>JARQOC010000006.1:115385842-115910000 GCA_033576535.1 Allobates femoralis
GTCCCTCTGAGCCATATGAAGCCTGGGGCCAGACCGAGAGGTTAGTAGAGCACCTGAGTGTGTGGGGGGTCCTGGCTGAATGTGCAGGGGGTTCACTCTGACCATGTTGGTGAGGCTGCCATCCGGGATCTCTGCCTGTGTTGATAAGGCTTGGAGGAAGCTGGGCATCATGGCAGGGTGAGGAGATCTTGGGGGATGCTTTGACTGCCCGGGAGCTCAGGTGGCTCACAACCTGGTTTGGGCCTAGAGGGCTGAAGTGCATGCCGGACTGTGCTGGTGTGTGTGGTCTGGTCCTGAGAAGGCTAAGTCCATGCTGGACTGTATGTGTGTGGTCTGGGCCTGACAAGGCTGACAACCATGAAAGTCTATGAGGGACTGTGGATGTGGTCCTGTTGACCTATGTATGAGATGTGCGATGCTGTGTAGCATGTGAGACTGAGGATGTCTCAAAGGCCAGACGGTCGTAACCGCCATTGGGACCGACTGTCAGGTCAGCCGTTGACCTTGTGTGAGGTGTGGAGGCTGTATGCAGTGTAACAGCCTGTATGAAACTGGGATAGCCTCTGTAAGCTGTATGGGCCCTGTGAGGTGCTGGAGTCCATGTGTGTGTGCCATGTGAAAGGCTGAGGATGTCTCGAAGGCACAGTGGACTGTGTAATGTAAATGATGCCATGCAAGCATAGCTGCCATTAGAACCAGACTGGGTCTGTAAGGGTCGGTATTCGGTAAGTGACGCCTTAAGGTTTTCGGGATCATATGTATTGTAAATGATGTCAGGCGGGCATAGCCGCCATTTAGAACAGACGCTGATGTCGATATGTTCTGTTGATTATGTACAGTATAAATGTAAAGTGTTGCCTAAGGAGCTACAGTTAGTGCTCCTGAGATTCTATGGAGAGGTGGTTACTACTCCTGGTTAATGTGTGATGTTAAGTTACTGTGTATATAGTGTTCTATGTAAAGTGTTTTATGTATACATGTATGTGATCATGTAAATATGTGAGTAGTACGCGGTTTATGATAAAAAAAAATAATAAACTGCTGTATATGTTACGATACACATGGTTGTTGGTGTCACTTGTGCGGCCAAGCGAACCCCCTAGGCGTGTGCGACCTCACAATATATATATATATTTGAAACTAGAAGAATACATTGAATTGTCGCTTAGGCCCCTTTCACATCAGCAGTAATCGCTGATCGCAGCAGTTGCGGTGAAAAAATGCAACTGCCGCGGTTACCGCATAATGGCTGCACTTGCGGTTCACTTGGGCAAGCCTCATGCAATGTCTATGGGGCTTGCGGTAAGTGTGCGGCGGTGCGGCAAGTGCGGTTTCGGCACTTGCGGCAGATACGGCCGCGAAAAAACAGCGTGGCCGCATCTGCCGAAACCGCAACTATACCACACTTGCCACACCTGCCACAAACCCCATAGACATTGCATGGGGCTTGCCGCAGGTGAACCGCAAGTGCGGCTGTTATGCGGTAACCGTGGCATTTGCGTTTTTTTCACCGCAACTGCCACGATCAGCGATTACCACTGATGTGAAAGGGGCCTTATCCATGTTATGTAAATAAAAGCTTATAACCTGACGTTAAATTCATCCATTGGTTTATAAATTCCTCTTTTGAAAGCTGAAACCCTCCAAAATGTGGTTTAGGTTAAGAAAATAAATTGGCATCAATGCTGAAATATTGATAATTTAATGAACACAGAATGGTCTGATTTTTAGCAAAATAAAGTTTTGTCGCCTGGTCATTTAATGCACCCAATCCTAGTTTACATCTTCACCTGTGCTCAGTAAATGATCGGTTAATTAGTGGGTGTGTCTAAAAAGAAACCCAGCACCCCAGACCTTCACTTGAACTGCAACTTGAGCTCTGACAACATTCCAAAAATCCACCCTGTGACCAAAGCCTTGATTATCAAGAGGCTGAAGACCAGATCCACTGCAGAGGTGGCTGGCACCTTTAATGTGTCTCAGTGTCAAGTACAAAAAATAAAAAAAAAGATTTGAAGAGACTGGAGATGTGTTTGACAAGCCCAGGTCCGGCAGACCCCGTAAGACAACTGCTCAGGAGGAACGTTTGTTGATAAGGAAATCCAAAGTAAGCCCCTCTTCCACTGCAGCAGGCCTGGACACCTCAAGTCCCTGTGTCAACTAGAACAGTTTGTGGGATTCAGTCTTGAAATGGCCTCCATGGTCAAATCAGTGCCCACAAGCCAGCACTAAACAAAAGGGAAATAAAAAAAATGTGTGGCATTTGCAAAGTCCGACAGCCTGCTAAATAGATGGACGCTGAAAATTGGCAGAAGGTGGATTTTCTCAGATAAATCTTCAATAGAATTGCACCATAGTCACCACATATACTGCAGGAGACCTACTGGAGCCCTTATGGATCCAAAATACACCCAGAAAACAGTTACATTTGGTGAAAGATCATGGTCTGGGGTTACATTCAGTATGGGGGTGTGCGAAACATTTGCAAGTTGGAAGGCAATATCAACAGCCTAAAATATCAAGAAGTATTAACTACCTCCTTATATTCCAAGTCATAAAAGGGGTCAAATTCTGCAGCAGGATGGTGCTCCATCTCATACATCCATCTTTACAACAAAGTTCCTCCAGGCAAAAAAGATCAAGGTGCTCAAGGCCTGGCCAGCCCAGCCACCAGACATGAACATCATTGAGCATGTTTGGGGTAGGATGAAAGAGGAAGCTTAGATGACAAAACCAAAGAATCTAGATGAACCCTGGGAGGCATGTAAGACTACATTCTTTGCTATTCCTGATGACTTCATTAATAAATTGCATGAATCATTGTTGAACCACATGGATGCAGTCCTTCAAGCTCATGAAAATCACACAAAATATTAAATATGACTCTAATAGCTGATAGATCTACTGGCAACATCTAAGTTAATAAGAAATTTACCAGGTGATGTATTTTAATGTACACCTGAAACACACTGCTTCTTTGTGTAGTATCATGGAAAAGTGTAAAGTAAACAGCCAAGATCTCAAGAAGAGAATTGTGGACTTGCTCAACTCTAGTTCATCCTTGGGTGCTATATCCAGATACCTGAAGGTGCCTCGTTCAACTGTACGATTATACGCAAGTACAAACAAGATGGGAATGTCCCGGCATCATACTGCTCAGGAAGGAGATGGGATCTGTATCCCAGAGATGAACAAAAGCAAAAGATGATGGCAGAAGCTGGTAAGATTGTGTCATTATTGACAGTGAAACGAGTACTGTATCAACAAGGGCTGAATGGAAGCCTAAGAACACCATTCCAACTGTGAAACATGGGGCTGGCAGCATCATGTTGTGGGGTTGTTCTGCTGCAGGAGGGACTGATGTATTTCATAAAATAGATGGCATCATGAGGAAAGAAGATTATGTGACAATACTGAAGCAACATCTCAAGACATCAACCAGGAAGTCAAAGCTGGGTGGAAATGGCTCTTTCAAATAGACAATGGCCGAAGCATACTGCCAAACTGGTTACAAAGTGGCTTAAAGGGATCTTGTCACCTCCAAAAAGCCACCTAAGCTACAAAAACACATCCCTGCAGCATCCTATCACCATTCTCACACTCCTTTTGTGTCCTAAAAGCATCCTGTCAAAGTAGATAAAAATTATTTTATATTCCCTCATTAGGTATTATAATTAGCAGGGTCTATATTCTTTAGCCCTTAGGGCGTATTTGTTTTTTACCTGTTCTCATAAGATCATGATCTTTTATTCATGTTCTATTCAGGTGCCCTCCCTGCACTCCACGGCGCTGGCTGTACATGAATGACGCAAATCGCATCATTTACGGTCGGGTGACGTCAGTACACCCACGCCGCTCTTTCGGCTTCAAGCACCGCATTGCGCATGCTATGCTTGTAGAAGAACACATTAGGGCGTGATCTTATGACGACAATGCAAAAAAGAAACATGCCCTAAGGGCTAAAGAATATAGCCCCTGGGGGCGTGTCCTGCTGCTCATGGCGCCGGACGCACACTGAAGAGGCTCCTCCAGAGAGGCTAACAAAAATACACAATAACGGCTTCCCCGATCTTCCTACCACAATTCCGCTGACTGGAAAAGCCCCAGGAGACAAGCCAGCATGCCCAGAGCCTCCTCTCGCCGGCGCAACACCGATTCAAAGGTATCTGACTTCTTTGGCACGAGCAGGCAGTGGGCTCCCTCACAGAACATGGCGCCAGCGGCTGAGCACCCACCCCTCCCCACAGTACTGCGTCTCGCTCTCAGAGGAGCTCAGAGGAAAGGGAGCACAGGGAGGTTGGGAGTTCTCCAATAACGCAGGGCACCCTGAAGTCCATGCTAGGCTCCTTGCGCCAGTCATTAATGGCAGATATTCGGGATCTCATAGGAACAATGCGTGAGGATATAGGTGCTTTAAGTGAAAGAACCTCTCCCTTGGAACACAAAATGACTGAATACGCCTCAGCCCACAACCAACTGGCTACTAGTTTTGCTGATCTGGATAAAGAAATGGATTCTGTTAACACTATGATCTGCCACCTAGAAGATAAATTACGCAGGAACAATGTGAAACTTAGGGGACTGGCAGAAACTAATGGGGACACTGACATTACTGCTACAGTCACTGACTTCCTCGCTGTGGTGCTTCCAGAAGTGCCCCGGTCAGATCTAGCCATAGAGAGGGCATACAGTCTCCCAAAACCAGCTCATCTGCCTAGTGAAGTCCCAAGAGATGTGCTTGTCTTCTTGATCTGCCCGGGCATGAGGGATCTCTTACTACAGGCTATGAGACGCAAGCTCCAATTATCGGATACTTTTAAAGACATTGCTATATACCCTGAATTATCTCCGGGTACCCTCTCTTGCCGGAGGGAGTTTGCCTCCAGTTGCTTAGAGACTGGGGCATGCTCTACAATTGGGGATCGCCAGTCTCCATTAACTTTCGCTATAAAGGAAGGAAACATTCCTTCTCATCTCCGTCACAGCTTAGAAAAGGATTGAGAGCCTGGAACCTGACCTCTTCAAGCAACCTCCCGTCACCTCGCTCTGAGTCTGGTCGGGATTTCAGGTTAAAGTCTGGGGAGGAGATATGTCACTTGACAGTTTAGCCTGAAGGACTGAGCTTCTTCTAATAGTTTTTATGAGCCTAAGACCGATGTTTTGCTTTTCCCATCAGTAGTCGTTCAATATAAAGAAAAAAAGAGGGTTGCGCCAAACTGCTATGTTATAGAAGGGGATCGGTGTTGTGACCCCCGTGCTCACCTTATTAAGTTGTGCCGACTGCACAACTAGTTCTTGGGCTGAGTTTTGACCTCGTGGGGCCTCCACACCATCCGGAGCCTTGGAGAGGCAAGTTCGCGTGATCCTCAGGTGCACTGACTGCTGATCCTAGTGATCCTCTGGAGGAGTGGTAATTGATGTACGGCAGGTCCTGGAGGTCAAGCTGCTAGATATCACGCTTCCCAATGGGAGGATGAATGTGTGATTTGAACAAAGTGATATTGTATTAGCGCTACAGACACATCCAGGGACACTGCTCTAAGTATAATTACCTTGCGGTTTTATTGTAACAATGTCGAGTACCCGGTCTCCACTTGTGGGTACTCGACATTGTTACAATAAAACCGCAAGGTAATTATACTTAGAGCAGTGTCCCTGGCTGTGTCTGTAGCGCTAATACAATATCACTTTGTTCAAATCACACATCAGTAGTCGTTCGGCCTGCTACGGAGGTAGTAGGCTCTATGAGCTCATTCTCCCCCCCCTACTCTCAGATATCTATCTGGGAGACTTGAGATTACATATGTGTTAATTATGGTTTGTCACCTGTTTTTGTTCTTTCTGACTCCTTTTCTCTCTATCACCGGCCTAACCGGGATTGTTTTACCCTGCAGACATTTTAATTTGCTCTTACCCCTCCCTCTCTGGCAATTCCTCAAAACCCCTCCTCTACCCCCCTTCCTTGTCTTTCCCTCCCCAGTGATCCTGGTCTCTCCTACCCCTCCTTTACCCTTTGATTTCCTTGTTTTCGTTCCCCCAATATGCATATATCCAGGAGTCCAACAGTGAATCTCAAGATAGTTTCACTTAATGTGTAGGGGCTTAACTTACCAGCTAAGTGGTCCCTTCTATGGAGGGAAGTTACCCGATCACATGCGGGTGTTGTATGTGTGCAGGAGTCGCATTTGCTATCTGCAGATAACTACAGACTGCATCATCCACGATATCCCCATATATATCTTGCCAACCACTCTAAGAAAAAGGCAGGAGTGTGCATCATGGTGGGCACCTCTATCCAATTCCAGCTGAGAAGGGTAGTGTCTGATCCTGCGGCAAGAATCATTTTTCTCATCTGCTGCTTTTCCGTGTAACTTACACAATAGCCAACATATACCCCCCAATGTCTGCCAATTCAAATTTGTGAGGTTGGTGTTTGGAAGGCTGAGGGGGGAGGCGGAGGGCCGACTGATTATTTGCGGTGACTTTAATGCTGTTATGGAAAGCCGTTTGGACTCCTCTTCCCCCGCTTTGCGGAGGAGGGGAGATCTGGCCCCATTGTGTAGGGAGTTTCACCTTCATGATGTGTGGCGCTACCTGCATGCTGAGGAACGGGATTATTCCTTTTTCTCAAGCAGTCATGGTTCATACTCTAGAATTGATTTATTTTTAGTAGATGATACCACGTTGTCAGACTATGTAAAAGCAGACATAGATGTGATAACGTGGTCAGATCACGCGCCAACGTCCTTGGAGGTCAGACTGGCAGTTGTAGGGGATTGGCTAGTCGCTGGAGGCTGAATGCGGGGCTGCTGTCTGATCAGCGGGGTCAACTCTGACATCGCTGATGGGATGCAGGAGTTTTTTTTACCATCAATGAAAATGGGGAGGTTGCGGACGACCTACTGTGGGCCATTCACAAGGCGGTCCTCCATGGCCTCCTTATCCAAAAACCCTCACAAAAAAAAAGGGCTAGAGAGGCTCTGAGAATGGATTGGTTGGCCCGAATTCATCAGCAAGAGAGTGCTAACAAGGCTAGTCCATCCCCTCACCTTGCCTCCCAGTTACTTGACTTGCAAAACAAATTACGCTCATTATTATTACATCAATACGAAGTTGGGGCTTCGCAAGTTCAAGGCTCATTTCTATGCAGCTGGTGATAGAGCGGGTAGACTCCTTGCAAAAAGACTGAGGAAGCTGGCTGTTCAGTCAATGGTCACCGCGATGAGAAATTCAGAGGGGAAGGTGGTGAGGGACCTGGGGGAGATTGTCGAGGTATTTGCAAAATACTATGCTAAACTGTATCATTTGGATCAGGACTCAGACACCCCTCAGCCCTCCTCTGCCTCCATCCAACAATACTTGTTGGACTTGAGCCTTCCCTCGGTTCCCCCGGAGTGTCTGGAAGTACTAAACCAGCTGTTCACTCTTCCGCAGGTCGTTAAGGTGGTGACTTCATTGAAATCCAGCTCGGCCCCAGGCCCAGATGGATATGTAAATGAATACTATAAAACATTTCACCACATCCTGGCTACCCACCTTCTTAAATTATTTAACCACTGGCGTGTGGGGGGTTCCATACCTTCCTCAGCTTTGGAAGCTACGATCACAACAGTTCTCAAACCGGGAAAAAAATCCGGAGCTCCCAGAGAATTGTCGCCCAATCTCCCTTTTGAACACGGACCTAAAAATCTACTCTAAATTATTGGCCATCCGGCTGGGAGACACAATGCCTTTTCTGGTAGATCCAGATCAGGTGGGTTTCGTGGCTCGCAGACAGGCCAGAGATGGAACCAGGAGAATGCTGGATCTGATTTGAGTGATAGAGAGACGGGGGATCCCAGTGTATTCCTGTCTCTGGACGCAGAAAAGGCGTTCGACAGGGTGCATTGGGGCTACCTCCGAATAGTCCTCTGCAAATTTGTTTTTTCGGGTCCTATATTATCAGCGATCCTTAGCCTTTACTCGAACCCTAGTGCCAGGGTTTTCTCTTCTGGATTCTGTCTCGGGCCTTCAGCATTTCTAACGGCACCAGGCAGGGGTGTCCCCTTTCCCCGTGATATTTGCATTGATGATGGAACCACTGGCCGCCTCAAGTCGGGCTAACACCTCGATTTCAGGTATCCAGGTGGGAGAGAAGAAGCATGTCATAGGCCTTTATGCCGATGGCGTTATTATTACCTGCACTGATCCTTTTTCTTCGCTGCCGGAGGTGGTGAAGTCCCTGCACGCCTTTGCTCAGGTTTCGTATTACAGACTTAACGCTAATAAATCCATGATTCTCCCATTCCATGTGACTCGCTCTGACTCAGAGCGCCTCTCGGGATTTTTCCTTTCAGGTGGTGCCCGGAAGGGATTCCCTATTTGGGGGTTACCCTTTGCGCTTCTTCTAAAATTGCGAGTAACAACATGAATTCTCTTCTGGGAGACTTGAGGGGGGCGCTGGAGTCACAGCCTCTCTCTCCACTATCATGGATGGCGAGAATACAGGCCTTTAGAATGATTTGGCAACCCAAAATCCTATATCTTTTCAGATGTTTACCGGTTATTTTCTCTCCCACTCTACTATCTCGTCTACAGATCCTTACTAATAAGTTTATTTGGGCAAGCAAACGACCTCAAGTTTCTAGGAGAGTCATGTACCTCCGGCTGGGGGGGGCATGGGTGTTCCAGACGTGGGGTCATACTATAGAGAAACGATTCTAGAACAAAAACGTTGGTGGCATAATCATGATAATCTGGGCTGGTCTCAGATTGAATCTCATAGTATAAACTGTGGCTATCCTCGCCTCCTTTTGGCAGCAGAGTCACTAGGCTCTGTTGAGGTTGACCACAGTCTGGACACGGTACGGGCTCTCTTATCTGTTTGGAGGGAGGTGTCGGGGAGTGGTCCAAGCTTCCTGCCTCAGAAATCCCGCTGTCTGCATTGCAGCTTCATATCCCTCAGCTGAACCTTTCCTCTTGGCGTGACCATGGATTGACGTCGTTAGATGACCTTACAATTGGGGGACGGATGATGTCCTTTAAATCATTTGTCTCGAAGTTCCCTGCCCTGGAGCAGATTTCTTGCAGTTCTTTCAAGTTACACATTTCCTTAAATCAAAGAGATGCCTTCATGATTTGAAAGCGCCTAGACCGTCTCCCCTACAAAGATTCCTTTTCTCTGGTCCGGAGGTCTCCAAAGAACTTTCAACAATCTATAATGGACTCCTGGAGAGCCTCACGCCCAAAAGACTGGAATATATGCTAAAATAAGAGAGAGACCTTGGGTTTGTGGCGGATTCAGATGAATGGGACGGAGCTATTCATTGTACTTTACGTGCCACTAGATGTATAAACCACGTGGAATCACTTTAGAAAATTCATCTATGATGGTATATGCCCCCTTCTAAAATAGCAAAGTTTAAACTAGGTATCTCTCCTCTGTGCTGGAGGCAGTGTGGTCATAAGGAAGAACTAGCTCACATGTGGTGGAACTGTCCCAAGATTTCTCAGTTTTGACTTCTGGTCAACAGTCTAACAGAAACCCTAACAAAAATCAAACTCCCGCTCTCCCCTCAGCTGGCAGTCCTCCATGTGGGTATATAGGCTTTCCCTCCGGTACCCGGACATGTGATCTCATTTGTTTTAATAGCGGCCAGACTCTGCATAGCGGCTAAGTGGAAGGTGAGCTCCCCTTCCACGATGGGAGGCCTCACTGACAGACTAAACTCCATATTTTGCCACGAGTATTACCTGGATCTGGATTCCCCCATGAGACGCTATGTGAAGGAGGCATAGTCTAGCTGGGCCTCTCACCCCTTGGCTGTACAGATACCCCTCTAGACTTATATACTACATTATCTTATTTTGTTGTGGCTCTCTGACTTGTCCTCCCACCTGTTCACATCCCCTAAACTCCCTTCACCTACCCTTCCCTCTTTTGCTTCCCTGTCTTCCCTTTCCCTCCCCCTTCCCGTTTGATTACCACCTCCCCCCTCTCTTATTCTACTGTGATGATGTTAGCCCATGGTGGCCTTTTAGACACAGTGTTAGGAGTCCCTTCCCCCTTCTTCTTCTTTGTTTATTTCTTTCATATCCTCTTGATGAATTAATTTGGGGTGGTGGGTTAACCACTCCCTTTTAATGTATAATTGGTCAGCATACTAGAGGATTTTCCCTTTGTTACTCATTAATTATTGATTGTTTATGGACCTTGTTGTTCAATCCTCCAAAAAAATATTTTTTTATTTACTGGCAAATTTGTCTAAAAAGTCTGTTACTTTATTTCTGTGTTTAAATTCCAATAAAAATTATTGAAGATAAAGAATATAGCCCCTGCTAATTATAATACCTAATGAGGGACTATAAAATCGTTTTTATGTACTTTGACAGGATGCTTTTAGGACACAAAAGGAGTGTGAGAATAGTGATAGGATGCTGCAGAGACATGTTTTTGTAGCTTCAGTGGCGTTTTGGAGGTGACAGGATCCCTTTAAGGACAACAAAGTCAATGTCTTGGAGAGGTTGTCACAAAACCCTGATCTCAATCTTATTGAAAATTTATGGGCAGAGCTGAAAAGGCAGTTAGTGAGCAAGGTGATCTACAAACATGGCTCAGTGTTACACCTCTTCTGTCAGGAGTAATGGGCCCAAAATCCTACCAACTATTGGGAGTAGCTTGTAGAAGTATACCCAAAACATATGACCCTAGTCATACAGTTTAAGAGCAATGGTACCAAATACTAATGAAATGTATGTAAACTTGTGACTTTGCAGAAAGTAATAAAAATGTCTTAAAACATTCTCTGGATATGGATACAAGTTTAAAAGTGGAAGCACCATCAGCCACCCTCTCTACATGGATGACATCAAGCAGTATGCGAGAAATCAACGAGACATCAGATCACTGATCCAAGGTCTTTTCGACCCCAGTGGCAAACTGCTCAGAGTAGACAATGTACTTTTCAGTGTGCTGCATTGATCTCTCCATTCTTCAATTTTTATTCTGGGTCAATTGATGCCACTTTGGTGGTATCTGGCCCAAATTTTCTGAAATGTGGAGACTCTTTTTGAGGTCTCCAAAAAGACTCTCTGGGCATCATGCCTACCCCTGAAGTTTGAAGTACTGGGCCAGGACTTCTCCTAGGCATCCATAATGCACAGTGATGATAATTTTAACTCTAGGGAATAGATGGCACTTTTCCTGGAGTGGGTTCCTAATTAAACCTGTTTTTCCTGCTTTCCCCCTTTGAAGTGTTTTGTAGGCCGTTGATCTTGCCTCCTATTGATTTGAATGGGGTTTGGATGTTCGGCAACTGTTCATCAAACAATTCAGTGAACATATGCCCACTCAGTGAACTGAACCCGACATCAAAAGGTTTGCTCATCTCTTTATCTATCTATCTATCTATCTATCTATCTATCTATCTATCTAAAGAAGTGTAGAAAAAAAAGTGGGTCAGGGAGCAGCATAAACAGCTGAAAAGCAGGTGCAGGCAAATCAAACCTTATCTTTAAAGGTTGTAGACAAATCCAGGTCTGGAGAAAGACTTGCAGCACTCCAAGTTCTCAGTGTGAAAAGAACTTTCTTTATTAGGACAGGCACAAAACATGCAACGTTTCAAGTCACAAAGACTTTTCCTCAGGCACACTGAGGAAAAGTCTTTGTGACTTGAAACGTTGCATGTTTTGTGCCTGTCCTAATAAAGAAAGTTCTTTTCACACTGAGAACTTGGAGTGCTGCAAGTCTTTCTCCAGACCTGGATTTATCTATCTATCTATCTATCTATCTATCTATCTATCTATCTATCTATCTATCTATCTATCTTTATGCCTTTATTTGGCCTCCAGGACAGATGGCAATGTTTCGGTTTCAAGCAACCTTTCTCCAGCCTGGAGGAAACCGAACCGTTGCCATCTGTCCTGAAGGCCAAAAAAAGGCATAGAAAACTTCGAGAAAGGAGTGCTGCCGTTTCTTTTTGGGGTGTATAACTTGGCAAATGAAGCATTGCCCTAACTGATTTTTGTACCCTGCTGAAGTGGTAGTGCTGCTCTATATTTTTTTCAGTATCTATCAATCTATCTACCTCATCCATCCATCATCTTCATTCAGCTCCCATAACTATTGCCTAGCAATATTTGTTATTTATTGTGACTATCTAGTTTGAATCTCAGCAGAATAAAGAACTCCACAGCTGAATTTATAGAATTGACAGCATCCTGCAGTCAGGATTGTCACAGGTTTGATAGAGACAGCTGGAGACTGATAGAACTAAAGAGGAAAATTGCATGAACAGTGAAGTATGTGAGAAGTGAGGAAGATATCGGTAAACAACAGGGCTGTGATAGACAGTATGCAATTTCTTAAAAAAAAAGACATGATACTGTATAGAGAGGGGGATACAGTCTTGTTCTTGCTGCACTGTAGGGAGGCTTGTAATAGAAGAATTCTAGACTTCTGTCAAACTGCCAGGGTTTACATGAAAATACACAAATTAGCAATCTCACAATAAAATCAGTATTTATTATGGTTTTACATATAATTTTCTCTAATCCTGAAAATTTAATAAGTATACACTTAGGCCGTGGATGCTCAGAGATACTGTATCTTGCCACGCTGGGAGTAATTACTGTAGGAAAATTAATTTTCATTGTAGCAAAGCAAACCTGTTAATCCTCATAATGTGTCTCCACTGACATTACAGTATACAGAATGGGATTATGGAGAGTTTTGTTAATTCTGGGCACTTACTATTATGATTTGTTCATTTCTGGGTAATCAGAATGATAATTGCCAGGAAAATGCACAACAAGATTAAGCACAAATGATATAAGATTGTGCCTACGTCAAATTATCATTCCAGCAGCAACAGTCTATGTTACATTCTGCACAAATAAGACTTCAGTTAGGAAAAGTTTGTATGAGTTATGTTTCTACTTTCAGAGCATTTGATCTTTTTTTGTTCATGCGGTTGCAGCTTAATTGTCCTTTAGTATTAAAATTTTACTTATTTTTACTTTGTAATTTTTCTTAATTGATTTATTTTCTGTTGAAGTAGCAGTAGAATTGTGATGTCTAAATACTCCATTCTGTCACTGTAAATCAAATGGGAAGTATGTGTATATTGAATATTATAGGAAACTCAAAATGGGTTAACTACATACTAAAACATAGGGAAAGTTACTGAGATAGACTAGGCATCCAATAGGTGCATCTACTTTATATATTTAGGTGTCTAATATTTATCACTTTATAGTATCTATCTAATCTGTATTGATGTATTTATCTAATCTATATCACTCTACAGTATCTATCCCATCTATTTATTGATCCATCTATAATATTTATCTCAGTATCCATATATTTATAATCCATCTATCATCAATCTACTGTGTTTATCTGTCTGTGTTTCCAATATTTATCAATCTATAGTAGCTATCTAATCTCTATTGATGTATCTACAGTTGTGGCCAAAAGTATTGACACCCCTGCAATTCTGTCAGATAATACTCAGTTTCTTCCTGAAAATGATTGCAATCACAAATTCTTTGGTATTATTATCTTCATTTAATTTGTCTTCAATGAAAAAATACAAAAAGAATTGTCCTAAAGCCAAATTGGATATAATTCCACACCAAACATAAAAAAAGGGATAGACAAAAGCATTGGCACTGTTAGAAAAATCATGTGATGCTTCTTTAATTTGTGTAATTAACAGCACCTGTAACTTACCTGTGGCACCTAACAGGTGTTCGCAATAGCTAAATCACACTTGCAGCCAGTTGACATGGATTAAAGTTGACTCAACCTCTGTCCTGTGTCCTTGTGTGTACCACATTGAGCATGGAGAAAAGAAAGAAGACCAAACAACTGTCTGAGGACTTGAGAAACCAAATTGTGAGGAATCATGAGCAATCTCAAGGCTACAAGTCCATCTCCAAAGACCTGAATGTTCCTGTATCTACCGTGTGCAGTGTCATCAAGAAGTTTAAAGCCCATGGCACTTTGGCTAACCTCCCTAGATGTGGATGGAAAAGAAAAAGTGACGAGAGATTTCAACGCAAGATTGTGCGGATGGTGGATAAAGAACCTCGACTAACATCCACACAAGTTCAAGCTGCCCTGCAGTCCGAGGGTACAACAGTGTCAACCCGTACTATCCGTCGGCGTCTGAATGAAAATGGACTGTATGGTAGGATACCCAGGAAGACCCCACTTCTTAACCCGAGACATAAAAAAGCCAGGCTGGAGTTTGCCAAAACTTACCTGAGACAGCCTAAAACATTTTGGAAGAATGTTCTCTGGTCAGATGAGACAAAAGTAGAGCTTTTTGGGCAAAGGCATCAACATAGAGTTTACAGGCGAAACAAAGAGGCATTCAAAGAAAAGAACACGGTCCCTACAGTCAAACATGGCGGAGGTTCCCTGATGTTTTGGGGTTTCTTTGCTGCCTCTGGCACTGGACTGCTTGACCGTGTGCATTGCATTATGAAGTCTGAAGACTGCCAACAAATTTTGCAGCATAATGTAGGGCCCAGTGTGAGAAAGCTGGGTCTCCCTCAGAGGTCATGGATCTTCCAGCAGGACAATGACCCAAAACTCACTTCAAAAAGCACTAGAAAATGGTTTGAGAGAAAGCACTGGAGACTTCTAAGGTGGCCAGCAATGAGTCCAGACCTGAATCCCATAGAACACCTGTGGAGAGATCTAAAAATGGCAGTTTGGAGAAGGCACCCTTCAAATATCAGGGACCTGGAGCAGTTTGCCAAAGAAGAATGGTCTAAAATTCCAGCAGAGCAATGTAAGAAACTCATTGATGGTTACCGGAAGCGGTTGATTGCAGTTATTTTGGCTAAAGGTTGTGCAACCAAGTATTAGGCTGAGGGTGCCAATACTTTTGTCTGGCCCATTTTTGGAGTTTTATGTGAAATGATCAATGTTTTGATTTTTGCTTCATTCTCTTTTGTGTTTTTTCATTGAAGACAAATTAAATGAAGATAATAATACCAAAGAATTTGTGATTGCAATCATTTTTAGGAACAAACTGAGTATTATCTGACAGAATAGCAGGGGTGTCAATACTTTTGGCTACAACTGTATCTAATATAAATCTAATCTAAATCACACTACAGTCTATCTATCTATCTATCTATCTATCTATCTATCTATACAAATAAAGGACTGCAGCACTCTTCTTTGTGAAACAACCGCCTTTATTCGGCCATCAGGTGGGTGGTGACAACGTTTCGGGATCCTGTCCCTTTCTCTAGCAGCTATACAATGTCAAGGCTAGGTTTTTTATACCCTTGATTTTCATATGCTCACATAATTGCCAATTATCACATTCAGTTGTTTTTTATCTATATAGTGCCCTCTAGTGCAAAAACAGTGCTAGTGCACACTTATTCACCTTTTATATCATTATATTTAGCCCTTATTTTCCACATCATATATTTACATTATCTGTTCCATATTGATACTTATTTGATTGCTTTACATGTCGATATTCATCACCTTGCACAGCAATGACTTCCACCTGGTCCGCCCTCTCCTATGCAGCATACAGTTCTGCCTTGACATTGTATAGCTGCTAGAGAAAGGGACAGGATCCCGAAACGTTGTCACCACCCACCTGATGGCCGAATAAAGGCGGTTGTTTCACAAAGAAGAGTGCTGCAGTCCTTTATTTGTATACTTACACAGCAAGGAGGAGAGGAGCTGTAACTGCTGAGCACCTAGGGGAGCTGTGCTGCACCAATATACTAATCTATCTATCTATCTAGCTATCTAGCTATCTATCGTATTTATCTATGGCACTATATACGGTAATATTTATTATCTACCAATCATCAATAAATCACCAATCTATCTAATCTGCCTACCTATCTATATCTAATTTATCTATATATCCAATTTATATTCATCCAATCTCAATTGATTTATCTATCTAAATCTATATCACTCTACAGTATCTATATATCCCCTCTATTGATCCATCTATCTACAATATTTGTCTATGGTATCCATACATTTATTATCTATCAATCTACCTACCTATCTATATCTATTTGGCTATATATCTAATTTTTAAATATCTAGCCAATCTCTATTGATGTATCAATCTAATATATATCACTCTACAGTGTCTACCTAATTTGTATATGTCTATTCTATAGCTATGTATCTAAATTATATATATCATCTACATATGTCTAGCTAATGTTTAGCTATTTTCAGTAACTATCTAATCTATATCTATTTACAGTATCTATCTATCTATCTATCTATCTATCTATCTATCTATTGTATTAGTAATATAAAAGTCCAAATATGAGACTATAAGTATAAAAACTGTCTATGAAGAGGTTAACCAAAGCGACTGTAGGTTGATGAGAGGAGCACATGAGTACCTGCCCTATAGAAGAGGACTGGGAATCTATTTTTAACCCAACCCAATAGAGAGGATTTCAGCTGAGTATTTGTGCTGATAATCACAATGAGCAGTGATGCAGCTCCAGCTCTCTGGGTCCCAGCTCACATACTTCTCCTCTTAGCTCCTGGCTGGGAGGTAACTACACTCAGGATTTTAGGAGATCTGCATTACACTGACACTACAGGATTCTTGAGCTTCATTCAAGACACAAAGAATGGTCATTTGTCCTTCCTCCTCCCATGGATTTGATAAGACATTGCTCTTGCATCTTGGTTGGATTTCTTTTGATGGATACAAGCACATCTTATAATATGAGGAGGTAGCTACGTTGCTGTTTTTTATGTACATTATGGTCATGTTTGAACCAAAGGCTACAAAAGACTCATTCTGGCTGATCATCTTGTAATTCTGTGCATGTTCCTTGTATTTTCTACTTTTGCTGACTTTTAAATGCCTGAACACTTCAGAAATCAGATAAAAGCATTCTAGAGTAGGAACTGCACCTATAACTCAGAAAAAGAGTGGACATCACGTGGCGACCACCCCATGGAAAACCTCTCCATCCACAATGTCACAATAATTGTGTTAAATGCAGAACTAGATGCTGCCAGCAAGGACCTGAGCCTCCGAACTCTTACAGGCTTGTTGTTGGCTTTGCTCATACTTTCTACTCTTTTGGGCAACACTTTGGTATGTTTGGCTGTCATCAAGTTCAGACATCTTAGGTCCAAGGTGACCAACTTCTTTGTCATCTCTTTGGCTGTATCAGACCTCTTTGTGGCCCTTCTGGTGATGCCATGGAAGGCAGTGACTGAAGTTGCAGGCTCCTGGCTCTTTGGAAACTTTTGTGACACATGGATTGCCTTTGACATAATGTGCTCCACTGCTTCTATCTTGAACCTGTGCATCATTAGCTTAGACAGATATTGGGCGATTGCAAGTCCTTTCAGGTATGAGAGAAAAATGACCCAGAGGGTGGCTTTCATCATGATTGGTGTAGCGTGGACTTTATCAATCTTGATATCATTCATTCCAGTTCAGCTCAGCTGGCATAAATCTCAAGGGACCATTGGAGAGCTCAACACTACAAACCAGACAGAAAACTGTGACTCCAGCCTTAATAGGACATATGCCATATCTTCTTCTCTCATTAGCTTCTACATACCTGTGGTTATCATGATTGGGACATATACAAGAATATATCGGATAGCTCAGACCCAGATCAGAAGGATCTCCTCTCTAGAAAGAGCTGTAGAGCATGCTCAAAGTTGCCATTCCGATTGCCCCCATGAGAACTCACTAAAGACTTCTTTCAGGAAAGAGACCAAGGTCCTGAAAACTTTGTCTATTATTATGGGGGTATTTGTATTCTGCTGGCTGCCATTTTTTGTCCTAAACTGTATGGTACCCTTTTGTCACCCTGGTCTTCCAGGACATAGTGATCCAGAACCCCCCTGTGTTAGTGAGACCACATTCAGCATATTTGTGTGGTTTGGTTGGGCCAATTCATCCCTCAACCCCGTTATTTATGCATTTAATGCAGATTTTAGAAAAGCGTTTACTACAATATTGGGGTGCAATCGATTCTGTTCTAGCACCAATGTTGAAGCAATCAACTTTAGCAATGAGCTGGTGTCCTACCATCATGACACCACTTTCCAGAAGGACATCCCAGTCACTTTCAATAGCTCCCAGCTCCCCAATGTTGTGACTCATGACACAGAGGATTTGGAAAGACATTGTTTTGACAAAGTGTCTGTGATATCGAATTCTCATGGAACCAGGAGTCAGAAAACCTTGTTATTACCTGTTAGTGTTCAGTTTGAATGTGAGGCAGAAATATCATTGGACACAATAACTCCATTTACTTCTGCAGGACCCCTAGAATGTCATCCACATACAGTGACTGATGAAGACACTCACTTTGCTACAAAACTATACTAGATATTTAACACTAAATATCTCCAACTAACACAGTCACAGGTGATCTCTATTCACAAATCCTCAGATCAATACGCCAATTGGTTTTATATCAAACATGGTGAGTACTGTCATTTAGCAATAGGATAGACATAACCCTAGACAATACTGCCCTTTTCTGCCTTTTCTAGATCATCTGTGTTGGTAAATCTCAGGGACTATTCGTAGTAACAATGAAAAAATAAAAAGCTAGCTCACCAATGCAGCAGTATGTCCTTTGGAACGTAGCCACTGCCATGGACAACAAATGGTTAAGGATATAGAGGAGATCTAGCTCAAGACAAGGTGAAAAATTCAACTTTATTGATGTGCATTAAAATAGTGATAACACAAAAAAATGCATTGATCAGCAAGTAACTACCTGCTGGTTAGTGTTTTTTCTATGTGATTACTATTTTAATGCACTTCAATACAGGCTGGCATTTTCCACATTGTCTTGAGCCTGGAATTCTCTCTACTGTGGTCCATATTTAAGCGTGGATTCTATATATGTGTCTCTGCTATGTACTGTGTAATGAATGTGTCTGACCATACAGGGACATGGCCAGATCGTACCACATCTCCTGGATAGGGAAGGAAGGAAAAAGTACACAGACATTATAGCAGTTAAATAATTCTATAAAAAAGCAGGAAAATGTTTTACCTTACAAAAAGAATCAGCTGTGTTACCATGCTGTAATGTCTTTCCACTCTTGTTTGCTTCCTCTCCTGCCCAGGAGATGTAGTATGATCAGACCATGTTCTGTATAGTCAGACACATCCATTACACAGTACATAGCAGAGGCACATATATAAGATTATCTCAGCACAGGAGATGTGGTATGATCAGACCATGTCCCTGTATGGTCAGACCAATCCATTGCACAGTACATAGCAGGGACACATATATAAGATTATCTCAGCACAGGAGATGTGGTATGATCAGACCATGTCCCTGTACGGTCAGAACATCCATTACACAGTTCATAGCAGGGACACATATATGAAATTATCTTAGCACAGGAACATTTTTTTAATAACATCTAATTGTGAAAATTATGATTATTCCAAAATCTATTGATTCAAATAACTTTAAAATTAACTTTGTTAATGAGAAACCCCATTTAACTATTTTAAAGGGAGCCAGTCACCTAGTTTATGCACCCAAACCTATCACTACCTGTCCATGTAGCTTCCTTGTACATCCCTAAGCATCCCTGTCTGAGCTAATAGTGTCCTGTAATTGCTGAGTTATAGTAATAGTATAGTAATAGTTTTATTACTTACATGTCCGTATGTTAATTAGCAGATTGTCGTCAGAGTTCAGACACTGTGGGCGTTTTCTCAGGCTCCATGTCCCTAGTTTAATTTAACATGCCCCAGTGGTCATGATAACTTAATTCAAATGTGCGATCCCGGCGTCTGAATTGAATCTTCTTCTTCTGGGTATTATGCTGCTGAGCATCATTTTCGGTCTTGTGCATTGTGGGTGTGTAATTGGGTGTACTTGCCGACTCCAGAATGCGCAATGCGCATGCTCTGGGGCTGGACGGGTATACCCAATATCCCCACACAGGACCAGAAATTACACAACCGCTGAGACATACCCGCAAGAAGAAAATTCATTTCAGACACCGAATCGCACATTTCAATAAGGTTATCATGACCACCGGGGCGTGTTAAAAGCAGAGCTAGGGGGGACAAGGAGCCTGAGAAAATGGCCACAGTGTCTGCAGTCTTAACGACACCCTGCTTATTACATAGGGAAATGTAAGTATCCATTTTTCTAGGATGTACTAGGAAGCTGCAGGGACAGATAGTGATAGTTTGGGGGCATAAATGAACTGACAGGTTCCCTGTAATATTCTATACAACCTGTAAACAAGACATACAACGTCTTTATCACAATATGTTTATTTATAATAATATTAAGCATCAGACGAAACATGCGTTGGGTGTTATCCCTCGGGACATGGCTTTATGTCTAAGAACTTATATTTGTTTTCCTTGCCTTTTTTGTCTTTGGTTCTGACTTATCCTGGATGTGTTCATTTTGTTTTACTATACAGTGCTCTGTTGTTTCTTTACTCTCCTTTCCTACAAGCTCTTTATTGTTTGGTATACAGTGTATGCCCTCTATATATAACAATTTGTCTAATTTGGGGGGCAAAGGATACATATGTATATATCTATTTGTAATTATATTCTTATATATGCCATTAGTTTACTTATAACTTGATATTGCACAGCAATTGTACTCTACCATTTGAGTTTTCACTGCGCATTGAACCCATTTTGTGATATAATTGTTGTAATTGAGGCTAGATATGATTAATATAGCCTATATACTTGCCACAAATATAGCTGTACTCCAACTTCCCACCCCTTTTTGGAGTTCATTATGCCCAACTATACTGCCTTTTAAATGTACCTGCACCTGTTTTCTAGTTAGTATACTATTCCATACTGATATACTGAGCACTAGGCTCTTTAGGATAGACTTGGCGAAAATACACAAAAATGCTTAATTTCCATTTGTCTATCTTAATCTCATGCCAGTACCTTGGCATTTTTATCCCTTTGCTCAATATATCCCCTTTGTATACCTCATATTATTTTTGTAATCATCTTATAAATAAATATATTTGTGATAAAGAAGTTGTATGTCTTATATAAGGTTCTTTGTTTCTACTGGCATACAGCCGACCCCATTACACATGGTGTTCTGGAAGGCAACCTGTCACCAGATTTTTCCAATATAGGCTGCGTCACCACCAGTAGACCCTTATATAGAGCATTCTGGAATACAGTGTATAAGTCCGAAGGCCAATCGGTATAATGTAAAAAACAGCTATTATACTCACCTGGGGGGTAGTATGGTCCAATAGGCATCACTGATCATGATCCGAGGCCTACTCTCTTCTTGTGATTACTGTCTTCTGCTTCTTGCAGATGATGTCTCCTATGTTACCCACACAGAATTTCCCCTATTGCACACCTGTGCTCTTCTCTCTCCCCTGCCAAGGGCAGAGCAAGGTACTATAATGTGCAAGCATGTGGAAAGGAAAGGTTAAACAACACCTACATAGTGCGCATGTGTAGGCATTTTCTGACTTTTGTAATGCCTGGGCATTACAGTACTTTGCTCTGCCTTCGGCAGGGTTGAGAAAAGTGAGTCTATGCCGGGGTGCAATGGAGGAAGCTATGTGTGTGGATGATGTAGGACATGTCATCTGCACGAAGCAAAGAAGGAGGACGCCATTCACAAGAAGAGAGGAGGTGTCGGAGCAAGGGCGGCAATGCCCATAGGACCAGACTGCCCCGAAGGGAAGCATACTATAGTAAAAGCTAATTTTTGTTACACTTATTGGCTTGGGGACTTCTATAAAGCATTCTAGAATTCTGTATATAAGGTCTTACTGGTGTTGGCCGCAGATTATGGGGGAAAAACCTGCTGACCGATTCCCTTTAAACTATTTTCAATATTCCTCCCTCTTGTTCTCTATTGTGATAATTTTAATTTTAGTAACATCAAAAAGGATAGCATTTGATAAGATATGGGTATTCCTGTCTGCCCTGAGCCTGCTGGATGCGTTGAAAACTTAGAATCTGGCAGGTATAACGCATAGTGTTACCAGCAGGTAACACTATGCGGCATCTGCCTATGGATTGTTATGGCAATCGGATGCTTACTGCAGCCGCCAACTCCACAGCGAATTCCCGGATATGCTTTATTGCAGAGCGCACAGGAAACTCGGTCTACAGCGTTTCCCTGTGCACTCTGCAATAGCGCATATCCGGGGCTTGTGAGTGGAGCTGGCGGCTGCAGTAAGCATCCAGTTGCCATAGAGATGAGTAGGCAGATGGCGCCAAGCCTGCCAGGCTCTAAGTTTTTAACGGGTTCCCCAGGCTCAGGGCAGACGCAGGTCTAACCCTAGCCTTACTTCAGTTTGCTGGTAAGGAAAATGTTGACGTAAGTTGATTATAAATGGAACAATTTTTTATGAGCATTCTCTTGCACACATCTTTATGGTGAAGTTTTTTTAGCCTATTTTCACACACTGCATTTTTGTGCTCAGTTTTTACCTTGGTTTTATGCTTATCTAAACCTGCATTTTTGTTTCCCAACAAAACCTATGTGTTTCAGAGAAACGCTGTCCACACACATTGGTTTAATTTAAGTTTTGCTGTGTTTTGAAAAGAATGAGCATGCATGCTTCTCTTTTCTGTGTTTTTGCAGCATTTCATGGGCAAAAACACAGAATAAAACGTAGGAAACAAAAACGCAGAAAAAATGCAGAAAACTGGCAACAACAAATGCAGGGTTTCTCCTGCCAAGAAATCTGGAGTTACTAGCAAGCCTTAGGGTACCGTCACACCTGGAGACATCGGCAGCGATTTCTTAGGTGACGCAGGGGCGTGGCCTATCGGCGGCGACATCACCGGCGAGTCGTCCCGTGTGAAGAGGCGATTTTGAAAAATCTGAAAAATCGTCTGAGAGTGGTTGCCTGGTTTCACATCGCTGCTCTGAAACCAGGCGACCACTCTCAGGCAATGTGTAAGCATCGCCCCATGTAACATCGCGATTGGCGATGTTACAGGCGATGGGAGCCATAGGCTCCCATGTTACAGGCTTGCTGCGGGGGTTTGTAGACACCCCAACAACGATGCTGCCTGAAAGATCGCCACAGCTTCGCCCGAGATATGCTGGTGTAAACACGCGACAGCGACGCTGGCGGGGTGCCAAAAACGTGTGCGCTCCCGTGCGTCGCCTACAATTCGCCGCCGATATCTCCAGGTGTGACGGTACCCTTAAGGTACCGTCACACACAGTAATATTGATAGCAATTTCACTGGCAATTTGCTGGTTGCAGTGAAATCATGGACACATTGTTCTATTTTGTTGCCGTGTACAAATGGAATAATATGTCCATGATTTCACTGCAACCAGCAAATTGCCAGTGAAATTGCCTAGCAATATTGCCGCGTGTGACGGTACCTTAAGGTTTTGCTGTTTTTTTATGTTAGCATCAGGAGGGGATTGTAAAGTAAGGAATATGATACAGGAAAGATTTTCCTTTTTATGGTCCCCTCCTAGTTCTGTCATCAGATTGGCACATGGGAAATACAAAATTACAGTTACTTTATTAGAACTAAAATAGCACAAACAAGTGGTTTCAATCAGGCAGAATTTGTCTGACAACCTGTCTGTAAATCATTTAATCAAGAAAATCAATTTTCAACAAATAATCTTCCCCAGTGATGACCATGAGACCAATTTCGACTAAACACTTGTTTCTAGTATCCAGTCATTATATGATGTAAAAATGTGCCGTCTACAGACAGCTAATCTCAACCACTGTATATCACCAGTACTTCTCTTCATTAAACACATTTATAAATGCGGTGTTTTGAGTCTTATTTTTATAATTATGCATGTAAAGATTGTATTGTTTCTATCCTCATATCCATTAGGCTGGAGCCACACACACATTTTATTTTCCCTATGGAGGTTTTCTCATTTTAACTAATGGGTGATTGCTGCAGTCTGGGTGTCACATTCAGCTTTATGTAATTCAAGTTAGGGTGGCTTCACACCACGGTAAGGTCCGGTTCGGGGCTGTCTGGTGTAAAACATACAGCCTCGGACCAGATTTTGGCCCCATAGTATCCTATGGGGCTGGATGGAGCCGGATGGCAGCTCTCTGCCATCCGGTTTCCATCTCTCCCGCAGAATCCGGGAGAAATCAGACTTTTCTCACCGTAGAAAAATCTCCCCAAATTGCCGTATCCCGGATTCTTCCGGATGCCCCCGAATCCTCCCGGGTCTGGTACAATCCGGCACTCCCTAACAAGGGAGCATATGGGGCCGGATTACACTGGTCCGGGAGGATCCGGGAACCGGACACCTGCGGCTGCACGCCGCTGTTATTTCAGGACTGCGGCTAGCTCCCCGCGAGCTGTGGTCCTGATTAATCAGCGGCGGCAGCTGCATCCGGTAGCACACTGGACTGGAGGGCATATTAGCCCTCTGGTTCTGTGTGCTGATCCAGTCCGAGGCTGTCAGGGTCAGTCTAGCTTCACACGACGGCAGAGTCCGGTCCGGGGCTGTCAGGGATGACCCTGACAGCCCCGGACTGGATCAGCACACAGAACTGGAGGGCTAATATGCCCTCCGGTCCGGTGTGCTGCTGGACGCAGCTGCCGCCGCTGATTGATCGGACCGCGGCACGCAGGGAGCTAGCTGCGGTCCTGAAATAACAGCGGCGTGCAGCCGCAGGTGTCCGGTTCCCGGATCCTCCTGGACCGATGCAATCCGGCCCCATAGGCTCCCATGTTAGGGAGCGCCGGAGGAATCCGGGATACGGCAATTTGGGGAGATTTTTCTCCCCGGAAACAAAAACGTTGCAAGCAACGTTTTTGTGTACGGTGAGAAAAATCCGATTTCTCCCGGATTCTGCTGGAGAGATGGAAACCGGATGGCAGAAAGCTGCCATCCGGCTCCATAGGATACTGATACTATGGGGCCAAAATCCGGTCTGGGGCTGTCTGCTCTGACAGCCCCGGACCGGACCTTACCGTGGTGTGAAGCCACCCTCATCCCTGACAGCCCCGGACTGGAATCTGTCGTGGTGTGAAGCTAGCGTGGTGCCCCACTAAGAGTGCGTCACAGGAGGGTACTACACCCCTGACTGAAGGTGTCGTATTCTCTGTCCCAGTGGTGAGTAGGATAATCCCGAGGCTCCATGTACCACATGCAACACCTAGTGATAGAGGACCAATTAGGCACCCGTTTCCTGGGTAACCGGTCCTGGTGGGAGGAGAGCTAGGGTATATAGCAGTGGGAAAGGAGCAAGGAGTTAGAATAGTGGAAAGACAAGAAAAGAACAAAAAGGTCGAGTCGTGACAGCAGAAGCAGCAGAGTGGAGACAGCTAACAGGGAGGGCACCGAGCACTGGTGGCCCAGAAGAAAAAGAGGGCAAAGTAGGAACGGGTGATTGAAGACCCGAGCCCAGTCCAGAAGCTGGAGTACCGGCTCCGAAGTGATCCAGTTGGTTCACCCCTGCACCACAGAACCCAGAGTGGTTGGAGGCTTCCTAGGAGCCCAACTCACAGCCTAACAACTACCGCAGCCATACCAGGGGTACCCACCATTGAGGACTAGGGGACCGTGAGTGGGGCCTAAGCGGGAACCCAATCGAGGGTCCTCAGTACCCTGGTGAGGTATACCAGAGCAGCGAGGAGAAGGGACAGTAAGAGCTAGAGAAGGACATTTGTGGAGCCTTGGAGAGACACTACTCACCGCAGGGACCACCCGGCCCACGACCTGGCATTGAGAACTGTGTTACCCTGTATGCCATTGAATATCCAAGTAAATACCCGTTCAGAGGAACAACGTGTCTGAGCCTTATTCCAGAACTGCCGTTTAATTGCCTTACTTTACAGAAACAACCAAGCTGCCCTATTACTCCGTTGCAGCTCCCAACTCCGGGGACCCCGCTCGTCCTGTAGGGAGCGGTTCCACCTTGCAGCCGCCCATCACCCCGAAGGTCCAAGCAGCGCCGGTGCCATCACCGGAACCCTACAGGTGGCGTCACAAACTAAAACTTCATCTTTTATCATTTCACCTTTTCACCCTTTATTGACCACGGGCCCACGGTGAGTCACTAGCCTATGATTTTTTTTTTAAAAAGACTCTAGCCATAAAATGTTAGTGTGTTCCCCATGCTTATGCTTATGATTCCCTCAGAGAGAGAAGGGTAACCTCTAGTAGACCTGTGGGCCTGGTGCAGAACAAGTGGAACACTGCAGGGCCGCGCTTAGGAAGTAGGAGTAGTGCAGATAGAGAAAGTGAGGGCGAAGCCGAAAGAAACACCGTTGGAAGCTACAGTAAGACACCACATCCAATGGTAACTATCTAGCTACCCGAGACTGTAAACCTGTTTATTACCTGAAGGTTATCAGTAAACTAGTACAGAGACTCAGCGACGTGTGATGTGTTGTTCTTCTTTGCTGTGAGAGATCACTCAGCATCTTGCCTGCAGAGCTGCCTCCCGGTGCCTGCGACCACGACAACAAGTACTACAGAGAGCTGCCCTGGGGACTGCACTCCACCTACAGGGAGCAACATCATCTGGCTGCCTATCCATCATCCCCAGAGGTCTGCTGGCAGCGCTGGTGCCATCACCAGAAACTGCAGGTGGCATCATGAACTATTTTTATTTTACTTTTACTAAACCCCTTTTCAGCGACCACCAGGGCAATGGACCTGGGCACCGGCCATCAGTGACAGCAACCGTAATCAATGCGCGGGATCCGAGTTCCCACAGCCTTGGGGTGGGTCACTGGCTTCCGGGTCCGGCAGACAACAGGTCACATGGGTGGTCACTTGGGTGATGATGTCACCGAAGGTCCACAAGCCAAAGGTCGTGTTCGTTTTAAGCCAGTGAATTTATGCCGCACCGACTGCTTATCTCGGAGGGGATAGTGTTGAATTAATAGCTGAAAGAAGCGGTTTGATCGGGTGCTCAAAATCAAAGGCATAGGGAACAAAGTTAAAGATGAATCTTTTCTTTAATGGTCACTTCAACACTATGCAATTTGGTGTTAAACTCCACCTTCATTAGGTGACACATGAGGAACAGAATCCATGGAGACACCAGGAAGAGCTGAGTGTGAACTCCGCCCGCATGAAAACTTTCTGGTGCTACACTGACCACTAACATACAGGAACCCACAACAGCACCTATAGATAGTATTAGCCCCACACAGGCCCCCACATATAGGACCCAACACATCCTCTATATACAATATTAGTCTCACCCATGATATCACACAGCCCCTATATACAGTATTAGCCCCACACAGGCCCCCAGATACATGAGCCCACACAACTTCTATATACAGTACTAACCCACACAACCCCTATATATAGTATTAGGCCCCCACAGACCCCCACACACATGATCCCACACAAACCCTATATACAGTATTAGCCCCACACAGCCTCTATATACAGTAATAGACCCACACAAGTAACCAACATAAATGATCTGATACAACCCCTATATACAGTATTAGCCCCACACAGCCTCTATATACATTATTAGCCACACACAGGCGACCACATACATGAGGTTAGTTAATAAACCTCATTTAGGATGCTTCGTATTTAAAGTACAATCATAAATGCAAAACATCCACCCACAGACAAGAGAGATTTCACCTAAGGCCATATACATACACAAAACGAACCACAACCAGATATCTTTTTTAGAAGTGAAAGATAAAGTGTATTTTATTATCATCAGATGCAAGAGAAGCTCACATAGGAAAAGCAGCACAGTATGGTGAGTGTGCACCCAAAGAGCACAATTATAGTAAGGCCAGGGTCACATTTGCAGTTGGACCCTGGCCTGCCGGATTCCGGTTTCAACTTAGCAATTTTTCCATCACCGCATAGCGTTTCCGCTATGCGGTGCTGGAAACCGCAGTCCCTAGTTACCCGGTGTTTACCTGCACGACCTGTCACACAGGCAGCGGCTCGGAGGGCGTTTTACAGCGCCGCACAGGAAATCGTGTCTGCAACGGTTTCCTGTGCGGCGCTGTAAAACGCCCTCCGAGCCGCTGCCTGTGTGACAGGTCGTGCAGGTAAACACCGGGTAACTAGGGACTGCGGTTTCCAGCACCGCATAGCGGAAACGCTATGCGGTGATGGAAAAATTGCTAAGTTGAAACCGGAATCCGGCAGGCCAGGGTCCAACCGCAAATGTGACCCTGGCCTAACATATTACATCAAAAAACCTCCAGGCAGGACAGCGTTAAGACCTTCAACTATACATAGTATAGTCACACATTGCATATATGGTGTATGGTCATGTTCTACATATCAAGAGTCTGCAGTCTAAAGTATTAGAATTGACTGCAAACACCACAGAACTTAACTATGACTACAAGTGTATACGGTGGTACATATGTTCATATCTACAGATCACATACATATATCCTACCCATATGCATACAGATTATCGCAGCATAGATACAAAGAGACATATTGTCCTGACATATAAAGGCTTAAGATGAATATATACTGTCTGTACCAAACCGTATTACCTATAGTGGAATGTGCACAGGGCTCATATGAGGGTGCTGCGGCAGTGTGGAGGGAGGCAGGCTTACTGGAGACTGGGCATAACATCCAACTGTGACGTTACGACCAGACTCTAAGCTCTAGTCGGGGTTGAGCCGCTCCTCCACCTGCCAAACTGTGATATCTAGGTAACAATGCAGAATAGTGACAGTGAGTAAATTACAAACTGTCAGCATTCTGCAGTCCACATAAAATATATAAAAAGCCTGGACAACCCCTTTAAGAGATTCACCTTCTAGCAGGACAATGACCCTAAACACACTGCCAGAGTCACAGTGCAATGGTTTAAATCAGAGCATATTTATTTGTTTGAATCCAGATGCACAAAGCTGGCAGAGTCATATCTCAAAGTAATTGCAGCAATAGATGTTCCAACAAAGTATTTTTTGAGAGGGGGGAACTGAATACAAAAGCATGCCATGTTTAGATTTATATTTGTAAAATATTTAGAAAACCAAGCATTATTTCCTTTACACTTCACAAACACTTGCTACTTAGTGTTGATCTATGACATAAAATCCCAATAAAATACATTTAAGTTTGTGAATGTGGCATGAAAAAATGTGGAAGCGTTCACGTGGTCTGAATACTTTTGAAGGTTGTGTGTTCTCCACTCACAAAACATCTATCATCCGTAGATAGTTGAATGCCTGTCTATCTTTCCACTTTAGCAATGGCTTTCCAGCTGTTATGTCATTTTTTTAAAAGCTTTAGAGCTGCAGGTCTCTACAGCTCTTTGTGTTGCCAAATGTATTACATTTTTCAAATCTGCATGTCTTTTTTAAAATAAGTAATAATATATATATACAGTATAAAATCCAGAGAGTGCTCCAAATGTCTTCATTGTGTGATTTATTGTGTAATTGCTATTTAGATAAAACAAACAATGATAACTTGTAAATGCGCACACTAGTACTGGTGATAAAGCTAGCCCTCTCCATTGAATTGTTTCTTAGCCAAAGCATTTAACCACTGTATATTGCTTATTCAGGATACATTTTTATTTAACTATAAATTTTTATTGAGTGTAATAAGCACTAACAAATTCAATACAAGTAATCAGAACAATTTGTCAGACAAAGGATAGCAGGCATGTTAAGGTAATCATCAATGAAGAACATAAACGTAGTCAAAAAGCTGCCTTTGACCCATGGGGGACTCGTCGAAAGGCTAGGGTGGTGTATGGATTGCCCAATGAATATTTACTGGTTCATATCGATGATACCAAAGACAGCAGAAAAATGAAAACTACAAGACCTGGTTGTGACAGACAAAGACAGGATGAGAGGGTTGGGAAAGGAGAAGAGAGGACAGAAAAAAGGGTAGAGAAAGAGTCGGGAGTAGAGTAGTAGCACCCATGACCCTTGGCTTTAGAGGTCTATGCCTGCCGCAAAGTTGTCCCACGGGGACTACGACTAAAGCGGTCCAACGAGGCATTCACCAATGCAGTGAGATGTTCCATACGTCTAACATCTAAGATCCTACTGAAGAAGCTCTGGAAAGAGGGAGTTGTCGTCTGTGTACAACAACGTGTGATTAGGCAACGGGCTGCTGGGAGAATATGGCTCAATAGTCTGGAGGACAAGTTACCCGTGCCCCGCACCCCAGAGCCTAAGAGATACACCATAAGATCAAGGTCAGGATAATTTTTTTTATTCTTTTTACCATGGGCCTAAAAACAAACAGGAGAAAGCAAATGGATATACACGTGGATGGTCCGCACTGCCATGAAATGATCAAGACCAAAGGGTTCTCATGATCTAGATTGGTGGCTTTATTCAATGCGTTTTGGTGTGTCAATCTCGCTACTTCCAAGCCACCAATCTAGATCCTGATAACCCTTTGGTCTTGATGATTTCACGGCAGCATCCACGTATATATCCATTTCTTTTCTCCTGTGACCGCATTAAACACGAGGCTTTGTGGATTCAGCAGCAGCCGTTTCATGCCATACAAATTGGTTGTGGGTCCCACAACCTGTCCCGGAGAGCAACAACAGTTGAATTGTGTATAGCTTTTATTGAGGATAAAACCCTATTTGTGCTTCTATATCTTCCACAGTTTTGTTTTGCACTAAAAACAAACAGGCAAATAGTAAGCAACCCTGAACCAACTCAAAGTGGTCATGGACCACTCCTGAAAGCAATTTTGCTGCTTGTTATCAACAGAACAGCTCTTCTATTTCCGTGCTGTTCTGTCAATGTGGTGTCCCTGTCGACAGCATGGTGATTGACAGCTGGCTCCCTGCAATTATACAGCAGGCAGCCATCTTTCAATCAGCATGACATCAGAGGCCACTGCTCTTAGCGGTTGTTGCATAATCGCCGGCAGGAGCAGTCTGTAACCATTCTGAGCTGGGTGAGACTGACCCTGAGGTCAATAGGCTGCTAGTTAGTTAGCATCCTGTCTGTTAGTTTTTAGGTCTATAGAAACAAATAAAATAGTCCCTGCTAACTTCTTTACATTATTTTTAACATCTTTCTATTAAAAATGATGATCTGTGCAGTACTGAAGGACAGCTGAAAATTAGAAAATCGTTGTTTGTAAATACCCTCTGCTTTATGAAATGTAAAATGGTAAACAGCTGCCTCGTAAATCTTATACAAGCATACATTACTGTCAATCAGTGATCAGAACAAGCCACAGAAGACCATGTAGATATACAAAATACAGTGGTTACATGTATAGAAAATGAATGCATCATTATACAGGTGCTGGGAAATACCATAACAGTCATTTCCATCTTCATGTCAGTAGAATATATTGCTTACAGTGAAATTTTATTCATACAAATTAAACATTCATCTCAAGTGTATACAGGTGCGAGGATGAAGCAGCACTTAAGATGACAACACAGTGGTAACGTGAACCAAAAATGTATTATTTTTTTAGCACAAACAATTTAGGTAGCTAGGATACCGTATTCAGGAAGGTAACACATTATAGGAATTCGGTACAACATATTTTACACTATGAATATATAAATTCTGAATACAATGGTTATTATAGCAATTCTAATAATACTCTACTGTTATGCAAGTAATTAAATGGATACTGTTTACAATAGTGTCTGGGCGTGATATCTTAGTTTGTAGTATGCTATAATTCATCAGGGGGAAGGGGTCAATATTGTAGTCCCTTGGTCAATAGGTCTACTACAACGATCCCGGTACAGACTCTAACGAGAGTCATTGATGCTACTGTTAGTCCAAAAGTCTCTTAATGATGAGTCTCTTGAGGGAAGTTTTACTCTGGCCGCCTACTTCTTCTAAAGCATGGTCCAGGTTTCCTCTTTTCCACAATGTACACATGCTCAAATTTCTCCTATCTGGTTTCGTAGTCTTCTAGGTTCTGTTCTAGGTTGTGTGCACCAGGAGTAGGTTGTAGCGTAAATTAGGATACGCCAAAAGACTCGCTATTCTCGTCAGCGTTTGTGTCTGACCAGTCCACCTGCAGGGCCTTAATCTCTAATCTCAGTGTCCAGCTAAAAACCAACTCTTGTCTGCTTTCATCTAACATTTGTGTGCGCCAGGAGTAGGTTGTAGCATAAATTAGGATACGCCAAAAGATTCGCTATTCTCGTCAGTGTTTGTGTCTGACCAGTCCAACTGCAGGGCCTTAATCTCTAATCTCAGTGTCCAGCTAAAAACCAACTCTTGTCTGCTTTCATCTAACATTTGTGTGCGCCAGGAGTAGGTTGTAGCATAAATTAGGATACGCCAAAAGACTCGGTATTCTCGTCAGCGTTTGTGTATGACCAGTCCAACTGCAGGGCCTTAATCTGTTATCTCAGTGACCAGCTAAAAAACAAATCTTGTCTGCATTCATCTAACATCTGTGTGCACCAGGAGTAGGTTGTAGCGTAAATTAGGATATGCCAAAAGACTCGCTATTCTCCTCAGCATTTGTGTCTGACCAGTCCAACTGCAGGGAAGAAGCAGGGTGGTGTCCGCAGGCAAAAGGCAGGCAACCGTTCCCTGGAACAACAACACGACAGAAGTTGCCAGTACAACTGTTAGGTCTTCCCGAGACTGGCTGTTTTTGAAGGTGTCTGCAGATAATTCCAAAAAGGCCATTTGCAACACCTGCCATGCCAGCATCAGCAAAGGTAGCAAAACTAGCAGCCTGACCACCACCAGCATGATCAGGCACATGGCAGCAAAGCACCCGACTTTGTGGGATGTACAGCAGAGTCCAGGAGCATTGTCTGTGGGTGACACCAATGCGTCTTCCACTGTTGTGCGTGCAAGCCAATCCCCTGTCCATACTGCATGCGAAGATGCCTCCTGTCCTTCACCTGTAGTTGCACAAGCAGAAATAGCACCATCATCAGCCACGTCCTTGTCCCAGCACAGCGTTCAGTTATCCATACCCCAATCTTTGGAATGCAGGCGCAAATACGCTGCCAACGCCCCACATGCCACAGTTCTAAATGCACATATTTCGTGATTGCTTGCGCTGGAAATGTTGCCTTTTAGGCTGGTGGAGACGGAAGCATTCCACAACCTGATGGCAGCTGGCCCACGTTACTCGGTCCCCAGGTTTTGTGTAACAAAACATCATACGTTCCCTTAACAACGCAGTTTCAGGCAAAGTCCACCTAACCACGGACACGTGGACAAGTGCTTGTGGACAAGGCCGGTACATCTCGCTGATGGTATACTGGGTTAATATTCTGGAAGCCGGGACCCAGTCTGAGCTTGGGACGGAACACGTCCTTCCTACATCAAGGATTGGAGGCCCTAACTCAGTCAGGGTTTCACCCACAATGTACAGCTCTGGCACGTCATGCCCCTGTGGCGCCCCTGCGAGCAGGGTGGCCACATAGGGAACTGCAGCCAGGTAGGAGACAAAGACAGTTTATATACTAAACACCCTCACAGACATCTCACACACCACTAGGAGGCAGCACCCATCCCGGAGCCCAGAACTCTAGGCGGGCAAGGGGTGGTGGGTTTAGAGGACAGTGGGTGGGAATGCATGTAGGTCAGGTGACAGAAGGCAGAAATAGAGGAAGAGGAGGAGGAAGGAGTTAGTAGGCCGATGGTGCCGACCAGTAAAAACCAAGTAGGCCACAGTAGGCTGAGAAACAGACACAAGAACAGAAAGACAGAGACACACGTTCTGGAGGAGTGGGGCTGATGGAGATGCAGAATCCACAGAGTCACAGAAACCATGGAAAGACAGCTCGTCCATAGTCAGCACCCCAGGGGAGTGTGAGGAAAGAGACAGACCAGCAGCACTGAATCCGAGGAACACAGCAGCACTGACTAACTGGAGGTGAAGTCTTCCCTTTTGAAGCTGGAGTCACACGGGATAGAAGGAGCCTGATAGTGCCTTGCGGGAGAGGGTTCTGCAGGCTAGGCACACAGCAGAGTGTCGGCTCTGACGGGGACCGTAGATTCACCCGGGATCCCCAGATTCACAGACGGGGAGCTCCAATTCTAAGTTGGAGTTCCTACACCAAGGATAGGAAGCACAGTAGCAACCACGAGGACCCACAGGGGTCCGAGCTGCCGCTATTCTGTCCAGAGACACAGAGAGAGAGAGAAACTACAGCCTGGAAAGGACACTAGAAGGAGTGAGGGGTCTCAGAGAGCAACAACCTGGCTGTAGTGGGTTTAGTGAAAATCGGAGTAAAGTGACTGTAACGTGTGTTAAGAAGTGAACTGTACTAAGAACTGCTGTAAACTGCTTGAAGAGAACTGACAAGTAAACCCGGTGAACCCTGCCTGTGTGTCCATGTTTGATTCCAGGGATAAAGAACTATTTTCATACCTTTCATTGCTGTCAGGAGCAGCCCGACCCGCGGCAGGCTCATCCATCGGGCTGCAGCCCATCCATCCATCCTCCTGGCAGAGAAGAGCTGCAGCGGTGGTCCCATCATTGCCCACAAATCATGGGTGGCGTCACGACAAACTGTATCCTTTTATATATCCCCTTTTACTTGTGAGAACCCAGGACACGGTCGGGACCAGGACCTCCGTGATATCCCCAGCAGCAACCCGGTTCGGTACCGAGTACCCCGTCCCAGTGGGCTCCACACTCCTCAGCCTCCTCCTCCTTCTCATCCTCCACTTCACCCTCCACACCAGTCCCAAGCTGGAAGCACTGCAGCACTGCCTCGGCTAGAGTGTCGAAAGGCTGTGCTGAAGTTAATATGCGTAGGTGACAAACCCCACAACGCTGAAGAGTTGTGGACAGCTCTGAAATAGCAGGCAGATCACTGGCTCACACCGCTGAACCTACAGCCAGACATGGTCGTGCGTGACAATGGCCGAACCTTGAGGCGGCTCTGAGGCAAGGCGAGCTGACACATGTTCCATGTGTGGCCCATGTGCTCAACCTCGTGGTTCAGCGGTTTATTAAATCCTACCCGGAGCTGTCTGATCTGCTCGTCAAAATACGCCACCTGTGTTCCCATTTTAGAAAGTCACCTACTGCTTCTGCCGGCATTGCCGGCTTTCAGCGGCGTTTGCAGCTTCCGGCTCACAGACTGGGGTGTGATGTCCCCAAACGTTGGAATTCCACACTGCACATGTTGGTCAGGATTTGTGAGCAGAAGAGGGCAGTTGTTGAGTACCAGCTTCAACTAGGCCTTCAGTATACGGTTAAAACTCCACAAATAAGACCTCAGGAGTGGACGTGGTTGTCCGATATATGTACTGTCCTCCAAAACTTTGAGGACTCCACCAAGATGGTGAGCGGTGATGACACCATCATTAGCGTCACTATCCCGCTTCTCTGTCTTCTAAAACGCTCTCTGCTCAAAATCAAAGACGATGCATTGCAGGCAGAGCACGATGAGTTGCAGCAAGAAACTGGGTGATTACACACAGTCCAGCCTCATCTCATCCCAACGTGCATTAGAGGACTATGACGAGGAGGAGGAGGATGAAGAAATAGAGCTACTTTCATGCGGAATTGACGGTAATACATGCACAACCGTCAGACCGTTGGTTCAGCGTGGATGGCCAGAGGACAGGAGAGAGAAGGAGGAGGATGAGGCCAGCATGGCCAGTCATGCTGTTGGCGAGGACTCTGAAGTCTTGACTGTTAACAGTCTGGCGCACATGGCTTACTTTATGTTACGCTGCCTGTCTCGTGACCCTCGCCTTATCAACATCTTGGCGGACACTCATTACTGGTTGGTGACACTTTTAGACCCACTCTACAAGGAGAACTTTATTTCTCTTATTCCCAAGGCGGAGAGATCTACAAAAATGCTGCAGTACCAGAAGGCCAATACGCGGAATTAGTAAAAAAATTCCCTTCTGAGGCAGAGGTCACGATTCGGTGGACAACCAAGGCGTCCGGCCGAGAGAGGCACAAGTCCAATCCAGCAGAGGTAGGGGAACACTCTCAAAGATCTGGGACACTTTTCTCAGCACCTCCCGTACCACAGGCCCTGAGGTGCGCGGTAGTGTCACAAGGACTGCAAAGTTTGCCAAGATGCTGAGGGAGTACCTTACCGATCGTACTAAAGTGCTCCTAGACTCCTCTGTGCATTATAATTATTGGGTATCCAAGCTGGACACGTGGCAGGAATTGGCTCTCTACGCCTTGAAAGTCCTGGCCTGCCCTGCCGCTAGCGTTTTGTCAGAGTGGAATCATTACAGATAAACGCACCCGCCTGTCAACTGAAAATGCTCAGATCTTGGGAAGATGGTGTACCACGGTCCGCGCTGCTGCCTCAATGGAATCACAAGGAATGTAAGGTTCCAAAAGTAACACTCTCCTTTATTTCACCAACGCATTTCGGCGCCTCTCCTGGCACCTTCTTGAGGGTATGGAGTTGGGAATGGTGTTGGGTGTAAAATGTTTGTCTCAGGTTCGTGTCCCTGTCTTACTCCACACCTGTGGAGTAGGTGCAGTACCACTGTGGCGACCAAGACGCAGGGGCGCCCACTTTCTTCCCTTCCAACTTCATAACAAAAAAATTGTTTCTAAATATTTATTTATTAACTGCTTTGTGTGATATAACTCTCTCGTTTAAGGGCATGAATATTAAAACTTTGAAAAATGCGAAATTTTCTAAATTTACGGATTTTTTTTTCACAAATAAATGCAAAAAATATTGTCCTAAGTTTACTACTACCATGAAGTACAATATGTCATGAAAAAACAGTGTTGGAATCACTGGGATCCGTTGAAATGTTGCAGAGTTATAATCTCATAAATTAACACTAATAAGAATTGAAAAAATTGGCCCAATCATGAAGGTGAAAACAAGCTACCGTATATACTCGTGTATAAGCCGACCCGTGTATAAGCCGACCCCCCTACTTTTGCCCCCAAAACCTGGGAAAATTTATTGACTCGTGTATAAGCCGAGGGTGGACCCCAGCACAGGTATACAGCCCCCATCAGTGTGGTATACAGCAGCCTCCCCAGTGGTATATACAGGCCCCAGCAGTGTTACAGCAGCAGCCCCAGTGGTATATACAGCAGCAGCCCCAGTGGTAGTATACACGCAGCCCCAGTAGTATATACAGCCCCAGTGGTAGTATACACGCAGCCCCAGTAGTATATACAGCCCCAGTGGTAGTATACAGCCCCAGTGGTAGTATACAGCCCCAGTGGTAGTATACAGTCCCAGTGGTAGTATACAGCAGCCCCAGTGGTATATTCAGCCCCAGTGGTAGTATACAGCAGCCCCAGTGGTATATACAGCCCCAGTGGTAGTATACAGCCCCAGTGGTAGTATACAGCAGCCCCAGTAGTAGTATACAGCCCCAGTGGTAGTATACAGCAGCCCCAGTGGTATATTCAGCCCCAGTGGTAGTATACAGCAGCCCCAGTGGTATATACAGCCCCAGTGGTAGTATACACGCAGCCCCAGTAGTATATACAGCCCCAGTGGTAGTATACAGCCCCAGTGGTAGTATACAGCAGCCCCAGTAGTAGTATACAGCCCCAGTGGTAGTATACAGCCCCAGTGGTAGTATACATACAGCCCCAGTAGTAGTATACAGCCCCAGTAGTAGTATACAGCCCCAGTGGTAGTATACAGCAGCCCCAGTGGTATATTCAGCCCCAGTGGTAGTATACAGCCCCAGTGGTAGTATATAGCCCCAGTGGTAGTATACATACAGCCCCAGTGGTAGTATACAGCCCCAGTGGTAGTATACAGCCCCAGTGGTAGTATACAGCCCCAGTGGTAGTATACAGCAGCCCCAGTGGTATATTCTGCCCCAGTGGTAGTATACAGCCCCAGTGGTAGTATATAGCCCCAGTGGTAGTATACACACAGCCCCAGTGGTAGTATACAGCAGCCCCAGTGGTATATTCTGCCCCAGTGGTAGTATACAGCCCCAGTGGTAGTATATAGCCCCAGTGGTAGTATACACACAGCCCCAGTGGTAGTATACAGCCCCAGTGGTAGTATACAGCCCCAGTGGTAGTATATAGCCCCAGTGGTAGTATACACACAGCCCCAGTGGTAGTATACAGCAGCCCCAGTGGTATATTCTGCCCCAGTGGTAGTATACAGCCCCAGTGGTAGTATATAGCCCCAGTGGTAGTATACACACAGCCCCAGTGGTAGTATACAGCCCCAGTGGTAGTATACAGCCCCAGTGGTAGTATATAGCCCCAGTGGTAGTATACAGGGCCCCAGCAGGGCCCCCCTCATAATTTGGCGCCCCCACCTCCCTTTCTGGGCCCCCCCGCATGCAGCGCTGCGCATATACATTACCTGTCTAGCAGCTGTCACCCTCCGATGGCTGATCGCGGCTCCCGGCTCCGGGCTCCATCTTCCTCGCTGTCTTCCTGCTGTGTGACCGGGGCGCAGCGCGATGACGTCATCGCGACGCCAGCCGGTCACCTGACAATCAGGAAGACAGAGAGGAAGATGGAGCCCGGAGCCGGGAGCCGCGATCCGCCATCGGAGGGTGACAGCTGCTAGACAGGTAATGTATATGCGCAGCGCTGCATGCGGGGGGGCCCAGAAAGGGAGGTGGGGGCGCAAAACTTTTTAGGGGGCCGTATTGACTCGCGTATAAGCCGAGGGGGGACTTTTCAGCCCAATTTTTGGGCTGAAAAACTCGGCTTATACGCGAGTATATACGGTATGTGGTGAAGGGATTAACATTAGGGAGTGGGTGGGTACTGTCCCAATATATGCTTTGTTGCAGTGGGATGGCTTTATGCTTTTTTTAATTAAAAATAGTGTTTGCAAAGTAACCTATGTCACTTAAATGTACTTGTATTTTATTTATCTGTTAACAGCAGGGTATTCATCCACAGAATTTTCATCTTAGCTTTCATCTGTTTAATGGCCAGTGTGAACATGCTCATAATGTTTGCATGTATACCAACTCATGCTCCAGCTACTTTTTTTGCTTTTGTTTGAATCTCTTGTATTTGTATAACATAAAGTACAACTCACTCCTCCGGCTTCTCTGAGGAGCAGGATCCACCCACCCTGTCGCACGAAGCCGCCCGCTCCCGGCGGTGAGTATCCAGCAGAAAGATAAGTACATTTAGGGCACGGCCACTCTGGAGTGAAAATCACGCATTGCAGTCGGATCCATGTTAGCCAATGATGTAGAACAGACTGGCGTGTGTCCGGCGCTTTTTCCTCATCCAGATTCTGGATGAGTAAAAAGTTGCAACATGCTGTGACAGTATGCTATTCTTGCACCAATGCAAGTCTATGGGTCTGACAAAAAAATCACACTGCACACGGACAGCACACGGACCATCTGTGTGCAATGTGATTTGTTTTCACAGCTGAAATAGTGTTAACACAGAAATTAGGCTTGATAAGCCTCGGTCACATGGCAAACAAGGAAGTAGAAGGCTGCTGAAGTGTCACTACTTCTGGATGCATACCTCCACGGAGCTGAACAACATGGCACCAACCATCAATGTTGAGATTCTGATTGTATTAGTCCAGGAGAGGCCTGAATTGTGGAACCCCAGAGATGCTGAATATGCGGACCACCGTAAGATAGATGCCTCATGGGTGCACATCACATTCCCCTGTTATGATGACAGTTCCCTTGATGTACAGATTAGTCTGGGTCACGTATTATGCTGGTTTATCTTTCCTAATTGCTTGATTTGGATATTGTCATGTCAGTGTTATTGTTTATATTGATGTTTTGTTATGGTTTTTACAACACAGTGTATCTGGTCACTAAGATATGGCGAAGTTGCTGTTATTAGTATAGGCGGGAGAAGAGAAATATGCCACCCAGTGGGTCTGAGGCTCCCCGAACATTTATTTTTCACGCCTGAATTTTCTGGCCCCTGTACTCGAACTAAGACTGTATGTATTTGTTTGTATTATTTATCATTTAGATAATTAATTGGCCTATGGTAAATACTTTCATGCATTTCAATTTACGGTATATGCCTCATGTTTTTTTGTAGCACCGAGACCGACCTGCGCCAGCAATCGGCCTAAGAGACAGATTACCTGACTGTCCATGCTGCTGTGTCGGCGGACGAGGGCTGTGTTGCTTAGTCTCCCAAGAGGATAATGGGGCATCATCATCGGCAACATTACCAGGGTCAATGGCATTCAATGTTGCACCTTTGCCTGGCCCAAACCAACAACCGCCAGAGCATTCGGTGCAAAATGTGCAACAAAGTGTGCCAATGCCTAGGTCTCCTTTGTCACCTTATGTGTCACATTGCTCTAGGCGCAGGCAAGATTTTGGTGTGAGCAACCAAAGGTGCGAGGTGGATTCTCGGGTGCTACAATAACTTGCCCGAACAGTAAATGATGATGGTGAAGAGGCTTTCGGCCGTAGCCTCAGTATTAATTTGTGGGAAATTCCACGCACAGCGAGGTTACAGGCAAGGGCTGTCGTTCAACTTGTACTGGATGCCTATGTTCCCCCAAACAATTCACGTGCAGTATTTAACATGCTCGAACAGTGGCAGAATTCCCAGGACAATTTGCTGGGCAACACACACACAGTGAGAACACAGACATCCTCCACATGATCCTTACTGGGCACGCAAAGTGATGTAGCACCCTACATTTTAGTTCAACAGGGGCCAACCAGAAACAATATCATACCCTTGCCACTGGTACCATCATTTACATAAATGCCACCACAACAAATAGGTTAGGCAGCTCACAATGTGGAGTATGCAGACCAGCCAAATCCCTGGCATAACACTTGCCCAACCTGTGACCCACAAGGTTTTCAGCATGGTCCAGGGCTTCTTAATTCTCTGAGGCAATCAAATTATAGCCATGCTCACAGCCAAAATACAAACATTCCAATGGGTACCAATACTAGAATCAGAAGGAATGATTATGGTAGTATGCACAGCAGGCAATCTCTCATACCACCATTTATTCAAGGCCAACACAACTTACAGCACTCTATGGCCAGCAAAGTCAAGGCCAATTTCCAGATAGGCCACATATCAGGAAAATAGACCTTTCACAATAGAGCATGCTAGCTTCTCAAAATTAAAGTATGGGTCCGAATGCAGAGCCAGACCATGATACACAAACCTATACAAACATTTAATTGTTGTAAACGTTAATGAAAAGTGTAATGTTGGCAATATTTTTGTTAATTTTTTGCCGTAAACGGGAAATTGATACATATGAACAAAATATGTACAACATTATTATGTCCATTTTATTTGAATCCAAAAATAACAAGTAAAGATGTTATGTTTAAAAATATTGGTTTGCCTTTTTTCCCAAAAATGATAGGCTCAGGTACAAATCTGTTTAAACACAGACACATTATTTAAAAAAAATGATGTGCTTTGGACTTACAACAACACAAATTGATGGTACTTGCAAATTCTCATACACAATTTGTCATGCCAAGGGACTGAGCCCTCTATTGTCAAAAAATCATTTTAAAACACTTCACGCACACTGAGGGCAGAGGGGTTAGGTTGAGGCCTCATGACAGGGCAACAAGGGGATGAGGATTAGTTGCTGATCAGATGGTCTAACGTCTGTGGGTCGATCATGGTTCCAGGTAAAAATGTGCAGAATGACACATTCCTTTATGACCAAAAAAACATGACTGGCACTTGACATGACCCAACATTTGGATGTTAGGATACCAAAGGCACAATCTACTGTGGAGCCCACTGGGATGGGGTACTCGGTACCGGACCGGGGTGTCACAGGGGGTATCACGGCAGTCTTGGTCCGGACCGTGTCCCAAGCCCACAAGTAATGGGTGGGTATTTACAGGGATTTGTCGTGACGCCACCCACGGGTTGTGGTCAGTGAGGGGACCACCTCTGCTGCGTACTTCTGCCAGGAGGATGGATGGATGATGCTGCAGCAAGATGGATGAGCCCCCGTGGGTCGGGGCTGCTCTTGACAGGATGAAGTATGGATTAACAGTACAAGGTGCAGGGAATCGCACACGGGAGACTGAAGCAGGGTTCAACGGGTTTTACTAGCAGTTCTTTCTCAGTACAACAGTTTACAATGCAGTTTTTTACCCAATAACTCCGGACAGTCACTAACGGTCTGCAGCCAGTTTTTCTCTGAGACCCTTCACTCCTGAAACCTTTCAGGCTTCCTCTCCTCTGTTCTTCCCGTGGGCTGTATGAGGGCAGCTCGGTCCCTTGTTTGGCTCTCCTGGGGTATGGGTAGCTAGCCTGGATCCTATATGCTGCTGTTTTTCCAGCCCGTGTGTTGGGTGACAACTGGAATCTTCCCCCGTCGGTGTGTTCGTGTACCGGCGTGTAGCTACGTCACCAGAGCTGACTCTCTGGTCCCAGCCTAGCTTGGGTGTCCTATCTGCAAGGATCACGGGCTCTCTTATACCCGTTTACTCATAGGTACATCAGGGAGTCTGTCCTGGCAGTAGTTTGTCAGCGCTGCCGTCTTCCTCGGACCCATCTGCACTGGTCCGGTCTCTCCCCTTTCCCTCTGGCTTTCTCTCCAGGGAACGGTGTCTCGCAGGATTTGCGCCTACAGGAATCCCAAACCTTCAGGAAAGTCACTTTCTACTTGTCTTGGCTGCTCAGCCTACTCCGGCCTACTTGGTCTTTACTGGTCTTTACTGGTCGGTCACTCTGACCTACTCTTGGTCTTTGCAGATTAGTACTCATCGGTTACTGACTAACTCCTCCTAGTGTTCCCCTTTTGTACTTGGTTGATCACCTGACCTACATCTCCACCCACTATGACTGGCCCTACCACCCATTGACCGCCTAGAGTCCCGGGCTCCGGGTTGGGTCTTGTGTTGGTGGGTGTGTGTTTGAAAGTGTGTGTGTAACAACCTGTCTCCACCTGCCTGGCTGCAGTTCCTACCTGTGGCCACCCTGGTCGCAGGGGCGCCACCTACCATTTGGCAAGCACGTGACAGTCTGTAGTTGAAGAGGCGTGTCTTGAGTAGGGGCACATGAAGTCACACCTAAATTGAAGGCCTCTTCTCCAACAATGACAGAAGGGACTGGTGTCCCATAGAGACTATGGAAACCCCACGGGTATGACATTGCTGGAGGTGCAAATACTGATCACTCATCGGATCACTAATTATGGGGTATTGAGTCCATATCGTCTAGAAATAACCTTCAATTGGAGTACCAGCACTGAATCGCCCAATCTGTGATGGTTTTCCAAGAATAAGGGCCTTAGAGGCTATGGTAAGCACCACTGGTTTGACAAGTGAATGCAAATCTGGTTTACTTATAGGTCACTATGGGTTTTTTTATCGATTAAAAACGCTATGAACCCAACATTGCATTAAGTAAATTTATGCAAATTGGTTTAAGTGTCATAGGTTTTTAATGAAACCCATTATGGTTTGTGTCTCAGGGTACTTTGAATCACTGAAATCAATCTCAGATACCTGTGATAATTAGTTTGGCAACAAAAGGAAAACTGGATGTTCCACAATATTGAGCTGGCCACAGTTTTCAAGTAACATGGGAAAGAAAAAGGATCTCTCTGCTGCCGAAAAGCAACAAATAGTGCAATGCCTTGGACAAGGATGAAAACATTAGATATTGCATGAAAACCTAAGTGTGATCATCGTACTGTGAAGAGATTTATGGCTGATTCCGAGTACAGAAGTGTTCGTGCAGATAAAGGCAGAATTAGGAAGGTTTCTGCCAGGCAAGTTTATCGGATTAAGAGAGGAGCTGCTAAAAAGGCCTTACAAACCAGCAAACAGATATTTGAATCTGCTGGTGCCTCTGGAGTCCCTCGAACCTCAAGGTGTAGAATCCTTCAAAGGCTTGCTGTGGTGCATACACCTACTATTCGGCCACCCCTAAACTGTGCTCACAAGCAGAAATGGTTGCAGTGGGCCCAGACATACATGAAGACTAATTTTCAAACAGTCTTGTTTACTGATGAGTTCCGAGCAACCCTGAATGGTCCAGATGGATGGAGTAGTGAATAGTTGGTGGATGGCCACCATGTCCCAACAAGACTGCAAAGTCAGCAAGGAGGTGGAGGAGTCATGTTTTGGGCCGGAATCATTGGGAAACAGCTGGTAGACCCCTTTAAGGTTCCTGAATTTGTGAAATTGACCTCTGCAAAGTATATAGAGTTTCTGATTGAGAACTTTCTACCATGCTACAAAAAACAATAACGTGCCTTCAGGAGCAAAATTATCCTCATGTATGACAATGCACCATCTCATGCTGCAAAGAATACCTCTGTGTCATTGGCTGCTATGGGCATAAAAGGAGATAAACTCATGGTGGGGCCACCATCTTCCCCTGACCTCAACCCTATAGAGAACCTTTGGAGTATAATCAAGTAAAAGATCTATGAGGGTGGGAGGCTATTCTGACATCATGCAAAGAAATACAAGCAGAATTGTGAAGGTGATATTAAAGAATCGTCCCTCTGTGTTAACGGGTACGTCTGAACTGTGAACCCAGAATACCCACTGCACCCTAGAATCCTATATACTCCTCTCCCTCTGTGTTAATGACTCACCGTGGACCGGGTGCTCGGGTCTCAGGCGCTGGCTGTATTCACGGTTGCGGTGCCTGAGGCTGCGGCCCGGTATTCAGTAAAAGGGTTAAAGTAAAATAATAAAAGATAATAAAGTTATTAGTTTGTGACGCCACCTGTAGGGTTCCGGTGATGGCACCGGCGCTGCTTGGATCTCCGGGGTGATGGGCGGCAGCGAGATGGAACCGCTCCCTACAGGACAAGCGGGGTCCCTGGAGTTGAGAGCTGCAACGGAGTCATAGGGCAGCTCGGTTATTTCTGAGAAGCAAGGCAATTAAACGCCAGTTCTTAGAATAAGGCTCAGACATGTTACTCCTCTGAACGGGTGTTTACTTTGTTTTTCAATGGCAGACAGGTATAACGGTTCTCAATGCCAGGTGGTCCCTGCAGTGAATTGTGTCCCTCTGAGGCTCCACGGTGTCCTTCTCTATCCTGACTGTCCCTTTCTCTTTGCTGCTTCACTATAACCGTATAAGAACACTGAAGACCCTCGGTTGGGGATTCCGCTCACGCGTCTCACGGCCCCTGGCCCTCAATAGTGGGTGCTCCTGGTATAAGCTGCGGTGATGGCTAGTTGTGGAATGGGCTCCTAAGAAGCCTTTGACCACTCCGGGTTCTGTGGTACAGGGCTGGATCAACTGCACCACCTCGGAGCCGGGACTCCGTATTGTGGACTGGGCTCGGGTCTTCTGTCACCCGTTCTCTCTCTCTTGGCCCCTTTGTCTTCTGGGTCACCAGTGCTCGGTGCTCTCCCAGTTAGCTGTTTCTGCTGTCACGACTTGACTTCTCTTTGCTCTTGTCTCTCCATCATTCTAACTGTTACTTCTCTCCCCCACTGCTATATACCTAGCTCTCCTCCCACCAGGTCCGGTTACCCAGGAAACGGGCATCTAATTGGTCCTCTGCCTGTAGGTGCTGCATGTGGTATATGGAGCCTCAGGATTATCCTATTCACCACTGGAACGGAGAATACGACACCTTCAGTCAGGTGTGTAGTACCCTCCTGTGACGCACTCTTAGTGGGGCGCCACATTAACGGGTACGTCTTAACTGTGAGCCCAGAATACCCACTGCACCCTAGAATCCTATGTACTCCTCCCCTCTGTGTTAACGGGTACGTCTCAACTGTGAGCCCAGAAAACAGTGATAAAGAGCTGGAATCAAAATGCCGCGCTGACCACAAGGATAAAAACAGAGCAAATCATCCACTCCGTTTATTTTGCCTACACGTGTTTCGTGGCACAAAGCCACTTCCGAAACACGTGTAGGCAAAATAAACGGAGTGGATGATTTGCTCTGTTTTTATCCTTGTGGTCAGCGCGGCATTTTGATTCCAGCTCTTTATCACTGTTTTCTGGATTCTTCAATTCTCAGCTGGGAGCCTGCAGCGACCTCCTGTGTGCTTTTATTGTAGTTGTGACACTCACAACTACATCAGGTCAGTTTAACCATTTGGGTCTGAGGGACCTGTATAATAGCGGTATTACTCTATGTGCGCTTCCTTTCTCTTTTAATTCAACTGTGAGCCCAGAATACCACATGCACCCTAGAATCCTATGTACTCCTCTCCCTCTGTTTTAACGGGTACGTCTGAACTGTGAACCCAGAATACCCACTGCACCCTAGAATCCTATGTACTCCTCTCCCTTTGTGTTAACGGGTACGTCTGAACTGTGAACCCAGAATACCCACTGCACCCTAGAATCCTATGTACTCCTCTCCCTCTGTGTTAAGGGGTACGCTGCTGTTTTTTCCCTGATTACAATTCCATGTATCATACTTCAAATATAGGTTTGCATATTGATAAGTCTTTGCTTCTCACACCTAATATTCTCCTTCCATTTGATTATGTCTCTTTGTGCAGCTTTGATTCTAGTCAAATATGCTTTTAACTGCATTGTGTTAATTACTCCATGCTGTGAGCTGTCCTCCGATTCCCTCCTCCTCCCTTTTCTCACCTGGACTCATTTTGTGGTCATTTCAATGGTATAAATTGAATGGAGCAGGTCAGACATGACCTTGGTCAGATATGACATCATTGAAATGTGACATTTTAAAGTGTCACATCAGAAATATCCCAGAAATACCACAGAAGTACCCAGAAGGTACCAGCAAAACCCATCTAACTGTCTTTGTTACTTTACTTTGCAATTTTTTTTATCATGTCCTTTACTTCAATGCTTGTTTTCAAGGTCTTCAATACTTAAAATAACAGTGGTACGTGTAACTGCACTGTGCACAGTCCTCCACTCATCTCTGCTGTCCATGTGGTGCAACTGGAAGGCAATGACATAGAGGGACACTCAAACACTGTGTATAACTCCATTCACTATTAATCTTTACCATGTCTTTTATTTCACTGTTTGTTTTCTTATGTGCTCTCGCCACCAACTTTTATTACCCTATACACCCTCCATCACCACTCATTCACATCAGCCCCTCTCTCCTGCCCTACTCTATGTACAGCTCCCATGCTATCTTCAGTTTACTGAAGATTCTCAGCCCATCATATTCTAAAGTTTGTCATAATAAATCATGTCCTAATTCCAAATACTATCTGCTCTTTCTCTTTTTACTGCTGCTCCTCTCAGGTGATATCTCTCCCAACCCTGGTCCACCCTCTGCTAACTTCAACCCCTCTCCCACCTCACACAGAAACCTCACTAACCTTATTAACATCACCTGCACACCTTCATCTCCCTCTTTTAATTGCACTCTCTGGAAACCACGGTCTGTATGCAACAAACATCCCTTCATTCACAACTACTTTCTCACCAACTCTCTTAACCTCCTGGCCCTAACTGAAACCTGTATCCAGGATTCAGACACTGCTTCCCCTGCTGCCATTTCTTATGGCGGCTTACATTTCTCTCATTGCCCGAGACCTGGGAATAGACATGGTGGTGCAGTTGGCTTACTCCTGTCCCCACAATGTACTTTCTAGGTCATCCCTCCTGCCTCATCACTCTCATTCCCCTCTTTTGAGGTTCACACCATTAGGCTATTCCATCCCCTCCCCCTCAGAGTAGCGGTGGTATACCGCCCCCCAGGGTCACCCACCCAGTTCCTTGACCACTTCTCCGCATGGTAGATACACTTCATGTCCTCAGAATTACCAACCCTCATTCTGGGAGACTTTAACATCCCCATAAGCAGCCCCACCTCCCCATCTGCATCCCAGCTCCTATCTCTAACCACGTCACTCAGCCTCTCACAGCTCTCAACCTCTGAGACACACAAAGGTGGCATCACCCTTGACCTGATCTTTACCCGGCTCTGCACTACCTCATCCTTAGATAACTCACCTCTTCTCTCCGACCAAAACATTCTCTCCTTCTCACTTACTAACCCTCACTCACCACAGCCCACCCCTACCTATCAAACATCCAGAAATCTACGGGCCATTAACCCTCATGCACTTACATACTCCCTCATCTCATCACTGTCCCTAATCTCCTCATTCTCCTGTCCAGATCTGGCAGTAAATCACTATAATAACACTCTCAGAAGCACCCTGGACCAAGTAGCGCCCCTCACCCTCAGAACCTCCAAACATAGAACAAAACAGCCCTGGCTTACATCACAAACTCGATTTCTCCAGCGATGCTCTAGGAGTGCTGAATGCCTATGGAGGAAAACTCGCTCACCATAAGACTTTATACATTATAAATTCATGCTTAAAAACCAACAACTCCGCCCTTCACCTTGCCAAACAAACCTACTTCACCACCCTGATTTCCTCACTATCTAACAATCCAAAAAAACTCTTTGACACCTTTCACTCTCTCCTCAGTCCTAAAGTGCAGGCCCCTATCACCATCACCGACCTCTGTGCTGATGATCTGGCCTCTTACTTTATGGAGAAAATAAACAACATCCGCCAGGAAATAAGCTCCCAGCCTCCTTGCGCTGACACTCCCATTCTTCCCCACTTCTCCATCTCACTTTCCACATTTGACCCAGTTACAGAAGAAGAGGTTGTCAAGCTCCTCTCTTCTTCTCGTCTCACTACATGCACCACTGAACCCATCCCTTCACACCTACTCCAGTCTCTCCGTCCAGTCGTCACCACTCACCTAACCAAAATCTTCAACCTCTCCCTCACGTCTGGCATCTTCCCCTCCTCCTTCAAACACTCGATCATTACTCCATTATTAAAGAAAGCTTCTCTTGACCCATCCTGCACAAATAACTACAGACCAGTCTCCAACCTCCCCTTCATCTCTAAACTCCTGGAGCGCCTGGTCTACTCCCGCCTCACCCGTTACCTCTCCGCCCACTCTCTTCTAGATCCATTACAGTCTGGCTTTCGCCCCCTTCACTCTACAGAAACTGTCCTCATCAAAGTGACCAATGACCTACTGACAGCAAAACGTAATGGTGACCACTCTTTGCTTATTCTTCTAGATCTCTCTGCAGCTTTTGACACTGTTGACCACCATCTCCTACTCTCTTATGTTGCACTCCATTGGTATAAAGGACTCCGCTCTCTCCTGGCTCTCTTCCTATCTTTCTGACCACTCTTTCAGTGTATCATTTGCTGGCTCTACTTCCCCCCCTCTTCCTCTCACTATTGGGGTCCCTCAGGGTTCAGTTCTTGGACCTCTTCTCTTCTCTCTCTACACAGCCTCGATTGGACACACCATCAGCAGATTTGGCTTCCAGTACCATCTCTATGCTGACAACACACAATTATACATTTCAGCTCATAACCTTACCCCTGCGGTGTTAAAGAACACCAATGACTGTCTAGCTGCTGTTTCCAACATCATGTCGGCTCTCTATTTAAAACTCAACCTCTCCAAAACTGAACTTCTTTTGCTCCCACCCTCCACTAACCTCCTTAAATCTGACATCTCTCTCAGTGTGCGGTACCATGATAACTCCTAGGCAGCAGGCTCGCTGTCTGGGTGTCACATTTGACACCAATCTCTCCTTCTCCTCCTACATACAATCTCTCATCCGTTCTTGTCGCTTACACCTAAAGAACATCTCTAGAGTCCGCCCCTTTCTCACCATTGAAACAACTAAAACCCTCACCTTGGCCCTAATCCACTCCCGCCTTGATTATTGTAATTCTCTATTAATCGGCCTCCCCCTCTCTAAACTTTCCCCTCTACAGTCCATCCTTAATGCAGCAGCCAGGATCACCTACCTGGCCAATCATTACTCAGATGCCTCCGCTCTGTGCCAGTCATTGCATTGGCTGCCTATACACTGCAGGATAAAGTTCAAATTGCTTGTTCTCACCCACAAAGCTCTTCATAATGCAGCGCACCCCTACATCTCCTCCCTCATCCTTGTCTATCACCCCACCCGTTCTCTACGTTCTACAAATGACCTTCGACTAACATCTGCACTAATTCGATCCTCCCACTCCCGGCTCCAAGACTTCTCCCGAGCCGCACCAATTCTCTGGAATGCTCTACCCCAAGAAATCAGGACCATCCACAACTTGCATAGCTTCAGACGCTCACTCACTAAAATGACATCTTTTCAAGGCGGCCTATCATACTCCCTAACAAAATTCCTTTGTACTGTATATAGCCCATTCACTATCTCTCTCGACATAACTCTTCTTCAAATTCCACCAAACCCAAAAGGTCTACACAGATTGTCTGGTGACCATTCATGTAACTTTATTTCTATCCCCTATTTCCTCAAGATGCCTGGACCATCAGTGTTATAGGCCACTGTACTTTGTATAACCCCTATCTCATTGTAGATTGTAAGCTCTTGAGCAGGGTCACCTTTATTTTTTTTGTTTTATCTATTGTATTGTATTTTTTTCATTGATTTTATGCTTATTGTATTGTTTCCTATTATTGTACTCTTTTCCTTCTCTACTGGAATTAATGTATTATAGTGTGTATTTACTCACTGCGTTATACTGTGTATTTTCATCTATTACCCACTGTATTGTAAAGCGATGCGGAATATGTTGGCGCTATATAAATAAAGATTTATTATTATTATTATTATATTATTCATTTATGCTGCAAATTCAATAAATGAGCATTTTCAGTTCTTTCAAACATAGCAAATGTTTTGAACTCTACTGTGACTAATAATTTGGATAAGTGCATTTAGAGTTTTTTTTAAGTTTGAAGATTATACTGTTATCATTGGGAGGTTTCTTCAATAAAATTTGATGTATACTCTAACGGGTGATGACTTTTATTACACTGACTGTCATTTGCACCAACCATTTAGGAAAATCAGAGAAAAAGAACATTTGCATAATAATTTGGAACATGGTGTATGATGGTACAATATGGTGTAAAAACTAATGGCCAAAGACAATAAGCAAGTGCCCACACTCATGTACAAAGAACAGGACTCAAAATGGCCACCAATTCACTAGATCAATTTAAGTCCTAATGCCCACACAGTGCAGCCAATTCCAACTTTAATTATTCATTGAAATTGCAGGAGAAAAACACATTGCACACGGACAGCACACGGATGTTACACAGACACTACTTGGATGTTAGCTGAGAAAACTTCGGACACTCGCATAGCAGTTGCATGCCAAACGGAACTAATGGTGGGTTTACACGCCGCGATATCAGCGTCCAACTCCGACCCAACTCCGACAAAGAGTCACGTGGGTCGCGAGTTGGAGCCGATATCGGGTGCGCGTTGTATTGTTTTAGCATCCAACGCGATGCTGGAACGATGCCAAAACGATATCGGAGTTGAATAGCAAAGCTATTCAACTCGCCGATATCGCAAGGCCGTTGTACCAGCATCGCTGCGTGTGACAGCCCAACTCCGATGTGTACGCTCACGTCACCCATTCACTCCCATGTTAACTGGTCGTTCCTGGGTTGGTGGGCGTAGACATCGGAGGGACGTTGCATCCCGATATCGCGGCGTGTAAACTGGCGATGCGATGCAGGGAGAAACGTGCACTAAATGCGCGCTCCCGCGTCGTTGCCTCCGATATCGCCGCGATATCGGGACGTGTAACCCCACCATAAGTCGTCCAACTCTCCTGGATGAGAATCTGACCGTTTATTTAAACGCCAGTGTGGCCATGTCAGGCCAAAAATCCATGTGTAACTGCTATCATTTTCTAATTCCTTTCTCAAAGCTCCCTCTATTCATGTGTTTCTATTATATATATATTTCCCTCCTATCTTCTGTAAACTTCAAAATAAAAGATTAATTCCCTCTGTCACTCACAGTGATTTCTCTCCTGCCCACTTCCACTCAATAATTGAATATTCATGCTTCATGACACCGTCCTGCCTCCTCTCTGATCTGTCTGTTGTGTGACTCATTCACAGCAGATAGAGAAGGGAGGGAGGAGGATGGGGGAGCTTAGCTGCAGGTCTTTATGTAATTGTGTGTATGAGACATATGTAGTTTGTGCAGTCTTAGATATTTCTATGTAATTATAAGAACATTTGATTATTTACTCAGCAGATACACACATTACATTTCTGCAGGAAAACCATAGTTTTCAGTGCTGTGCAAAATAATTGGGACAAAGTAAGTTTTTCTTGCATTAAATTTACTATTTCTGATGAAACACTTATCAGTTCTTGGTGTCGTTTTCCTTTTTCTTCCACATTTCCCTTTTCGTTTTGGAGAAAACGATCCAGTTTCATTGTGTGTGCGAATTATTTTTGAAACAGTAGATTTTCCAATACCAACAGTGGAAGCAATTTGTCTTACAGTCAGACCTGTATGTTCATTAAGAGTAATAAATTCTAGACCTCTTCCGTGGAGTAACATTCATTTTTATTGGCATGAATCACACTGAGAGTAAAAGTACACTAAACCACTCCTCACAGAAACAAGCTCTCAACTGAAGCTGAGGGGGCAGCTAGCTGTTATTTTCAGACTAAAACCAGTCAAACCACATTTTGTTACTCAAGGTTATACACTCACACCTGTTCAAAGCAGTTAAAACTGGTTTGAATCACTGACTGGTAAACAACTTACGATTTTACTTAAAAAATGCGTTGTCCCAATTAATTTGCACAGCACTCTATGTATACACATAGAAATCTTACAGGCTGCAGCAAAAAACATCTCCCCCCCAGCCCAGAGCACAGAGGGGAGGGAGTGAACACAAGCCTGGATGGGTGTGGATATTTAAACAGCAACTGGACTATTCGGTTGGAGCTATAATGTAGAGGACTTATGCACCAGCTCCATGCACGGTATGAAGATGCTGATAACATGGAAACTAGAAAGTGCACAATAATGGTTTTACATGTTTTTAAAAGGTGTGCCCAGCGCTCTCTGGTGGAACATGGGGCTATTTAAAAGTGATGGGTGTTGTCATCAGCCAGAAGCAGATGAGGAGAAGTAATCAGAAGCTGCTAGCAAAGAAACTAACATTATCCCTAGTTGCCCTAAATAAAAAGAAAGCACATTTAATATGAACCTTTCAGCTCGTTTTAGGCCACTAACTTACTACTACCTGTCCCTGAATCTTGCTAACTCATCCCTAACCATCCCTCTCTGACCTAAAACAACACTATAAAGCTTATGAAAAATAATTTAATTACATACATGTAGTCTACATCCATGGAATGGAATGGGCAGTCTCCAAGGATCCATTCTCCCTCCTCATTGGCTCTTCTCATGTCCCGCTGGGCATCATCATTCCATATCCTCTGTTGAAATTCCCGCCTCCTCCATTCATTATGACGTACACCCAAAACGTCAGTTCCGGTCCGGAACCATGATAAGGGCCATATACCGGGAGGAGGATCATATATAGCAGGATGAGGGACAGTAATACATAATGACGGGGAGAGGGGTCAATTTGTGAGTCTTTAAAGGATTTAGTACGTTACACAGGACCCATACATCTGACTGATGTGTGCACGTGCGGGAAGCGGGGGGAAGGAAGGCCAAGGTCTAAATTTCGCATCGGGGCCCCTCGGACTCTAGTTACGCCACTGTCCAGACCTGTGTGTGAATGCGTATGGGTGTCCACTAAAATCATCAAGTGTGCATGTGCATCTGGGGCTCTGGGCTAGGGTTTGTTGGTCCGTATTGAGTAGTGGATGCTATTAACCCTTCGACCATTCAGCTGTAGCTACCCCCTGTACTTAATACCCATGATGTTTTTCACATGTCAAGACTCAGGAGATATGTTGTGTCTCAAGAATAAACCAATAGATGTCCTATTAGAAAATTATCAATAACTATGCTATGTAACGGTTTGAATGCACGTTGAGTATTTTTTTCAGACATTTCTGCACCAAATCTGCATTTTCTTGCAGAAATAAAATCATCAAAAATACAATGCATATTTGCTGTGCTTTTGCTATGTTTTTGCTACATTTTTAATGTGTATGTTTGCATGTGTTTTTCATGCATTTGAGGTGGAAAAATGTTGCAAACATGCTGCAATATTTGACATGCTGAAGATTGTAGTGTTGTAGTGCAGATGACGATAGATCCAGAAGCACACGCAGATACGCTGAACTGCTCAGTCGAGCGGACATACTTTAATCAATCTCTTCCCTTTCCCAGCTCCCCTTTCTCCTACCACAGCTCTTCCTCTATCTTACATCACTGTTACTAGGCAGAAAAACAAACAGAGGAGACACAAGCAAACTACAGAAGATATAACAACATTACAAAGATTTATTTCTGCACCAAATCTGCAAGAGAAAAAAAGTAACGTGCAAAAAACTTCAGATTTCTCATTGACTCTTCTGGCATGGGGACACAAGGCCCGATTTCCCTACCCATGAATACACAACAACTGAATGTGGTAGATAATTGGCCAAGGTGTTTATTGAGAGATTACTTATTAATTTATTAAATGATTAATTTTAGACCATAAATTGTAATTCCTTTTTTTTTTATTTTTCTTAATTTCATCAAGAACCAATCGACCCAACTTAAAATGGGGCGATTTTACCCACAAAAAAATTCAAAAGGATCCGATAAACGAAAATAATCCACAAAATGCCAGAACAAAAGCAGTCTTGAAAAGACAAACTTCATAGTTTGAATAACACACCTTTTCTAAGACTGAACAAATTTTAACTAGCAAATCTATAGATATTGAGCGTCTATCATCGGGAAGAAATGTAACCCTCTTAAGATCTTTTAAAGCTTGTTGTACTGGAAACAAGCTAGTCAATGCAGAACGACCATTCAGTTTCAAAAAGAACGAAATACCTGCCAATGTTTTTGCAATGGAAGCAATTTTTTGCAGGACAACACCTCAATATATGAAAGCGAAGCTTCAATCGAATTTTCTAAGCAATTAAAACCTTGAGATACACAAAAATTAATCCACTCCCTCCAAGCAGCCAAATATTCAGCCCAAGTTCTGGGAGCTAATTAATTTTTTATATAAGTTGGAACAATTTTTAAAGAGTATTCCACAAATTTTAAGGGCAACTCAAGCCCGCTTGTTCGGCTTCTGGCACCATTTCTTTGAACTGACGAATACACTGTAACGACAAAATTTCGACCGGAATATTAGTCCCTGAAACCCTAATTAACCCTTTTAAACAAATATTATGCTGTAAGCACACCAAAACAATTCGTCGTATAATCTGAGACGCCCAAACACATTTAGAAGTTAAGGTATTTAATGAAAAAATAACGCCCTTATTATCTGATTCAAAACAAATCTGAAAATTGGCTAACGACCTACCCCATAAGGTCAATGAAACCAAGATAGAAAAAAGCTCAAGCACCATGGGATCTTTATTAACTTACCGCTCCTTCCAAAGTAAAGGCCATTTATCTACAGCCCAAAAATTTCCAAATCGTAATCCGAAACCTTGAGCACAAACAGATAAGAACAGTTGCAATGAAAAAGAAGGCTGAAATTTAGATTGCCAACAAGACTTACCATTAAATGAACTCTGGAATTCAGCCCAAACATACAAGTCGTCTTTCACAGACTGAGTAATTTTAACATGACAATAAGGAGAACTTATACCTTTACATAAATCATACAATCCCCGCAAGAACACTCTTCCCATCGGAATTACTTGTCGAGCCCACTGGGACGAGGGTACTCGGTACCGGACCGGGTCTCTACTGGGGAAGTCACGGGTGGTCCTGGTCCGGACCGTGTCCCGGGCCCTGGCAATAAAAGGGGGATATTTACAGGGGATGTCACTCGTGACACCACCCACTTGATGCGGCCAGTGATGGGGGCCGCCGCTGCTGCAGAACCTCCGGGGACGATGTAATGGCAGCAGGGATGGTGTAGTTCCAGTGGGTAGAACTGTGTTCCCCAGGGCAGTAAGGGTTAAGTCTATTGTGGAGTGTGTAGCACACTTACTTGGCAGAAGCTGCAGGGATCTCTCCTCCTGGCTGGTGCTGACAGGATGGATCCTGTATAGAGGGAATAGTTTTCATGCAGAGACACAAGGGAAGCAGTTCCAGGGTTTTCCAAAGCTTTACTCTCAGCTCTTCAAGTTACTTTACAGTACAGTCACAGTTCTTACACAGTTCAAGTTCACGGGCGCATTCTCCCTCTCCGGGTTCCCTTTGCTCCCTGCAGCCAGGCCTCTCTCTCTGTGACCCCTCACACAGTCTGTAGTGTCCTTTCCGGGCTATTACTTTCTCTTTGCTGCGTGTTGTGCGACACTGGACAGTATGGCGGTGACTCGGGCTTCTGTGAGTCCTAAGTGTGTCACTGAGCTGCCTGTCCTTTAGGTAGGGATCTCAATCTGAAACTCAGACCCCCCGTCGTGTTGTTTGGGGATGCCGGGTAAACTACAGTCCCCTCTAGAGCCGACACTCTACTTTAGCCCAGCCTCCAGCAGTCCTCCAGCACGAGGCTCTACCAGGCTCCTTTCTCTCTGTTCCTCTCGGTATCTAGGAGGGCTACTCCGCCTGCAGTCAGTAGCTTCAGCTGCGTTCCTAGGGCCCGGGTTACGCTGTCCCTTCTCAGTCCTCTCACACTCCTGGTGGTATCAGCTTCGGATGGGCTTTCTCTCTCCTCTGGCTCGCACTGGCTCAGTACAGATTCTGCGCTCCTAGGCCTTACTCTCACAGGACGTGTGAGCTTCAGTCTTTTCTTCTCAGCCTACCTCCTCCTACTGAACACATTCACTCCTCCCCCTTCCTATATACTGTCAAGTCACCTGACTTCGGGTGTGCCCAACCCACTCCTCTGAATCCACCACCCCTCAATCTCATAGAGTATCTAATCTCAGGGCTCGATGTTACCTCCTCTTACACGTGGGTATATGGGCTGTGAGGGTGTTGGTGTGCAACAAGTGTCCTACCTGCCTGGCTGCAGTTCCCTTTGTGGCCTCCTGGACGCAGGGGCGCCACATACTCTCGTAGCAAAATTAAAAAAACCTAGCGAAGATTGCAATACTTTCAATGTCACCTTTTCTTTTGATAATAATGGTACCTTTACACGCCGCTACTGGATGGTGGCAACAACCGGGTGCTTCACGTGCACGAGCACGCACAAACGGTTGCCAACGGTAAATGCACAACCTTTACACGCCGCAACAAGGTGCGCTATGGTAGGTTACATCTATGTCTGGATGCACCGCCGGGTGCCACAAGTTACCTTCTGCAGAACACCTTACCTCATTTACACACCGCTACAACAAGCTAATATGGGCGGACCTGGTGCAGCAGGGACAACACATAGGTGTGCCAGAATTGTGGATTACGAGATGCTCGTACGATGATTGGACAATGCAATAGCATCATGATTGGCCAGCCAGCGCAGGAGGCTGATTAATACATGACGCTCGATCAATTGTGTAGTGTGACTGGTCAGCTCCTTAAATATGCCGCCCTATGCAGCGACAACCAATCGTAACGCAGGAGCTTCCTCCAATGATCGCTGATGGGGGGTGGTTTCCCAGAGGCTGTGTCACGCCCCAGGTTCATACCAGGTACATAGCATGGTGTCGAAACAACCCTTCTGTTCCTTCTTTACACACCGATAGAGGTCGCTACCATCGGCTGGGTAACCACCTATTTTAGGGCAGTGCTCTGAAACAGGTGCCGCCACTGGCGGGTGGCTACAACCGTATTCACACGCCGCTACCTCGGGTTGAATTGGCGGTGCAAGATACATTTCTCTCATGTACCCGGTTGTTGCCACCATCCAGTAGCGGCGTGTAAAGGTACCATAAAAGATCAATCATCAATTTTAAAAGCCTAACCTTATCATCCGGTAAACGGCATAGCATTTTGTTAGAGTCAATTCGAATTCCCAAAAACTCCAAATTGTGACAAGAAAAACCTGTCTTTTCTAATGCTAAGGGCACCCCAAAAAAATCCATTAAATCCATGAATTTAGATAATAGCCGTGAACAATCATAAAATAAAACCTTGTCCTACTTCAAATTCAACACACCAATATAAAAAGGAAGAAAATAATTCAAAATAAAAACAGGATTTTGAAAATCCCATTGGAAGGCAGCGGTCGAAGAAATAACAATCATCAAAAACAAAACCAAGTGAATTAAATCCAGACGGATGAACAGGTAACAAACGAAAAGCTGATTTAATATCAGATTTCGCCAGCCAAGCCTTTCGGCCAGCTCTCTATAACAAATCTACTGCCAGATCAAAAGTAACATAAGCCACTGATGATTCTGCAGCGTCAATTTGGTCATTTAATGAAAACCTACAGGATAGGATAAATGATGGATCACTCTAAATGCACCCTTCTCTTTCTTGGGTACAACCCCCAATGGAGATATTCTAAAGTCAATGAACGGCAGGCAATTAAAGGACCCCCTATCCTTTTTTCTACTAATTCTTTCAAAAATTTTTCTCTTGCAACTTCGTGAAAACTATTCGCCGAAGGCAAATTCTCTATTACTGTGCATCCTTTACCGTTAAACGCAGGTACCTCAAAACCAAATTGGAAACCTAAATAAATTATTTCAGCCTTCCATTGATCTGGATAAATTTGTAGCCATCGCTGCATTCTTTCCACTTTCACCGGGGTTGGACCCCTTAGAAACATCCTTGACATTGATTTGCTGATTGTTTTGGTTGATTTTTTTAAAGCACTTAACCATGGGGTAAAATCCCCCGCAGAACGAACATTCATGTTGAAAGCGGCAATTAGCTAGCCAACGACATGAATCTTCGTTGAAAGCAAAGCATACCCCTTTCTTTGTGTATTGCTGTACGTCTTTAGATTGTCTAGCTGTTGAGGATCTTTGAGGCAGCATGAGGTTGAGCTATAAGCCGACATCTTTACAGCCCCAACATATTTCAGAATGTACTGCTAATTTTTGTTGGAAGGCCTCATCATAGTACCACCATGCCATTCCTCCAAAACTCCGATATGCCTCCAAAATCGTGTCAACATGATGAAACAAACTACTACATAGTTCTGGCTTCTTTTCACCAAGCACTGCCGCAAATATCAAAAATGCCTGTAACCAATTATTAAAAGATCTAGGCATATGTTTATCATCTTTTTTATCAGACGTATGTTGATGCTCCCGTACTGGAAATACAGCCATTAAATCAATGAATTCTCCTTTCCATATTTTTTCTTTTATCACCTCAGATAGGTGAAAACCCAAAGGAGAAACACTACAAGTTAAAGCTTCTTTCAGATGAACCTCAGCTACGCCCCCTGTGCGCACTGATGACATACTGTCTGCAGAACTGTTATCATCTTTTACCACAGAAGCTACTGCTTCTGATACAGAATACTGAATAAACCTCTTTAAACTTTCTAAAGATAAATTGTCAGAGGAAAGTAATGCGGACTATAGCTCACCATTAGATTCCCTTGGAGGATCCCTATGGGAAACTTGTTCTTCAGTCACAGAATCTCCTTGTTTATCTTGCAACGCTTCAACACTAGGTGCAGATCTTGAAGTATTTCTTCTTATTTCCTTCCTGGGTATCCATGTCCCTAATGCAGCCATTAAATCATGCTGCTCTGGAACTGTTTTTTCTTGTGTCTTGCTCTTTTCAGCTTGTCCCTTAGACAAGCCCATTTTTCCATATCTTTTGTCACTATCCCTTGCTGTTTGCTGCCTCATATTGTCCGCATGCAACAAACTTCCCTTTATCCACAACTACTTTCTCACTAACTCTCTTAACCTTTTGGCCCTCCCTTAAACCTGGATCCAGGACTCAGACACTGCTTCCCCTGCTGCTATCTCCTACTGCGGTTTACACTTCTCTCATTCCCTGGAAACAGACGTGGTGGTGGAGTTGGCTTACTCCTGTCCCCACAATGTACTTTCCAGGTCATCCCCCCCTCTCGATCACTCTCATTCCCTTCTTTTGAGGTTCACACCATTAGGCTGTTCCGTCCTCTCCCCTCAGAGTAGCGGTGGTATACCGCCCCCCAGGTTCACCCACCCACATCCTCGACCACTTCTCCGCGTGGCTGCTGCACTTCATGTCCTCAGAATTACCAACCCTCATCCCTATAAACAGCCCCAACTCCACATCTGCATCCCAGCTCCTATCTCTAACCACGTCACTTGGCCTCTTGCAGCTCTCAACCTCTGAGACACACAAGGATGGTAACACCCTTGACCTGGTCTTTACCCGACTCTGCTCTACCTCCTCCTTAGACAACTCACCTCTTCTCTCCGACCACAACATTTTCTCCTTCACACTCACAAACCCTCGCCCATCACAGCATAGTCCGACCTATCAAACATTCAGAAATCTACAGGCCATCAACCCTCATACATTCACAGACTCTCTTCTCTCATCACTGTCCCAAATCTCCTCCTTCTCCTTCCCCAATCTGGCTGTGAATTACTACAATGAGACTCTCAAAAATACCCTGGACCAAGTAGCGCCCCTCACCCTCAGAACCTCCAAACACAGAGTAAAACAGCCCTGGCTCACATCACAAACTCTATTCCTCCAGCGATGGTCTAGGAGTGCCGAACGCCTATGGAGGAAAACTCGCACACCAGAAAACTTTATCCATTATAAATTAATGCTCAAAAGCTACAACTCTGCCCTTCACCTCGCCAAACAGACTTACTTCACCACCCTGATCGCCTCACTAGCCAACAACACAAAGAAACTCTTTGACACCTTTCACTCTCTCCTCAGTCCAAAAGTGCAGGCCCCTATCACTGACCTCTGTGCTGATGATCTGGCTTCTTACTTCACAGAAAAAATAGAAAACATCCGTCAGGAAATCAGCTCCCAACCTTCAAGTGTTTCTACTCCCATCTGTCCCTACATCCCCTCTGTAAGAAAAAAGGGAGAGAAGGGGCGCATGTGTAGGATCACTATAGCTCATTTAATATGGCGTTATTACAGGTGGCCACTCAACTGTTTGGGTTGTGCACGACCTGCACAACCCGGTGTAATGGCCTCTGATATATGGGGGACCCCCGGCAATGAGCACCCTCTGCTCCTTCGACCTCGCTGGTCCTCAGTGTCCGTATAGGACCTTTCCGGTCACGTGGCGCCGGTCCCGGATGTGCGTCACTGCTTGTTATCTAGGGAACGCCAGGTCCTTCACCACTGTGACACTGCCTGAGGAAGACTGCCTTGAGCAGTTGAAACATGTTGTGGAGCTGTGAGGGGAAAATAAAGATTGCTGTTTATAAACCTCATCATCCTGGTGCCTGAGCTTTAGTAGAGTTTCTACAAGACCACTAAATCATTTTCTTGCAAACTACATTCCCTCTGGCTCACTCTCCATTTTAAACCCAGTCACAGAAGAAGAAGTCTCCAGGCTCCTCTCGTCCTCACGTCACCACTACATGCACCACTGACCCCATTCCCTCACACCTACTACAGACCCTCTCTCCAGTGGTCACCACTCACTTAACCACAAACTTCAATCTCTCCCTCTCTACTGGCATCTTCCCATCCTCTTTCAAACACTCTATTATTACTCCACTACTAAAGAAAACGTCCCTTGACCCATCCTGCACAAATAACTACAGACCTGTCTCCAATCTCCCCTTCTCAAAACTCCTGGAGCACCTGGTCTACACCCTCCTCACCTATTACCTCGCCACTCACTCTCTTTTAGATCCATTGCAGTCTGGCTTCTGCCCCTTACACTCTACAGAAACTGCCCTTACCAAAGTGACCAATGACCTTCTGACAGCAAAACATAATGGTGACCACTCTTTCCTTATCTTTCTTGACCTCTCTGCAGCTTTTGGCACTGTTGACCACCATCTCCTACTCTCTATGCTGCACTCCATTGGCATCAAGGACACGGCTCTCTCGTGCTTCTCTTCCTATCTTTCTGACCGCTCTTTCAGTGTATCATTCTTTGGCTCCACTTCCTCCCCTCTTCTCCTCATTATTGGGGTCCCTCAGGGTTCAGTCCTTCGACCTCTTCTCTTCTCTCTCTACACAGCCCCGATTGGACAAAGCATCAGCAGATTTGGCTTCCAGTACCATCTCTATGCTGATGACACACAACTATACACTTCCTCCCCTGACCTTACTCCTGCTCTAATACAGAACACCAATGACTGTCTAACCTGCAGTCTCCAATATCATGTCCGCTCTCTATCTGAAGCTCAACCTTTCCAAATCTGAACTTCTTCTGCTCCCACCCACTGCCAACCTCACTAAACCTGACATCTCTCTCTCGGTGTGTGGCACCACGATAACGCCCAGTCAGCAGGCTCGCTGTCTCGTTGTTATGATGGACACTGATCTCTCCTTCACCCCATATATAAAATCTCTCACCCGCTCCTGTCGCTTGCACCTGAAAAATATCTCCAGAATTCGCCCTTTCCTCACCATGGAAACAACTAAAACCCTAACCGTGGCCCTGATTCATTCCCGCCTTGACTACTGTAATTCTTTATTAGCTGGCCTCCCCCGCAGTAAGCTTTCCCCTCTCCAGTCTATCCTCAATGCAGCAGCCAGGATCACCTATCTAGCAAACCATTACTCAGATGTTTCTGCTCTGTGCCAGACACTGCATTGGCTATCCGTACACTATAGAATCCAATGCTCGCTGTCACCCACAAAGCTATTCATGGTGCGGCACCTCCTTACTTCTCCACCCTCATCTCTGTCTACCACCCCACCCGTCCCCTTCGCTCTGAATGCGACCTGAGATTAACATCAGCATTAATCCGAACCTCCCATTCCCGACTCCAAAATTTCTCTCGAGCTGCACCAATCCTCTGGAATGCTCTACTCTAAGAAATTAGGACCATCCACAACTTGCATAGCTTCAGATGCTCCCTAAAAACTCACCTCTTCAGGGCAGCCTATCCTTCTCCCTAACAGTAGTCATTTAGACATAAGATATTCATTGTTATAAGCCCCTGTACTTTGTGTTCCCATCCCGTCTTAGATTGTAAGCTCCTTCGAGCAGGGTCACCTTTATTTTTTGCCTTTTTATTGTATTTCCTACGTTGATTCTATGTTTATTGTATGTAACTACTGTTCTGTATTACTTACCATTCTGTATAATTTTCTTATATGTGCCATTGTACTGTAAAGCGCTACGGAATATGATGGCGCTATACAAATAAAGTTTTGTTATTATTATTGTCCAGCTTGTAAAGGGACTCACTGTGAGACACCACAGCTGCCGCTGCAGGCTGCATCTCCTGTCTTCTGTGCTCCAGTCCAGCTCCTGATGCCGACTGGTAATCTCTCTCACAATCCCTCACCGATTTATTTAGTGCCTTCTATGGCTTCTTCATCTTCTGGCCGTATGTTGGGTGTCAAATACCAGCGGGGAATATGATTCCCACATCTTGCGGCTCCCTCATCTTCAGATATTACTGGCGCATCAATGATTACTATATTCTCGTCAGTCACTTCTTCAACCTCCATTATCACATTACTTTCTTCAGGCACTTGTAGCTGAGGATCTAGGCAGTTTCTAAGCCATTCCTCCCCACCAGCCTCCTTAGCTTAAGCCAAAAAAACGCTGAATAAGCTCATCCATCTTGTCACAGCTGTCACTTTCCACAGCTGGAGTGACGCAATTTCAAACCACAGGTGTTTATATATTGCTCCTTCCCGCCTTTTTTGCATTAACCAATGGCAATCCAGATCACTCGTGCAGGAAGAGCTGACTAAACCACTGCATTTACCTGAAAGAAATACTCACAGAATAACATAAAAACACAAAATGAATTAATAAATTGAATATTAATTAATGCTTTAAAGTATGTTATCCCCATTAACTTGATAAAATTAATATTATTATATGTCTCAAAGAATAAGTAACAATATTGCCTAAACAAACCAGGGCCGGGACCGTGACCCCATGACGATCCCCATCTTATGCTAATGGGATCTCCCATTAGGATTTGCATGCAGTTGTCACGAAATCGCATTAAAACTGCATTAAAAGCGCATCAAAAATGCACTGTGTGCACAGTGCGGCATGGCCAGGGTTGGCTGACAAGTACATGTCAGGCTGGAGAGGAGCTAAAGGAAATTCAGCATGAAGAAAATTCACCATGCATATCTCTGTAGACAACAGCTTCAACAGGGTAGATCACGCCACGGTAGCACATTTAGGCCACACAGGCTGCTCACAGAAACATAAACATGATATAGCTAGAAAGGAATGGTGTCTCACGGTTCGCGCTGCTGTTTCAAAAGATGCACTGGGAAGACATTACTTCAGTCATCACCTCCTTTATTCCTCCACACTCCACCAACGCGTTTCGGTGCACACCTTGCACCTTCCTCAGGGTACATGACTAAATTAATATCTTCCCAGTGCATCTTTTGAAACAGCAGCATGAACCGTGAGACACCATTCCTTTCTAGCTATCTGTTTCCCACATACACGTGGAGGTTCTGCTGCAGCTGTAACTCAGGCGTTCAAGCTGGTTGTGGGTTATCACAACCAAACCAGGTGAGCAAGCTGGTATCTAACTCTTGATTTGTGTGTGTCATAAGTGATAAGGCACAATCTGCGCCTCCCTTTGTCTCCTTAATTTTAATTATAAACATTATATGGCCTAGCATTGTTATGTTGAAAATGATCGTTCATGAGAAATGGCCGAACCATTAATCCAGTGACCCAATACATTGCTGAGTAGGTACTGTACTTTGAATCAAGACTAGAATGTGGAGGGGGGGACCATTTACTGTACACTACGCCACCCCACACCTTAGTCTTGAGAATAGAGAGTAGAACTGGTGTCACAAACCTTTGTGAAAGCCTTTTCATGGCATTGCCCACATGGTCTCTTCAGATTGCAAGAATGGCACACAGTAATCCATTCTGTACTGCAAGTAAAACTAGACACTACATATCAAGACTAAGGCGTCAGACTATATTTATACAAACCATCAGAAAGGATTTGCATGATATTGGGCTATGAACCAGACATCCAATGATCTATTGTCACCATTGTCACAGAACATAATAGTGCAGAGCAAGATGTCAATGTCTATCTTCAGCGATGAGTTCTGCTTTTGACTAGAATGCAATGATATCCAGATATTGTTCTGGAGGCCACATGTGCAGTGGCATGAAGAAGCCTCCAAGAGGACACGTGTCCTACTTGCCCTTTTTTAATATGGCAATGCCAAGCCCTATGTTTCTCGTCCTACTATGAGTAGCATCTTAAATGAACCACCATGGCCTGTAGCATTTTAGGAATTGTCTCCAATCGGTCACATCTGGAACATAACTGGATATAATTGCAAGGGGAGTTGCCAGCAGCTGTTTTTGATGATTTGCGTTTCAAAGCACATTCTGTTTGGCAGATCATTCCTCAAACAATCCTTAATTATTGAAGGCAGCCAAGATGTGCAAGTTCCTGCATTTCAACACATGGTGCTCATACTTGATACAGAATGAATCAAGACTTCTTCAGTTTTTTCATAATTTGCATGTAATTTCCATGTATATCCATCGTGTGATTTTCATAGTTCAATTCGTTTTCTTTCTTGGTACTACAATTTCAATGTTCATAAATAAAGAATTAAAAAGATTTTTCACCGGCCAGTTATTTTTGTTTTCCACAACCATTAGCAATTGGTTTTAGGCATTTTTTTGTTAAATGATTTTAAAAAAATGTATAAAACTAAGCAGTTTCAAATTAACAAGCGAAGTAAACATTATCATTTTTGTAATTTCCCATGTGAGGTTCAAACACCTTACGGGATTCCAGCTGTTATGTGGTTTTCTAACAGCCACAGGCTTTCTACCTGATTTCGGCATGTTGCACAAAATAACCTCAATCAGAATGTCTTTATAACATTACATTTTTAATTATGAAATAAGTGACATATCTAAATTACAAAAAGTGCTTAAACCTAGAGTTAGAACCAATACATTTAATCAGGAGTGGACACAGACAGGTGAGGGCTAGAGATGGACGGCAGTAAGGGCTAGTAGGCTGTAAAAGGAAGCAAAGTGGGGATTAAAGTAGGGCAATAAGGGTACCGTCACTCTGTGCGACGGCACCGCGGATTTCTTAGGCGATGCAGGGGCGTGGCCTATAGGCACCGATATCGCCCCTTCATCGCCTAATGTAATTAGTTAATGGCGATGCCTTTTAGTGGTCGCCTGGTTTCAGAGCAGGTACACATCGCCCCATGTAAACGACCGACGGCGATCAGCCAGGCAATGGGAGCCATAGACTCCCATGTTAAGGCATCAGCGCTGGGGTTTTATGAAACCCCAGCGGCGATGCCGCCTTTCAGATTGCCGGGGCGTCGCCGGAGGTGTCGCCCCATGTAAATGGGGGATGGCACGCTGGCAGGGGAGGCAAAAATGTGCGCGCTCACGCCCGTCGCTGCCGACATCTCTGGTGCCATCACACAGTGTGATGGTACACTAATAGTTACAGGGTTTCTGCACTGCTGTCATACTGCTTCCGGGACCGCTCATTAAACCTTATGAATATTCACCTACCTCCCTCGCCCACCCTCCTTGATAGTGTCTGTGATTCTTGCAGTCAGACTGTTCCACCACCCTTTGTCTGTGATTGATTGCCCACACACTAGTTGACTGGGCCAAAGTGGAATGTAAAAATAAATAAATAATTGAGAAACATGTTGTGGAATGCCCCATATTTTTAAACCCCGCACAGATAAAGCAAACAGCTGGAGGCTGCAACCCCCAACCAAGTGCTTTACCTTGGCTGGGTATCCAAATATGAGGGAACCCGCACATTTTTTTTTTAATTATCTAAATATTTAAAAAAACAAAACAATATAGGATCCCTCCAGTTTTGATATCCAACCAAGATAAAGCAGACAGCTGGGGATGGGTAAAAATAGCAGCTTGCAGTTGCCCCAGAATTGGCATGTCCATTAGATGGTGCTTTATTCAGCTTATCCTGATTGCCCTGGTGTGGTGGCAATCAGGGCAATATAAGGGTGTTAATGACAGCTGTGATTTGTCAAACAATCACAGCAAGCACTAAGCCCTGGATTAGTAGTGGAGAGGTGTCTATGAGACCCTGAGACAGGGTATTTAGTTAATACGTTTTTTTGCAAAAATTGTACAAAGCCGTTCATAAAACCGATGTCAAGGTGGCCCATATGAAAACGGTCCCTATCTAACTTATGTAAAACCTGATCCTATGTAAACATACCTGATGGATGCAGAATGAAGATGGGCCAGAGTCTAATATGGACACGGTGCAGCAGACAGCACCTTATGTGTTTAGCTCAGAAAGGAAGGGGTGGGGCACTCCCTACCTTACATAACAAGAGACTAAATGAAAACTTACAGCTGAGCCAAAGCACAAAATGAACAGGTCTGTAACACCGTGTTCACACCACCGAATAATTAGACCACAGAAAAACAGTATAACAAACGTGTAGCGCTTCTATAAATGCTCCATTTTATGGGGCGTTGTGGGCTGCAATTTAAAGTATGGTGGCTCAGAATGCTTGGGCTTCCCCAAGCTGAGGATTACAGCCTCCAGCTGCCTATTTTACCTGGCTGGCAACCAAAAATACGACAAAACCCCACGTCATTTGTTTAAAATTACGCAAAAAGTAATTTTTAAAAAATGGTTCCCCTGGGACCCCTTCTGTCTCTCTAGAACCCCTAGCTGGCTCCTCTTTCCCTTCCTTACTTCTCACAAGTCGTCTCGTGTTAGATTCCTGACGCCAACTTTTCTAATTCTCTTCACGTCACCTACATTCGTCCGTTCTTTTTTCCTCTCTCCACTTCCTGCTCTCACTTCCTGGTGCTCCCCTTGTCTCCCTTCTCTACCCGCACCCCCTTACTGGTGCTCCCCATATCTCCCTTCTCCACCCGTACTCCCTACCTATCTCCCCTCCAGCCTGAGATGTAGCCATCCCTGAAAAGGGTCCGCCCATATCTCCGACCCGGAGTGTGTAGTGTTGGATGCGGGTGTGTGGATTTCGATCGCTGTCCCCTTCTTACCCAAAAGTGGGGTACCACACCTCTCGCTGAGGTGCAGTACCTCTGTAGCGACTGGACTCTCAGGGGCGCCACACAAGCCTTGGGCGTTGTAGCTGTAGGTTGTATAATTGTAGGTTGCTTTTGAATTTGGTTACACCAATTGTTTGCTAACTCAATCCTGAATTGTGATGTTTCCCTCCAAATTTCCATCAAGTCATAGACTGAAATATCTTCTACACATCAGTCCTGAGACTGATATATGATATTCATATTGATTAAGGGTGTTTTCTTCAATACATGCTCTTTCAGTAACTTTTTGTCCTGTCATTTGTACTTAGTTGAGATATTTACTGTATACAAAGGTTTTTTAAGTAATTAATTCTAATTATTGATTAAGGGTGTTTTCTTCAATACATGCTCTTTCAGTAACTTTTTGTCCTGTCATTTGTACTTAGTTGAGATATTTACTGTATACAAAGGTTTTTTTAAGTAATTAATTCTAATTAATAGCCATTTTGCATGATAAACAAGTGTTGAAACCTCAAACCTCTGAGGAATGTGTTCTGCCATAATTCATTGTCAACAGATTCTGCTCTACTAAAGCTCTACACAGCATCTCTACCTATTTTAAAGTCTGTGCTTCACTAATAAAATATATCGATTTCTTTCCAGCAGTCTACAGTGTATTTGACAGATATAAAATAAATAGTCAGATCTCGTTCTGGGGGCGTTGGTGGTAAGGAAATATCATTAATCATAGAGATCCTTATAGGAGAGCCTATTTACAATATGAGAATGAATGTAAACATTTATGCTGCACCAAAACAATGCCTGATGATTAATTTATGGAATACTGTTGCTTTTGTAACATAATTGTGTGTCATGGAGACTTTAGAAACATATTGCATATTTAGACCACACATCATATCCTCATTTGAGTCTTCATTAATGTAGACAACTTCTTTAGACAGCTGAATATGACATATCATAGTTAAAGTGACTGCTGAAGGTATTGGCACCCTTGAAATTGTTCCAGTATATGAAGTTTTTCTCCCAGAAAATTATTGCAATTATACATTTTGTTATAAACATGTTTGTTTCATTTGTGTGTATAGCAACAACTCAAAAACACATAGAAAAAAAGGCAAGTTGGACAAAATTTCACATAAAAACTGACAAAATTGTTGGCACATTTCCAAAACTGTAGGTAAACAACTTTGTTTCAAGCATGGGATTCTTGTTTAAACTCACCTGTAGCAAGTAACAAGGGTGGGCAATATGAAAATCACAACCAAACCTAGATAAAAAGAGAAGTTGACTCAATTTTTGATATTGTGTTTCGGTGTGTGCCACACTATGCCTGGAGAACAGAAAGAGGAGACGAGAACTGTCTGAGGACTTGAGAGCCAAATTTGTTGAAAAAAATAATCAACAATCTCAAGGGTACAAGTCCATCTCCAGAGATTTTGATATTTCTTTGTCCACGCTTTTACACACCGCAATTTCGCCCTCAACCTAAGGTGACGTGTCGCCCCGGAAGTTGCCACACCAACAGCGGGAAACATCCGGTAGACTCCCGTCGCAGCTTCACACGCCGCAATCCCCAAAGGAATGTAGGCGTACATGTTCAGCCCGGCGAAAGCATAGGCGTGGCAAAGTAGTATATACCGCGACCCAAACACGCAGATTAGACAACGTAACAGCGTTATGATTGGCCAGCCTGCGAAGGAAGGCTGGCTAATACATGACGCCATTGCCATTGTGTGGTGGTGAATGGACAGCTGTTCAAATATGGCGTGGTGTCAAGTGACAGCCAATGGAGACACAGTAGCCACCACCAATCATCACTGACGGGGCGCGGACTCCAGCACGCTGTGGCACGCCTACGGGAAATCAATAGGTGACGCAGATTCCATCCCTATCGCCCGTTCACACGCCAAAAGCCGGGAATGTCGCCTTCATGATTGCCTCTGATTTTGGAGCAGTGCTGTGAAATCGGAACCAGGCGCAACCTTTTTTATCGCCGCCAAATTCCCCAATTACACACCGCAATTGTGATGCAATTTCACGGCGATGGCCCCGGGGCGACATATCGCCGGGCAGATTTCTTGTCGCTGTTGCGGCGTGTAAAGGTACCCTTAGGATTCTTACAGAATTGCAAATTCTTTCTTCAGATAATATTTGAATTATAAACTCATTAATGGTATAATTCTCTATTGCTTTTTTTTTCTTGATGGTACGGGGGGCTATGTATGAGCCTTTGGGAGTTAACTTTTGAGACCAGTTCGTTGCACTACTCAATTGAGAGAGTTTTTATTTATTTATTTATTTATTTATTTACTGTGTATACTCGTGTATAAGCCGACCCGTGTATAAGCCGACCCCCTACTTTTGCCCCCAAAAACTGGGAAAACGTATTGACTCGCGTATAAGCCGAGGGTGGACCCCAGCACAGGTATACAACCCCCAGCAGTGTGGTATACAGGCCCTCCCAGTGGTATACAGGCCCCAGTAGTATGGTATACAGCCACCAGGACAGGTATACAGGCCCCAGCAGTATGGTATACAGCAGGCCCCCAGTAGTATAAGCAGGCCCCAAGTAGTATACAGCAGGCCCCCAGTAGTATACAGCAGGCCCCCAGTAGTATACAGCAGGCCCCAAGTAGTATACAGCAGGCCCCAAGTAGTATACAGCAGGCCCCCAGTAGTATACAGCAGGCCCCCAGTAGTATACAGCAGGCCCCCAGTACTTGCCACCCATACTGTGCAGAGCCCCCCCCGCTGCATTACTCGCACCCCATACTGTGCAGAGCCCCCCCGCTGCATTACTCACCCCCCATACTGTGCAGAGCCCCCCCACTGCATTACTCACCCCCCATACTGTGCAGAGCCCCCCTACTGCATTACTCGCCCCCCCATACTGTGCAGAGCCCCCCGGCTGCATTACTGGCCCCCCCCTTTCCCCGCTGCATTATCTTACCCTCCACCATCTTCATCACCGCGGGCCCTCACGTTCATCCTCGTGCGCTGCGTTCCCGTCTCATGTGACCCGGCGGTCGCAGTGGGATGACGTCATCGCGCCGGGTCACATGAGACCCGGAACACACGAGGATGGACGTGAGGGCCCGCGGTGATGAAGACGGTGGAGGGTAAGATAATGCAGCGGGGAAGGGGGGGGGCCAGTAATGCAGCTGGGGGGCTCTGCACAGTATGGGGGGCGAGTAATGCATCGGGGGGGGGACTCTGCACAGTATGGGGGAGGCGAGTAATGCAGCGGGCGGGCTCTGCACAGTATGGGGGGGCGAGTAATGCAGCGGGCGGGCTCTGCACAGTATGAGGGGGGCGAGTAATGCAGCGGGCGGGCTCTGCACAGTATGGGGGGGGTGAATAATGCAGCGGGGGGGGCTCTGCACAGTGTGGGGGGCAAGTAATGAAGCGGAGGGGGCTCTGCACAGTGTGGGGGGTGAGTAATGCAGCGGGGGGGCTGCTTTTATACTACCACTGGGGGCTGTATGCACGGCTCCCCCTGCCGCTGTGATGGGCGGGGGGAGCCGTGCATATCTAATGAGCGGCACCACGTGACGGGCCGCTCAGTCAGCAGCCTCCCCCTAAATTTGAGCATAAAAATTATTCTAAGATTTATTTGGCATCCCATTTAAAAAAGAGAGGGGAGGGGCTTTTCTGATTAGGAATAATTTACAGTTTGAAGAGATTTCATGCATTGCTGACCAAGATGGTAGATATATCATTTTGGTTTGTAGGATTGAGGGTATACTTTATACCTTAGTAAACCTTTATGCACCCAATAAGGGACAAGTATCGTTCTTGAAGACTTATGATTATAGTTAAGGAACATAGACAAGGTGCTCTTTTGGTAATGGGGGATTTCAATGCTATTCCGGACCCAATTCTGCATTCTACAAATCCAGCTAGGAAGACTAAAGTGACGTTGAATCCCTGGATTGATAGGGAAGAATTGTTTGATGTATTTAGATGTCTCAATTCTTCATCAAAAGAGTATATTCATTATTCTGACACCCATTTTTCCCTAGCCAGGATTGATTTAGTTCTCTCGGATATTTTTACGTTGCAAAAGGTTAAGAAACTGGAGATTATTCATAGTATGTGGTCAGATCACTCTTTGATCCTGTTTGAATTATGTAATGGTAGAGGTTTTTCTTCTGATACTCCATGGAGAGCTAAGACCTTTCTTTTTTTGCATCCTCAGTATAAGGAGGAGCTTGAATATGTACTAGATCTATATTTTAAAAATAATGATACTGATGATGTCACCATTTCTACTCTATGGGTAGCGCATAAGGCTGTGATGAGAGGTGCACTCATACAGTTATTTTCCAGATATTAGAAAGAGAAGAGATTAAAGCTTGAAAATATAAATGGCCGAATCAGGGAACTGGAAAATAGTCAGATTTTAATGCCACTACAAGGGACTCATTCAGAAATTCTGAAACTTAGACTAGAATTGAAGTCTCTCCTATATTCAGATTATGATGCTATGGTACAGAGTTCTAAGTCCAGATTCTATCACTGCATAAACAGACCTACTACATTTTTTGCGGATATAGTTAAAGCTCAAAGAACAAAAACCAGGATATTACAAATCAAATCTGATGATAACATTGTTTATAGGAACTCCAAAGATATTGTTACTCAGTTTGGAAGATTTTATGAATCACTATACAATCTTAAAGATGATGCCAATGTACAGGTTCCCTCTGAATTAGACATTGCCAAATATTTAGATTTTATAGATTTACCCTCCTTGAATGCTGAGGATGTAAATACATTGAATACTCTGAAGTTTCTGCTGCTATAAATTCACTCAAATCAGGAAAATCACCAGGTCCTGATGGACTTAGTAATGAATACTATAAAGCTTATTCCCATCTTTTGACACCTTATTTTACAAAATTTATTAATACTATACCTTCGTCTACTTGCTTACCTGATGAGATGCAAAGTGCCATTATCACAGTAACTCGAAAAGAGGGGGGCGATTCGGAAACTGTAGCTTCATATAGACCGATTTCATTATTGAATTCTGACTCCAAAATAATTTCCAAAGTAATTGTGAATAGACTACAGAGGCTTATCCCTAAATTGCTCCACTCAGACCAGACGAGGTTCACATTAAATAGGGGCACAGTTGAGGCCACTAGAAGAGTTCTTTCTATTATCGAATGTGTGGAGAGGATTCCCACTTTGGCATTAGCGGTCGATGCTGAAAAAGTATTTGACCGCATACATTGGGGATTTCTTTTTAAAACTCTCACGTTTTGGCTTTTCTGGTAACATCTATAATATTATCACAGCCTTATATTCAAGACCTTCTGCCAGAGTTTTGGCCAATTGTTTGTCAGAGAGATTCTTTCTTTCCAATGGGACCAGACAAGGTTGCCCACTGTCACCTATTTTGTTCAATCTTTATTTGGAACCCATGATTGAAAAGATAAGAATGGATGTTAACATCAGAGGTATTCCCTTACAAGGACGTCAGCATAAAACATCATTGTTCACCGATGATCTTTTAATATTTCTGTCGGATCCTATATCATCATTGCAAAGTCTTTTAGATATCATTGGAGGCTTCTCTAGGCTGTCCTTTTATAAAATGAATTTTAGTAAAACTCACGTATTGCACTATAATATAGACCCGATACAATTGACAATTTTAAAACAAGAATTCTCTCTCTCTTGGAAGATTACTAGTTTACGCTATCTGGGGAGTGTCATTATTAGATATAGTTGAGAAAAATGTGGAGACTGTTTTTGAACAAATTGAACATCTTTTGCTTTATTTATCTAAATTGGATGTATCTTGGATGGGTACGATAGCATCTTATAAGATATTTGTGTTGCCAAAATTATTGTATCTTGTCAGGTCCATTCCATTTTACTTCCCGAAAAGATTACTAGAGAAATTTCAGAGACAGCTAAGTAGCTTTATATGGAGTGGGAAGATGCCACGTATCGCTAGACATGTATTGTTGAAGCATAGGGAGCGTGGGGGAATGGGAGTACCCAATGTTTTGGCATATTATCTGGCATTTATGGTAAAAAATAGTATTAATTGGTGGAGTGTGCAGGATAGGCCGGCATGGGTACATATCGAGGAGTCTTATATGCATGGTGTCTCTCCGGGTTTATAGTTATTATCATATCTTTTAAATCGGAAGAAAAGACTTCCAGTTTCTAGATCACTTAAAGCTACCATTCAAGCATGGAGAGTTTTGGTGGATGACTCCAGACGGGTTTATCCCTCTGTAGAACCGGATTGGGTGTCGGTTGATATATTTCGTATTCTTTGGCCTTCACTAGATTTAAATGTCTGGAAGCAGAAGTGTGTGGCGGTGGTGTCAGATGTGATTGGTGATGGCAAGTTGAAACCCTATAGATTTCTTAGTTCTTGGTTTGCGCTTCCTGATTTTGAGAAGTCGACATGGTTGATTTTAGATGTTATGTTACAGAAACATAAGTTTAATTTTCTGTTCCCACATAATGTTGCGGTGATGTTGAAAGCAGTCTCGAATGCTTTGTTTTGGAAGATGAATAGATTATATCAAATCTTTAATGCTGATGTTGTGGAGAATGACTTTGGGTTTTTGGCTAACTGGGAGACCTTGGGACTTGAGAGGGATGCCCTTTGTGCTGAGTTCTCTAACATATTTAAACTCATTTCCTCTAATATACCATGTACTTCTCTAATAGAGACTCAGTATAAAGTCATAACTAAATGGTATTTTACCCCTTATAAGCTTTCTCTGTTTGAGTCTCCTAATTCAAAATTGTGCTGGCGGGGATGTGGTCTTGTGGGTACTTTGGGACACATCTTTTGGTCATGTCCAAAGTTGACTGATTATTGGCTTGATGTTCAAGCTCTTATTAAAGTAGCTACTGGTCTGAATTTAATACTGAATATGAATTTAGCTACCGTATATACTCGTGTATAAGCCGAGTTTTTCAGCACAGAAATTGTGCTGAAAAGTGCCCCCCTCGGCTTATACACGAGTCAGTGACGGCTGTCAGTGTGTGGGGCCGGTGTCCGGGGGCTGAAGGAGGTGGGGGAGGCTGTACAATGAGCGGGCAGTCACGTGCCCCCGCTCATTAGTGCAATGCAATATGCACTGCATCCCCCTGTCCATCAGCGACAGGGGGAGCCGTGCATATTACATTGCACTGTCAGCGCTCCTCCGCCCCCCCCTGTGGCAGTATACAGCAGTGCCCCCCCCTGTGCTATATACAGCCCCCCCCATCCCCGTTGCTGCCGCACACCTGTAAAATGAAGATCTTTCATACTTATCCTCCTGCTGCCGCCGCGCGCATCCCCCGCTCTCCTTCTTGGTTGCACCCGGCGTCCATCCACGTGACCGCGCACAAGTAATGACGTCATTACTTGTGCGCGGTCATATGGATGGACGCCGGGTGCAAGCAAGAAGGAGAGCGGGGGATGCGCGCGGCGGCAGCAGGAGGATAAGTATGAAAGATCTTCATTTTACAGGTGTGCGGCAGCAACGGGGATGGGGGGGGCTGTATATAGCACAGGGGGGGGGCACTGCTGTATACTGCCACAGGGGGAGCCTGCTGTATACTGCCACAGGGGGAGCCTGCTGTATACTGCCACAGGGGGAGCCTCCTGTATACTACCACTGGGGAGGCTGCTGTATACTGCCACAGGGGGAGCCTGCTGTATACTGCCACAGGGGGAGCCTGCTGTATACTGCCACAGGGGGAGCCTGCTGTATACTGCCACAGGGGGAGCCTGCTGTATACTGCCACAGGGGGAGCCTGCTGTATACTGCCACAGGGGGAGCCTGCTGTATACTGCCACAGGGGGAGCCTGCTGTATACTGCCACAGGGGAGCCTGCTGTATACTGCCACAGGGGGAGCCTGCTGTATACTGCCACAGGGGAGCCTGCTGTATACTGCCACAGGGGGAGCCTGCTGTATAATGCCACAGGGGGAGCCTGCTCTATACTGCCACAGGGGGAGCCTGCTGTATACTGCCACAGGGGGAGACTGCTGTATACTGCCACAGGGGGAGACTGCTGTATACTGCCACAGGGGGAGACTGCTGTATACTGCCACAGGGGGAGCCTGCTGTATACTGCCACAGGGGGAGCCTGCTGTATACTGCCACAGGGGGAGCCTGCTGTATACTGCCACAGGGGGAGCCTGCTGTATACTGCCACAGGGGGAGCCTGCTGTATACTGCCACAGGGGGAGCCTGCTGTATACTGCCACAGGGGGAGACTGCTGTATACTGCCACAGGGGGAGACTGTTGTATACTGCCACAGGGGGAGACTGCTGTATACTGCCACAGGGGGAGACTGCTGTATACTGCCACAGGGGGAGACTGCTGTATACTGCCACAGGGGGAGCCTGCTGTATACTGCCACAGGGGGAGCCTGCTGTATACTGCCACAGGGGGAGCCTGCTGTATACTGCCACAGGGGGAGCCTGCTGTATACTGCCACAGGGGGAGCCTGCTGTATACTGCCACAGGGGGAGCCTGCTGTATACTGCCACAGGGGGAGCCTGCTGTATACTGCCACAGGGGGAGCCTGCTGTATACTGCCACAGGGGGAGCCTGCTGTATACTGCCACAGGGGGAGCCTGCTGTATACTGCCACAGGGGGAGCCTGCTGTATAATGCCACAGGGGGAGCCTGCTGTATACTACCACAGGGGGAGCCTGCTGTATACTGCCACAGGGGGAGACTGCTGTATACTGCCACAGGGGGAGACTGCTGTATACTACCACAGGGGGAGACTGCTGTATACTACCACAGGGGGAGACTGCTGTATACTACCACTGGGGAGGCTGCTGTATACTACCACTGGGGCTGCTGTATACTACCACTGGGGAGGCTGCTGTATACCACTGGGGGGGACTGTATACGTGTGCTGGGGTCCACCCTCGGCTTATACACGAGTCAATAGGTTTTCCCAAGTTTTGGGGGCAAAAGTAGGGGGGTCGGCTTATACACGGGTCGGCTTATACACGAGTATATACGGTATGTTATTGTTTGGATTGCGAGATATACCAAAAGACAACCAATTGTTGGTAATGCACATTTTGATGGCAGCTAAGACTTTAATAGCATCCTTATGGAGATCTGATGTGATTCCTTCGGTTAAAGATCTAATGGATAGAATTGCTAGTCATAATTTATATGAATTCATTCATGCATTGCACACTAATTCTCAAAGGAAATACTACTGTAAATGGTTTTATTGGGTTTCTAATTATTCTCCTGATTTGAATATTGTTCCAGATGTCGTGTAGGTATTCTGTATTGTTTAGATGGTTTTGACCTATTTTTTAAGATGATTTGTTCTAATATATGTAATAAACTCTTTTTCTTATTTTTTTTTTATTTTCTTTTAAATCCATGTCTATGTATATACTTATGTTAATTTATTGTTATTTATTTTTCCTATGTCATATATTGCACTGACTTATGTGGATGCATAATGTGCTTATTTGTGAAAATGATAATTAAAAAAAAAAAAGTTTTGACTAGGATCCTGCTTAAATTCATTAGTGTTATATAAAGAGGTGCTGCTGTATGATGAGCTTTTTTTTTTTTGCAGGAAATATGTTTATTAGATTTTAAACAAGGTAAATAACTACATCATAAATGTAGCAAATACATTCAAAGAGCAATGCCCTATGTCGTAGAAAGGAACATGATATTAAAATTATGGAGGGCAAAGACACAAGTATAAGCAAAAAGATAAAGAAAGAAAAAGAAGGAAGAAAGAAAAAAGTAAAGAGTGAAGTGGGGAAAGGGAAGTCTTCACTAACCACAGTGGACAGGGCCAGCTATAGATCACACAACCAAAGAGAGAACTCAGAACTATACCTAAAGAGACGCCAGGTAAGCCAAGTACTCCAGTGTTTGTCCCATTTCTCATTATTTTAAGCCATGAGTGATTCCATCTACTCCAATCTATCCATCTCAACCACCCATTCTCTGATCGAGGGAACTTTTACAGACCTCCAATGTCTAGGAATTATAGTCCTAGCTGCCATGAGGCAGAACCGAAAGAGACCACTTTAGATCACTGATAGAGAACCGGAGATCAGAGAAAGCAGAGCAATCTGAGGAACGGAGTATGTCTAATGCCTGATATGGAATGGAATATGACAAAGATCTTAACCAAAATGAATACAGGAGCCTGCAGAACTACCATATGTGAAGCATCGTACCGTCTTTTCCTCACATCTCCAACACAAACTTGATGCACCAGGATACATTTTGGAAAGGAGGGAAGGGCATCTATACCACCTACTTAAGATTTTATAATTTTTCTCTTGGGAACTACAAGGGACAGACATCTTGTGAGTGAGAGCAAACATTTTCAAACAGTTAGAGTCAGAAAAGTTGGTCTGCAGGTCTCTCTGCCACGCCTCAGTAAACCATAAAATAGCGAAACCGTACGAGAGGGACCTTCGGCTGACCATAGCAGAGACTCGAGTGCAGTGGAGGGGCCAAAGGACACAGTAGATTGGAAAACCTTTAGTTTAGAAAAGTCAAACCAAGAGAGAGGTTACCCGCTATCGGCCTCCCGCAGTGTCGCCACCATGAAGAGCACTGAAACCTGATCTACCACCTGCCCCAGGTTAATCCATTCAACAGATCTCCAGCAGAGAAAGTACCATCTCCCCATTGCTGGAGGAAAGTCCACAGCATCGGAAAGAGGACTTAATCTGCTGGTTCTATTGACCAATTTCAATTTGTCTTTGTGTTTATCCCAGAACCCCAGGAAGGCCTGTGTGAGTGGAGGAAACTTGGAGACTGGGGGTCTATGGGAGATCTGAAGCCAAGGCAACCAGTAGAGGAGAGAAGCAGAAAGGAGCCCCTCCAGGAGCACCCACTGTGTATGAGCTGCATTATATCTCCAATCTATCACTCTAGACAATAGAATGGAGTGATAATATCTTTTAAAATTAGGTAATCCTGTACCGTCCCTTAACTTTGAGTTGACCAAAACAGAGAATCGAAGACAAGGTCTACTTATCCCACAAACAAAACTGCGAAGAGCGGAATGTAATCGCTTAAAGAAATGTACAGGGATTGCTATCGGAGCAGTTTGAAAATGATAAAGAAAACGGGGTAGGATGTCTATTTTAATAGCATTAATACGGCCGAACCATGAGAGTTGAGCTCTGTTGTATTTCTTCAAATCAGTTAATGTTTTATGTATTAGCGGAGTGTAATTAAGGGAGACTAAATCATCCAGATCCCTGGGAATGAGGACTCCCAAATATTTCAATTCCCTACTCTCCCACTTAAAGGGAAAGGAAGTCTGAAGCCTATGAACCAGCTCATCTGGTAAATGACATTAAGGGCCTCAGTCCTTGAGTAGTTCACCTTAACATTTTATACTTCTCCAAATCTCTGAAACTCGTGAATCAGCACTGGGAAGGCCACTGAAGGGTTGATCACATAGATCAAAAGATCGTCCGCGTAGAGAACGAGTTTAAAGTTATGTTCAATCCGCAGTCCCTTAATGTCCGACGAGTTCCTCAGTGTGATCGCTAAGTGTTCCATAGCTATAACGTAGAGCAAGGGTGACAGGGGGCAGCCTTGCCTCATACCGTTAGATATTCTAAAAGGGGCCGAAAGGGCTCCATTGATTTTAAGGCGTGCTGTGGGGCCCTAGTAGAGCGCGAAGCCTCTCCCCAACATACCCTCTACCATTTCTAGCTGTTTCAAGGACAAGTGTAGAAAGCTCCACCCAAAGCGATCAAACGCCTTTTCGGTGTCTATTGAAAGAAGACAGGCTGGGATGTTGAGCTTGCATACAGTTGTGGCCAAAAGTATTGACACCCCTACAATTCTGTCAGATAATACTCAGTTTCTTCCTGAAAATGATTGCAATCACAAGTTCTTTGGCATTATTATCTTCATTTAATTTGTCTTCAATGAAAAAACACAAAAAGAATTGTCCTAAAGCCAAATTGGATATAATTCCACACCAAACATAAAAAAGGGGGTGGACAAAAGTATTGGCACTGTTAGAAAAATCACGTGATGCTTCTCTAATTTGTGTAATTAACAGCACCTGTAAGTTACCTGTGGCACCTAACAGGTGTTGGCAATAACTAAATCACACTTGCAGCCAGTTGACATGGATTAAAGTTGACTCAACCTCTGTCCTGTGTCCTTGTGTGTACCACATTGAGCATGGAGAAAAGAAAGAAGACCAAAGAACTGTCTGAGGACTTGAGAAACCAAATTGTGAGGAAGCATGAGCAATATAAAGGCTACAAGTCCATCTCCAAAGACCTGAATGTTCCTGTGTCTACCGTGCGAAGTGTCATCAAGAAGTTTAAAGCCCAGGGCACTGTGGCTAACCTCCCTAGATGTGGACAGGAAAGAAAAATTGACGAGAGATTTCAACACAAGATTGTGCAGATGGTGGATAAAGAACCTCGACTAACATCTAAATAATTTTAAGCTGCCCTGCAGCCCAAGGGTACAACAGTGTCAACCCGTACTATCCGTCGGCGTCTGAATGAAAAGGGACTGTATGGTAGGATACCCAGGAAGACCGCACTTCTTACCCCGAGACATAAAAATGCCAGGCTGGAGTTTGCCAAAACTTACCTGAGAAAGCCTAAAATGTTTTGGAAGAATGTTCTCTGGTCAGATGAGACAAAAGTAGAGTTTTTTGGGCAAAGGCATCAACATAGAGTTTACAGGAGAAAAAAAGAGGCATTCAAAGAAAAGAACACGGTCCCTACAATCAAACATGGCGGAGGTTCCCTGATATTTTGGGGTTGCTTTGCTGCCTCTGGCACTGGACTGCTTGACCGTGTGCATGGCATTATGAAGTCTGAAGACTACCAACAAATTTTGCAGCATAATGTAGGGCCCAGTGTGAGAAAGCTGGGTCTCCCTCAGAGGTCATGGGTCTTCCAGCAGGACAATGACCCAAAACACACTTCAAAAAGCACTAGAAAATGGTTTTAGAGAAAGCACTGGAGACTTCTAAGGTGGCCAGCAAATATCAGGGACCTGGAGCAGTTTGCCAGAGAAGAATGGTCTAAAATTCCAGCAGAGCATTGTAAGAAACTCATTGATGGTTACCAGAAGCGATTGATCGCAGTTATTTTGGCTAAAGGATGTGCAATCAAGTATTAGGCTAAGGGTGCCAATACTTTTGTCTGGCCCATTTTTGTAGTTTTGTGTGAAATGATCAATGTTTTGCTTTTTGCTTCATTCTCTTTTGTGTTTTTTTCATTGAAGACAAATTAAATGAAGATAATAATTCCAAAGAATTTGTGATTGCAATCATTTTCAGGAAGAAACTGAGTATTATCTGACAGAATTGCAGGGGTGTCAATACTTTTGGCCACAACTGTATGAATGAAGTAAGAAGCAGAGTTTTAATGGTGTTATCTCTAGCTTCTCTCAATTGCACAAATCTGGATTGATCATCATGGATGGAAGCCTGGGAGCAAGGGTCCCAGCCTGTTGGCTATTTTCTTGCCAAAGATCTTCACGTTCATATTTATTAATGAGATAGGACGGTAATTTGAACATGAAAGGGGATCCCTGCCAGGCTTAGGGAGAATGCTAATGGCAGCCACCAGAGTTTGTGAGGCAAAGGGGCAACTCTCATGGTACCTTTACACGCCGCCACAACAGGATGGATACCAACGGCAACTTCACGTGCACGAGCACGGCCAAACGGTTACAAACGGTAATCGCATCTCCTTTACACGCCGCCACAAGGTGCGCTACGCTACGCTACATCTACAGCTAGCTACATCGCCGGGTGTCTCAAGTAGCCATCTGTAGCTCATTTACACACCGCTACAAACAGCTACTATGGGCGTACCTGGGCAGGAGGGACAGCACATAGGCGTGCCATAATTGTGGATTACGAGACGTCCGTACGCTGATAGGACAAAGCAATAATACCATGATTGGCCAGCCAGCGCAGGAGGCTGATTAATACATGACGCTCGAGCAATTGCGTAGTGTGATTGGTCAGCTTCTTAAATATGCCGCCCTGTGCAGCGACAACCAATCGCAACGAAGGAGCTTCCTCCAATGATCGCTGAAGGGGCGTGGTATCCCAGAGCCTGGGTCACGCCTTAGCTACATTCCAGCTACATCGCCGGGTGTCCAGAGTTCCCTTCTGTTCCTTCTTTACACGCCGATACAGCTCGCTACAATCGGCGATGTTGCCATATGTTTATGGGCAGTGCACGGATACAGAGGTATCTGTAGCCGGCTGTGTCGTCCCGTCTTCAGACGCCGCTACTACGGGCGATATTGGCGCCACAAGCTACATTTGTAGCCTGTAGCGGGTTGTATGCATCCTGTTGTGGCGGCGTGTAAAGGTACCATCAGAGATGGAGTTAAAGAATGTCGTCATAAATGGCGTCAGACCAGCAACAAATAACTTATAGAAGTATGAGCTTTTTGATAATATGGAGTTGATTTACTGGGATTTAAAAACCCCTTTAACATCACAACATTTCATGCAAGTAATGACCGCATACAATGGATTCATACTCATTGATCTATGAAATAAATACATGTATCTTGTAATTACAGGCATTTTGTATGTGGATGCAATCAGTTCTTATTTGCCAACAGTATCATTTTGCTCAATATTAAATGCTGTGCAGCATGACTACATGCGTTAAGAGTCACTTGTAGTGAGGCATTATAATAGGAAAACCTGTCAGAATGCAAATGTGTTAATGTTTATGGATGTAATGAGTCATGAAATTATCTGCAATTCAAGCTAAGAATTTACACAATCAGAAGGTGACGCTGAAATCAGAGATCTATACCTTGGCATTTCAGTTGATTAAACTGATTAGAAAAGCAAATGATAAATTCTATTTGAAAAAAAAGTTGCTTCTCCTTAAAGCAACACTGACACTCGATTTATGCTGCCCAAACTAAGGGCAGCATGAATCAAAGCCTAGATTGCACAAGGTATGTAGCAGCATTTTTGAGAAAACATTTGACTAGCCAAATAGAGTCCATAGGAAGGAACAAGACTTGTTCAGTGCCACCCCTAGTTGACTTCTCGCACTGCTTCAATTGATTGACAGGTCTCTTACCTATGTACACACATGGAATAGACCTATTAATCACCTAAAGAGGTGCAAGGAGAATCCATCCAAGCGTAGAGTTCAGCAGGTGATCAGATTCAACAATGCAGACATTGAGGAAGCAGTGATGACTGAGCCAACAATGGCTATATATATGCTGCACAACCTCTGGGGACGATGAATGGGCAGCTGGGAGTGGCTCCTCATGGGTGGAACAGATCCCCAGGGCTGTAATTGTATGGTAGGATTTTACTTGACCAGGCAGGAAGTCACTTTCATCCTGCTGTACCGCCGGAATAAATCAGTCTCACACAGTTCTGCAATTCTGTACCCGGGTTTACTCACAGTACTTCTCAACAGGTCATATAATGTTACACTTATCTCTCAGATAAGCTCCGGCCTGTGTGGTCCTTAGTGACCCGGAGTGGCAAGTATGAGACCCTCGGTAGTGTGCCCCTCTTTGCCTTTCTCCAGTCCTGTTCCTCAGCGTTTCTGCCTGTCTGCATCTCTCTTTCAGCTCCTCTGCGCGCAGAGCCTCAATCCGGTGGCCATGGGTCTTGTCGGGCGACCGGTACCTGTTCCCTGACCCTAATCTGGCTGCCTTCTCAGGGGAAGCACAAGGTGTGAGCCACAGATCCCATGAAGCTTGAGGCCTCCGGTTCAGCGGTATGGGTGCTTGACACCCACACCGCGTTCAGGTCCAGTCCCTGTTGCTAGACCAAACCCCTCTGTCTGGTATCACCAGTTCCGGATTCAGGCGCACGGGTCACTCTCGCTCCGCCGGTGCCCCTAGGGTCCCTTCCTTTCTGCTCCCGGGACGAGCCTCTTTCTGCTCAAGTCCCCTGCTTGTCAGTTTCACACCACTCTCCTGCCTTTCCTTCTCCTCACTCGACTCGACTTCCAACTCTCACTTGCTCTGTCTTCCTTCTACCTTCCACCCACACTTCTCTACCCTATTTGTCTCCCTTGGACTGGGTCCTCCCTACAGTGTGTTCACCCACAGTCTCTGAATCAGCAACACAGATATCTGGAACACATGGTATTACTCTTATCACTGACTAACGATCACTGCTGGCTCTAGATTTCTCTAGCAGAGATAAGTCAGTGTCTCTTTACTTGCTACAGGCCACAATAGAAAGACAGGACCCAGTGAAGTCAAAGATGTTATTCGCCAGGCCGCAAGTCCAAATCTGGGGTTTCGTCGCACGGTATACAGGCTGGCCACCTCCACTCTCTAAAGTGTGGCCTAAGTCCCCACTCATTGCCTTATCTATGAACAGGAATTAACAGCCAGGCTCTGGATCTTGATGTAGTCTACAGGTTGACCATAAAGTCAGAGATTAGCAAACCTTTTGAAGTTTGGATTGGGTTCGGTTCACCGAATGGGCATATGTTCCCTGATCAGTTTACCGTACATCTGAACTCCATTCAAATCAATGGGAGGTCAAATCAAGGGCATAGAAAACAGATTCAAAGGTGCACAAAAGCTGCCAAACACAGCTGAAACTGTTTTACAGTGGAACCACACTATTTTGGCACAGAAATTAGCTTCCTACACTATTAATTAGCAAGCTTCAGTGCTGTTAAAACACTCACCATGCTTCCTGGCCCACTCAGGAACCTCAGAGACATGAGACATCCTCAAGACTACCCTGAGGTTGACTTAGGTTACACAGCGCCTGCACTTTCCCTGATGAAGCTACCCCAGTGACACGCATGGGATCAGGTTTACATATCCACATAATGCTCTGTTAATTATTGTGTCTTTACTGTTCTATATGCCTTTTGTGCATTCCATCTGAACTAGGCACATGTTTAGCTTTATGTCTTTACCTGGAGCTATACTTATATTGGGAACCTAGTACTTATCACTGAGCACTTTGTTTGGACTTCCTTGTCCTTAATATTAGCAAAGCCATTCCCGATATTATGTATAAGCCCTAGTGTTGTATTATTGGGTTGATATACCATGTAATTCAATATCATGATTTATATCTCTGTTTTTCTTGTCCGTTGATCATTGTATTAGCACTTAGTGATAAGCGGCGCTAATATGGGTATATGTATGTGTTAGTTTTTAATATGCTGTGCAAATAAATGATTGATACTTTTTGGAATATTTATGTGTTGAGTGCTCCTTGTATGGTACCTTCTTTTTTCTTTTGTTTTCATATCAGGTTACACAGCAGATATACTGCAGCAGGTAATCCCACTGAGTGACCTGAGATACTGTTTGCGAACCTAGAGGACTGCACTTGGCAAGCCCTGCTCTACAGGAGTGTGTATAGTGTCTTGCCTTTCCATACCTAAGACCTTCAGACCAGAGGCCCGCAGCTTGTTCACCAGTCTCTGACGGGTAGTATCAAAGCACCTATATGCAAAAACAGTCCAGCACTAAATGAGTCAAGTACACAAAACTTTACTGTAACTCAGACTATAAGTCTCATACACAAATATCGTAATATACACGGTATATACTGTATAACAAAAGTCCCACAGGGATCAGCACACAGACTCATAAAATAATGGAATGTCCATTAAGGGCAGTGTCTATTGTACTCCAAAGGCTGCATGCATAGACGCTTATCAAATAGGCTAAAGGGGCAAATGGTGCAAAACATGGGAAGGGGAAATATAACATTAACAAACATCAACAAAAACACAGGCCTCGGTCAGGGAATAACTGAAAACCAACTAAAAAAAGTCCTTCTCTGGATAAATTCCAACAAAGGGATGGGTCATTGACCAAACAAGATGCCTTTTTTTTTTTTAGGAAAGTCCACTGTACTGTCTGCCATCATTCTCAGCATTGCCCAGCATTGCCCAGGCTGAGGATTGCCATTGGTGATGGTACTTTGCTGCCAAATGGTAAGGGGAGCTCGCAGGGGCTACTCCTGCAGGGGCATTCTCCGCCATCACTTGCTCCCCAGCACACTCCATCATGGCCACTGCTGGAGAAGGCGATGGAGGAACTATGCAATGATTACTTCCTCTAGGAGAGACAGGAGCAACTTGTGGAACACCGACAGGCACTGTAGGTTTGGGTGCAGCTGGCTGGCTAACCGAGAGAGGGCAGGCCTCCACCCGATGCCACATTCTTCCCTGGTTGGCCTTCTCCTGCCACTTTTCAAATTCATTAGCGGTTGCAACCCAACGTATGTCAACCAAAAACCACACCTTGCTGCCCATCAGCTTCATGAAGGTGACCTCCTTCCCGGCAAAGATGGTGCACAGTCTTTTGGGAAGACGATCACGCAGCAAGGTGGAACAGTTGACGCAACACCGATTTCCAGTACCTTGTTCCACTAGGAAACCAAATCCCCATCCTCCAAGAATGCCCCCACCTTGCCCTGGGTACACTGGTTGTGGAAGTGATTGGCCTTAGGCCCATGCAACCACTCCCGGGCGATGGCACCTGGAACCAAATCTCCTCAAAAAAGGACAGGATGGGGTGGTCTATACCGTGTCGGATAGTTGCTTGGATGGGAAAGGGGTTCCTACATGGCATTCTCCCAGTCGAACGCCTATGGTGGGGGTGATAGCCATGGCTGGGAAACAGGGCATTTTGCCTCTTCTATCTCCTCCTCCTCATCCTTCTCCTCATGCTCCTGGTCCTGATGGAATTGGTCATTCAGTAGCTACAACACTCGCTGCTGGTGGAATTACAGCCAGGCATGCTGCAAGATACTCTGTAGTCTGACATCTGGTGCTCCTGGTCCCAGATGGCAGAGGAAAAGGGTCACCACCTGATTGTGAGCTCAGGTCCTTCTGTGGCATCAGAACCCAGCACTGTATCCACACCTTGCTGTAGATGAGGCCCAATGTGGGTAGCGTGGTGGAGCTCAAAGTCACTCATATTTCCATCTCCTCTGTAGGCTGCTTCGGTTCTCGTACTGATGAAGCAACCTCTGCTCTTCGGGTGGTGATGAAGATGATCTCCAGATAAAACATGTCTTGCATGGGATTAATCGCATATCTACGTACTCCAGACACATGCTAGCAACTGTAGCAAAATATAGGCCAGTTAAGATCACTAGTTGCTTTGTACTGCACTGCTAAGATGTTGCTGAAACGTGGAGCTCTATGCTAACGCCTGTTTGTTTTGCCTAGGGGCCCACCTCTTCCAGTGCCAGGATCAGACACAAACAATCACTGCAGGATATTACTGTTTGTACAATCTTGTCGCCTAGCTCCTCTCTGGGATGGGGTGAGCTGCAGAAGTAACATCACTCACAAATCCAATTGCTTCAACAAGATACCAGCTGGCAACTTGGCTCTATTGTTTCAAAGAGCTGATATGCTTCAACCAAGCAACTAGTACAAACTACACTCTTCTGTTCTCATCAATTGCTGTCCACATGCCCAGTTTTTTTATAGTCAGGAATCTACTGTCAACTCAATGTCTTGTTCAGATGTCCACTTTTGCGTCAACCAGGTTTGTACGACAATCTTGGCTTCACTGTTCTCAATGGCTTCCGCCCTTCTAATTTGACTGCTAACTTCTACCTGCTGCAAACTCTCCCCTGCTGTTTCCAAATTCTGTTCACACACTTGTACCAGATACTCTTAGGATTGTAACTGCTGCCTAAGCTCTACTGATTGCTGTGTGCGCACTCAGCTCTGGTAGATCAAGATGCATGGTTGCCCACTCAGCTCAGATGCTCCAACGTGCTATCCATACATTCGACTTTGCTACTCCATAGTGACTGATTGGTGATTTAGATCAGCTTTTCCTGGATACTATCCCACACTCAGTCCCGCATCAAGGACCAAGTCAGCCTATTCATCTTTGCTGTCCACACATATGATTCTGCTATTCCAAGATGCTTGTCCATATTCCTTGCATTGTTGATCATCATATGAAGTATTTCCATTATCATTAATCGTTGTTCTGTCTAGCATATCCAGCTTTTTTGGTCCTTGTAATATAACATGTAGTTTAGCATGTCCAGCCCACTGCAGCAATGGCTTTGACCAATACAGCTCACACGGACCTATGTTTTAAAAAATCTACCTCACCAAGTGAGCCCTTAACACCATGGTTTAGAACAGGGGTCTCAAACTCCAGGCCTCGAGGGTTGCACAGAGTGCAGGTTTTCAGGATTTTCTTAGCAATTGACAGTTGGTAATCAAACAAGGCACCCGGTATTGATGGAATTCCTGCAGAACTGTTGAAATTCACCTTGAGAGCAGTGATAACAGCATTATGTCAAAAAGTATTACAACTACAAGATTATAACTTTGTTTCTCCCATTGAGAGCAATCAAAAGATATGGAAGTCATGCTCATGGTCATGAGAATGGAAACAATCGGTCTTAATCCTGTTGCCAAATAAAGGTGACCTGAGAGACTGTGCCAACTACAGAACCACTGCCCTGATCTCACACACCGGCAAGGTGCTTCTGAAAATCAGTCAAAAGAGACAGTGCAACATCCTAGATTGCAACCTTCCAGACATCCAAGCTGGCTTCCACAGAGACAGGGGAACCCTTGATCCTATTACCAACATGAGATGGATCATGGCAAAGGCAAAGGAGTATCAGAAAGAATTTTATTGAGTAAACCAAGGTGGTTCACTGCGTCGAATATGACAAGCTCTAGAAATCACTGTATGAGCTCAGAGTACCAGCACACCATCTGATCAAATTGATCAAGTCACTCTACGACAACCAGGAAGCAATACTATGGACCATATTTGGGGACACAGAGTATTTTAGGATCAAAAAAGGCACAAAGACAAGGCTGCATCCTCTCACCTTTTCTCTTCAACTTCTATGTGGAAATGATCATGAGGACGCTCGACTTGAATGTATCATCAATTGGCGTGAGGATAGGCGGAAGGTTCATTAACAACCTGAGATACGCAGATGATACCACCCTTTTGGCCAAAAAATGGGAAGGGTCTGAGAAAGTTAAAGTGTAACCGCTGTTTACATTTTTATTTAATAATAATGTGGAGCAATTGACTCACCGTAGCCGGGGTGTGCACGTCTCGGTCTGTCGCTGCTCCCTGTCACGGTTCTGCGCCCGAGGCCGTGTAGGCCCGGTGGTCAAGATAATTGGGTTGGCTGAACAGATAAAGGGTTAATTCTTGTCGTGACGCCACGCCACCTGCGGGAATTCCGGTGATTTCACCGGCGCTGCTTGGGCCTTCAGGGGATATAATGCAGCAAGATGGGACGCTCCCCACAGGACAAGCGGGAGTCCCCGGAGCCAGAAGCTGCACCAGATGTTGTGAGGCAGCTTAGTTACTCTTAGTATGCGGATTTAAACAGTTCTTAAAAAGCACGGACACCAGTAGTCTCTGTAACGGGTCTTTTACTGCAACCGTTTGACGATACATGGTATGCAGGTAATGGGTAAAGGACTGGGTGGACTCAGCAATGACCAGTGTTGTTTCAGAGCTCCACGGTGTTCCTCCATTCTAAATGGTTTTGCCGATGTCGCCTTAGTGTTCCAAGTTCGGGTACAAGGGGCTACTTAAATTTCCCTGCCGGTGTGTACGTTGTGGTGTGAGGGGAGCCTGGGTCCTTTTGGTGGGTACTCCGCTGGCAAGATGGCTCTGTTTGCGGCAGCGGTGGGGTACTCCTGTAGAGCTGTCCCTCCACTTCTGGTTTGCTTAGCAGTGATGAACAACTTGCTAGCTTCGGAACCAGTGATCCGGTTGTAGATGGGTGTATTTTGACCCGTCAGATGTTCGCCCAGGGTCCGGTTGTTAGGCACCGGGTATGGACAAAACCGGTAGGTGGTCTCCGGGGCCGCACGGAACTGTGCAGGGCCCCCTCTCCATGTTCCTCCAAACCACTTCTCTCTCCTTTCTCCTTCTTCTACATTCTCCTTCAACACACTACTCCTACACTCCGCCCACCAGGACCTTATTGGCCCTCTATTCTGATGTGCATGTAGGGTATGGAGCTCTGATGTTAACCATGTCATTGCTTAGTCAGAGAACATTGCATCTGCAGTCTGGGATGCAATCACCTCCTGTGACGCACTCGTTGCGGGGCGCCACACTCCCCCTTGGGAAATTACGCTTGTCCCCAAGTGTCACGAAACCCAACATTACAGAGAATTTTTACATTTTTATTATGACGGGTAATAAACACTTTTATTAACAACAGGTACAGTTATTTGTTTCTTTCCAAAAGGAAGGCGCACGGCTTAGAACATTGCAAAAACAAACAAAACCACACAATGGATTTTAATAAACTTTCAAATATACTTCATTAGAAAATTCTGGTTGAAAACCATTCATAAACCTTCCACAAGTGTCCTCAACTACACTGTGTGTGAAGCAGACATACGTTCATTCTCAGTCAGATACGTCTTCACACTGAAAATGGGGCATGCAACCATATAAGGGAGGGGGCATGGCCTACACTGTGTGAGAGCTCCTGACTGCAGCTGGTAAGGAAACAATGGATCAGATTATCTCAGCCTACAGCATAGTTGCTAACCAATGTCAAAATCTGTAGATCACTGCAAACTCTTCTCTGATCTATCATTTGGCTCCACACAGGGAAGTCAGGATCTCTGTTAACGCCTTCTCTGCTATCACTTTGCACTGCTCCCCATTTGCTGCTGGCAAAGCCCACAAAGCCATAAAATGCAGTTTTTAAAAGAGCACAGAAAAATGTGAGAAAATAAGTCATATGGCACAAAAAAGCATTATCTTAGCTGCTATGTGACTCATCATTAACAACCAGTGCGGTATTGTTTTTTTTTTTCAATGAAATGACATATACACTTTAAAACTCAGTGAAGAAAGCAAGAAGTTTGATTTACATCTTAATGTGAAGAAGACCAAGATAATGACTACTGCCACCAAGAGGATGAATTTGAAGATTGACAATGAAGAAATAGAAATGGTAGACAGTTTCATCTTCCTGGGGTCCCTCATTGATTGTATCGGCAGCTCTACAATTGAAATCAAGCAGTGGCTTGATATGGGTAGTGCACAAATGATGAACATGGAGCTATTGTGGAAGTGCAAGGACATATTGATCACCACCAAACGACGATTGGTCACAGCCATTGCAGTGCGAGACATGGACCTTGATAAAGGGTGATCAAAGAAAGATTGTTTCCTTTGAACTGTGGTGCTGGAAGAAACTCCAATGAATGCCATGGACAGCCAAGATCACGAATACAGACATCCCTGGTAGGAAAAGTCTTAAAACAGAAACTGTCTTACTTCGGCCATGTAATGAGAGCAAGTTCCCTTGAGAAGGCCATGATGCTTGGTATGGTCAGTGGCAGTAGAGGTCGTGGAAGTCCTAAGACCTGTTGGCTGGACACCATCATGGCAGACATAGGAATGAATAGCAGAGAACAGAAGGATGCTGTGGCAAACAGAGAAGCTTGGAGGAAAATGGTTCATATGGTATCCAATAGTTGGACACGTCTGAATGGATAAAATTGGATTGGATTCAACTGTGAAATGCTAAGGAAATCCTGAAAACCTGCACTGTGTGTGGCCCTCGAGGCCTGGAATTTGTGGACCCATGGTTCAGATAGTGGTTAAAAAAGTAGGAAATTAGGTAATTTATTGATGGAAAATGTATGTGCAATGAGGAGGCTGATAACCAATTGCAGAAAAAAAAAATTAATAATACAGGTTTCTATTTTGTTTATTGAAATGGTTATTCTCAAGCTGTGTCTTGAGCAGCACACAGTTTTCCAGTTTCCTTACTTCCTTTTTCTTGAGTGACACATTAATGGTCTGCTGGTGCAATTGTTCTGGAGTCTACATAATAATCACTATATTTGAATGTAGACATAACAGTACCTCTGAACAAATGAGCCTTGATTATTTGACCTGCCCTTGAAAAGTCCAATGCTGGGAGCAGGTGATTTTGCAGGAAAGTAGGGAGGTAAGCAACTAACTGCTTCATAGAAATCAATGGTCTAAAAACATGTGGCTACAATCTCAAGAGTTAACTCCTAAATCCGGAATGGAAATACTGCACGTACATAGTTAGGCTATGGTGGTCAATCCCCTTTGCAGCAAGCTGTAAACTATGTTAGATAAACATTATTAAAGAAACTTAATAACATGAGAATATCCCTTAAAGACACCATTATGTATAGATGAGTTAGACATGAGTCTATATTAAATACACATTAATAGATACCGTAACAAGGTCATTTGGCAGTATAGCCATTTGTTCTCATAATAATTATGTGACCTTCACTTATGTATAGGTTAAATGCTTTACCGAGATACAAGAGGTACTAATTTACTTGATTTTTGCTGAATGGATGCACATAGTTTGTAGAACTATATATTAAAACATGGAGGAAGAAAAGGAAAATTTGGCCTTCACTATACTGTACATCTAATTCATTGTGTGTGTGTATATTGTTTCTCAGCAAATGCTTTGCAATAACCTGATAACACTAAATAGTTTCACTATAATAGTATGCTACATAACAGCATGTTCTACAAAATTAACATTTGCACCAACATTTTCTATTTAAAGGGAACCTGTCACCCCAAATATGCTTTATTAACCATTAATACCTGCCCCTGCAGCCTTAGAATACAGTCTAACACATCCCTGCCCCATCTTTTGTAGTAATCTACAAGTACTATAATGTAGTTTGCAAACTTACAAAAATCTTGTCAGAGGGGCGTTCCTGAAGGCATTTTGACCGGTAGGCGGGTCACCTTGTGCCGCGCTACCACTGCCTCGTTGCTGTAATACGCCCTAATGGGCGTCATTATACCAAAGCAGAGCGCGGGCACGATTTCTATATCACGCCCGCCACATCACCGCTGCGACGGGGTCATGTGACGCCGGGTTCGCGCGTCACTTCCGGTCGTACACAGGCAGACTCCAGCATGCTATCTGCGCATGCGCGAAGTCTGCCTGTGAACCTCGCGACCGGAAGTGACGCGTCCCGCCTTCACATGACCGTGTGGCAGCGGTGACGTGGCGGGCGCGATATAGAAATCGTGCTACGCTCTGCTTTGGTATAATGACGCCCATTAGGGCGTATTACAGCGGCAAGGCAGGGGTAGCGCGGCACAAGGGGACCCGCATACCGGTCAAAATGCTTTCAGCAATGCCCCTCTGACTACATTTTTGTAAGTTTGCAAACTACATTATAGTACTTGTAGATTACTATAAAAGATGAGGCAGGGATGTGTTAGACTGTATTCTAAGGCTGCAGGGACAGGTATTAATAGTTTAGAAAGCTTATTTGGGGTGACAGGTTCCCTTTAATAAATTTGTACTACCGTGTTTCCCCAAAAATAAGTCACCCCCGAATATAAGTCAGGGCAGGGCTGGCGCAGAATTTTCCAATATAAGTCATACCCCGATTATAAGACAGGGTGACTTATTTTCGGGGAATATAAGACAGGGTACCGCTAAAGTGCCATTTTTGCCCATTGCATGTTTTACCTGTGTCCCCGCTGTCCCGCTGGCCCCGCTGTCCTCCATGGGCTCCCCTCCGCCCTCAGGTGCAGCCGCAGGTCCGCTGTCCCCCGTGGGCTCCCCTCTGCCCTCAGGTGCCGCAGGTAACCACGAGGACATAGGGTTAATCTTGTGCGCCTGTCGCCCCGGCCTGACGTCACCGCTGCCGGCAGGAGCTTCTGATTGGCCAGCGGCTCCCCAGCATCTCGAGCGTTGATTGGCTCAGCGGCTCGAGTGCTGATTGGCCAGAAGCTCCTGCATGAAAAAGCATCTGGACAACGCCCTGCACCGCGGAGGAATCCATAGCCCGAGGCCACCATTACCCTAAAAAGTAAGGATGTTTCCTTGCCGACTTGCCCATTAAAACCGCAATTCCGCCGCACAGCCGACTTGCGGCCGACTTGCGGCACACTTGCGGCACACTTGTGGCAGGTCCCCATACAATGTACGGTACTGTATGGGACACTTGCGGCAAGGTGCGGTTAATTGTCATTTTTCTTTTAATATAAGTCATACCCCGAATATAAGACAGGGTGGGACTTTTGGGAGTAAAATTAATATAAGACACTGTCTTATATTCGGGGAAACACGGTGTCCAAGATATTATAAACAGCTCTGGATAATGTGGTTCTTTCAAAAGATCTCCATAATGCAATGACTGTGACCAAAAAACAGCTATCCTTGTAGTGATTAAACAAGATTTATTGCATAAAACAACAGATCCAGTATATAAGTGAAAAAGACAATTTGGTCAAAACATTTTGACCTTCATTTGTTCACTGGTAAAGATATAAAGAAATATACACATATTAAACAAAACGTATTACCATAAGAGTAGGTGAACTACATTATAAAAAATATATTATAAAGGAAATGCCACAAATATATCCAAAATATATACATTGACAAACAGCACATGGATCAATTTCATAAGTAGAAAAAAATTAATAAATGATGTCCAATTGAATCTGGAAGAGAGAAGAATGGATAAAGAGAAAATGTAGACTTCCTGATTCAATTGGACATTTTATTTATTTTTTTTACTTAGTAAAATGTCTTATGTACTGTAATTGATCTGTGCCTGTTCATCATGTCAAGATCTTTATATTTGGAATTTTCCTTTATATTATGATAGTTTTTGTAATGTTATTCACTTCTATTTATGGTTAAATACTGTTTAATTTATATTTGTAAATATATCCCACCAATGACAGCATCTTCAAGGACATTATATGTTCTCCCTGTGTTTGTGTGGGTTTCTTCCAGGTTCTCTGGTTTCCTCCCACATTTCAAAGACATACTGATAGGTTGTTTAGATTGTGAGCCTCAATGGGGACTGTGTTTCAAATGTATGTAAAGTGCTGTGGAATTAATAGCGCTATATAAATTAATAAATCAACTCCTCTCTTTCCTTCAAACCTCACGTCCAAGCCCTCACCACCTCCTGCTGCCTCCAGCTCAAAAACATTTCCCGGATCCACTCTTTCCTTGACCATGACACGGGTAAAACACTTGTCCATGCTCTCATCATTTCCTGCCTTGACTACTGCAACCTCCTACTAACCAGCCTCCCTGCTACCTCCCTCGCACCTCTCCAATCTATCCTGAACTCTGCTGCCCGACTCATTCACCTGTCTTCCTGCTACTCCTCAGTCTCTCCCCTCTGTCAAGCCCTCCATTGGCTCCCCACCTCTCGGAGATCTCACTTCAAAATCCTAACCTTAACGTACAAAGCCACCCATAACCTGTCCCCTCCATACATCTCTGGGATGGTCTCCCGTTACCTACCCTCACACAACCTACACTCCTCCCCAGAACTCCTTCTCTAACCCCCTCTCATTTCCTCCTCTCACAACCGCAAACAGGAATGCCCCTGTGCATCCGCTGTCCTCTGGAACTCTCTTCCCCAACAGATCAGGCACTCGCGTACGCTGGGATCCTTCAAAAGACACCTGAAGACCCACCTCTTCCGGCAGGCCTACAATCTGCCATGAGACACAGTCCACCACACTGTCTCATGATTCGGCACTACCCCCTTCTACTGTATCCCCTCCTATCCCTCATAAACTGTGAGCCCTCGAGGACAAGATCCCACTCCCTCCTGATCCTGTTTGTACGGACTGTCGTGCCTTTCTTAGAAATACGTGCATTTAGTTTGCTTGAGAAAATATATTGTTTGCTTGTTCAGTGATGACTTATCTCATAGCGCCATCTGTTGACAATGTTCCCACATTACATTATGTTTACTGCATAGTCTAATTTTGGTCCCTCCATGCCTATGTAATCCCATGAGGCCATGCTCCAGGCTCTGCCCCTTCTCCTCCAGAAGCCATTACAGCCTCATACAAGCTGACATCCTGGTGTGCTGACCCTTCTCTCCCTGGATTTCAGCTTATCTGCATGTTTCCCTCAACATAGCACAGTCGGTGAGTTTAATATTCTACTGCCCACCTAAATGTACAATGTAGCTACACTGTTTATCATCTTATCATTCTTCTGCCATTATACATATTGTGTATTCGCCGTATCGTGCAATCACATTGTGTGACCTGTAACAATGTAATGTTTTGCAGTTTAGATATGCTTATGTTATACTGAGAATTCTATTTGTTTTTTTAGTTTTACACTTAACTTATTAATAAAAGTTGAAAAGGACCCCCAGCGTCCATGTCAATGCATTGATGGTAAAGAGTTTACCTGTCTGTCAACTCGTTCTTCAGGAGTACAGAGCGAGGGTGCCAGAACACGGACTACATGAAAATATTGAACTTGTCCTCGTGTACCCTCCTATCATGTAAAAAGCGTCATGGGAACTAATGGCGCTATATAAATAAATAATAAAAATAATAATTATTATTATTACATTATATTTTTACGAGTGAACTGATGAAGGTCGATATGTTATAACCAATTGGTCTTTTTCACTTATATCTGGACTTGCTGCTTTATACAATAAATCTTGTATAATCACTTCATTGTGAGAGCTCGGTTATATTCTACTATCACTGTGGGGATATTTGTCTTGGTCACAGTCATTGCCTTATGGAAGTCTTTTGAAAGAACAACATTATCCAGAGCTGTTTATAATATCTTGGCTAGTACAAAACTGTTAAATAGAAGGGTGCGAATGTTAATTTTGTAGAACATGCTGTTATGTAGCATACTATTATAGTGAAACTATTTAGTGTTATCAGGTTCTTGCAAAGCATCTGCTGAGAAACAATATACACACACACTGTGAGCTAGGTGTATAGCGATGGCCACATTTTCCTTTTCTCCAAGTTTTATTATACAGTTCAGTAAACTATGCACATCCATTCAGCAAAAATCAAGTAAATTAGTACCTCTTATTATATTCTTGTATCTTGGAAAATTAGTTAGCCTATGCAAGAGTGAAGGTCACATAATCATTATGAGCCCAAATGGCCATACTGCTAGTGACCTTGTTGTCTATTAACCCCTTCACCCCTGAGTCTGTTCTAACCTTCGTGTCCAGACCATTTTTTACAATTCTGACCAGTGTCACTTTATAAGGTTATAAGGTTAGAACTGTTGAACACTTCAATGGATTCCAGTGATTCCAAGATTGTGTTTTTCAGGACATATTGGACAACATGTAATTGGTAAGTTTAGGACAATAATTTTTGTTTTTATTTGTGAAACAAAATAAAAAATTTGGTAAAAATTTAGAAAAATGTGCACTTTCCAAACAGGGGCGGATTTAGTGTAGCCAGGGCCCCGGGCTGTTTAGAAAGTGAGGGCCCCCCAACTAGGGATGGGCGAGTCTACTCGCTAGGACTCGTTACTCGGCGAGTAGTAAGGGACTCGCAGGACTCGGTACTCTGCGAGTTTCCCAGCGATTACTCGCACAGTAACTAGTCCAATGCAAATCAATATCAATCCTAGTTTTGTCAGAGACTCTGACAAAACTAGGATTGCCATTGACTTGCATTGGTCTCATTACTGTGCAAATAATCGAGTCCGGCTGTCTGCTCTGTGCAGGCTGCCGCAGCTCCAGAGTCCTAGAGCCCGCCTTCTCACAGAGATGATGTAGCAGAGCTGAGATTGTTCTCAGTCTGCTCATTCCCTGTGCATAGACATCTATATCTATGCACAGGGATGTAGCAGAGAGGACATCGCGTTTTGGACTACGTCGGACGGAAGAGGATTTTTTTAATTAAAGATGGAGTCCCTAATGGCTTTTTTTTTTTATTTCTAATAAAAAATTTTCTCTGTGTTGTGTTTTTTTAACCCTTTATTGGAGATTCTTAGTGGCCGGGTCAAACGTGGCCTGACATTAAGAATCTCGGGCTTAATACCAGCTTGTATAACAAAACTGGTATTAACCCCTTTATTACCCAGCGTGCCACTGCCACCAAGGCCGCTGGAAGAGCGGGATTCAGCGCCAGAGGATGGTGCTTCAATGAATGCGCCATCTTCTGGGGTGGTTGCGGGCTGCAATTTGCAGCGGGGGGTGCCCAGAAAGCTTGGGCATCCCTGCGCTGCGGATTCCAGCCCCCAGCTGCTTAGCTGTACCTGGCTAGACATAGAAATTGCGTGGAGCCCCACGCATTTTTTTAAATTATTTCATGAAATTCATGAAATAATAAAAAAAAAAGGGCTCCCCTATATTCTTGTGTCCGGCCAGGTACAAATAGGCACCTGGGGGTTGGGGGCAGCCCGTCGCTGCCTGCTGGATCCGGCTGGTTCCAGAAATACGGCGAAGCCCACGTGAAATTTTTTTCTGACAAATTCATAAAACAATGTAAATAAAAGGGACTGCATCTTTATTAACCCCTGGACCATGGGCGAGGGGTTAATAAAGATGCAGTCCCTTTTTTAGGATTGTTTTATTGATTTTTCAGAAAAAAAATTACATGGGCTTCGCCGTATTTCTGGAACCAGCCGGATCCAGCAGACAGCGACGGGCTGCCCCCAACCCCTAGGTGCCTATTTGTACCTGGCCAGACACAAGAATATAGGGGAGGCCCAAGCTTTCTGGGCACCCCCCGCTGCAAATTGCAGCCTGCAGCCGCCCCAGAAGATGGCGCGTTCATTGAAGCGTCATCCTCTGGCGCTGAACCCCGCTCTTCCAGCGGCCCTGGTGGCGGTGGCACGCTGGGTAATAAAGAGGTTAGGGCCAGCTTTGTATTATCAGCTGGCCCTAAGCCCGAAATTTATGGCGGTCACGCCAATATTAGACATGACCGCCATGAATTTCTATTAAATTGTTTTAAAAAAAACACATCACAGAGAAATTTTTTTATTAGAAATAAAAAAAAAAAGCCATTAGGGACTCCATCTTTAATTAACAAAAATCCTCTTCCGTCCGACGTAGTCCAAAACGCGATGTCCTCTCTGCTACATCCCTGTGCATAGATATAGATGTCTATGCACAGGGATGAGCAGACTGAGAACAATCTCAGCTCTGCTACACACAGGAAGAGCAGGCGGGCTCTAGGACCCTGGAGCTGCGGCAGCCAGCACAGAGCAGACAGCCGGATTCCTTACTGTGTGAGTTTCCCAGCGATTACTTGCACAGTAAACGAGTCCAATGCAAGTCAATGCCAATCCTAGTTTTGTCAGAGACTCTGACAAAACTAGGATTGCTTCAGGCTGAAGCTTCCGAGACACATCTGCGATTTTTAAATCGCACACTACTCGCTATTACTCGCTTCCCCATACATTAACATTGGACTCGCTAGACTCGCAACGAGTAGCGAGTCCCGGGCTCGGACTCGCTAGAGTCAAGCGATTCCGAGTAATTTAGGACTCGCCCATCACTACCCCCAACCCAAAGTATTATGTGACACATGATCATCCTTAGATAGGTCATGTGGTAGGTCACATGATTAGCACACAGGTGCAGACCCGTGAAAGCAAAACAAGGAAAACAGTGGTGCACTATACATAACATAGAACTATATATAATAGAGCAGGGGTGGGAAATTAAGACAGCAGACACGCACACACAGCTCCCAGCACACAGTAGGGGCCCAAGCATAGCCCTCTGTATGCAGCAAGAGCCCACAAATAGCCTCTGGTATGCAGCAAGAGCCCACAAATAGTCTCCTGTATGCAACAGGAGCCCACAAATAGCCCTGTGTATACAGCAGGAGCCCACACATAGCCTTCTGTATACATCAGGAGCCCACAAATAGCCTCCTGCATGCAACAGGAGCCCACAAATAGCCTCCTGTATACTGCAGGAGACCACAAATAGCCTCCTCTATGCAACAAGAGCCCACAGATAGCTCTGTGTATACAGCAGGAGCCCACAAATAGCCTTCTGTATACATCAGGAGCCCACACATAGCCTTCTGTATGCCGCAGGAGCACACAAATAGCTTCCTGCATGCAGCAGGAGCCCACATATAACCCCCTGTATGCAGCAGGAGCCCACACACAGCTCCCTGTATACAGCAGGAGTCCACACACAGCCACCTGTATACAGCAGGAAACCACACACACAAGAATACAGACAGGCACACACAAGAATTCAGACAGGATGCACACTCAGGCACAAGAATACAGACAAACATATGCATGCACAAGAACACAGACTGCACATGCATGCATAGAAACATAGACTGCACATGCATGCACAAGAACACAGAGGCACACACGAACAAGAACACAGACTGTACAAACATACACAAGAACACAGACTTCACCAAATACAGACTGCAAACGCATGCACAAGAGCACAGACAGCACACACATGCCAAGAGCACAAACAGGCACATGTATGCACAAGAGCACAGACAGGCACATGCACAAGAACACAGACTGCAAATGCATGCACAAGAGCACAGAAAGGCTCATTCACAAGAACACAGACAGCACGTGCACAAGAGCACAGACAGGCACACCTGCAAAAGAACACAGACAGGCACACATGCAGCAGAACACAGGCACATGCATGCACAAGAACACAGACAGGCACATGCACAAGAGCACAGACAGGCACACCTGCAAAAGAACACAGAAAGGCACACATGCAGAAGAACACAGGCACATGCATGCACAAGAACACAGACAGGCACACACATGCACAAGAGCACAGAAAGGTACACATGCACATGAACACAGACTGCACAACATACATGCACAAGAACATAGACTGCACACGTATGCACAAGAACACAGAAATGCACACGCATGCACAACAATACAGACTGGCACACACATGCACAAAAACACAGACTGCAAACAATGCACAAGAACACAGACTGCACACATGAGCAATAACACAGACTGTGCACATGTACAAGAACACATACAGGCACACATGCAGAATAACACAGACTACACACACATGCAAAATAACTCATGGGACAAATGCTGGTGCTACACACAGTGCCCCTCTGTTTTTCCATCTAGATATTTTGTTTGTATCTTCACGTATGTAATGGATATATAAATGCATGTTGTGAGCAAAATATCCAATTGGAGCACATGTGGCGCCCCTCGGTACAGGGTTGCCACAAGAGGGAACTGCAGTCAAGCAGAGGGTAGTCAGCTTATACAAAAAGCACCCAAAACACACCCATAGAATACAACACCCAACCGGAGCCCGGGACTCTAGGCGGGCAAGGGGTGCTAGGGTTTAGAGGGAAGTGGGTGGGATGTAGTCAAGGTGACAGCACTGGGATAAAAGAGAAAAACCAGGAAGTAGTAAGTAGTAGGCCAGAGGGTGCCGAGCAGTAAAGACCAAGACTAGGCCAGTATAGCTGGGCCAGGAAGGAAAACGGCAGCGTGGTTAAAGGAAGACTTTGAGGTGGAGAATCCCTTCTGGTGCAGAACTCACACGGGTAGGACAGAGCCTGGTGGTTCCCTAGTGCAGCAGCGACACTGGAGGCTAGGCCAATACCAGAGCGCTGGCTCTGAGGTGAGTGGAGCTTCAAGCCCAGATCACAGACATCCCAGCGGGGAGATGCAGATTCCAGGTCTGCTTTCCTAACACAGTGCTGAGACACAGCAGCGTATAAGGGCTCAACTACACCTGGTGATAGGGTCACAGTAAAAGAACTCGTGCTGCCTGTCATATGGCACACAGGAAGAATTAGAGGAAGAAGGGCCTGAAAGGAGTCAGAACGAGGGGATAAGACTGGAAGGAAGGCTTGACTGAAGGAGGGGTACTGGCAAAGAGTAAATTGTGTGTGAACTGTGAACTGTACTAAGAAAGTGTGAAGAGCTTAAGTAAAACCCGGTGAACCCTGCCAGAGTCTCCAGTGTTTGTGTCCTTGCATGCTACACTGTTATATACCCTGTCAGGAGCAGCCCGACCCACGGCAGGCTCATCCATCCGGCTGCAGCACCATCCATCCTTCTGGCAGAAGCAAGCAGCAGCGGTGGTCCCCATTGGACACAACCCGTGGGTGGCGTCATGACAATCCCTGTAAATAACCCCTTTACTTGTGGGCTCGGGACATGGTCCGGGCCAAGACCGCCGTGATAACCCCCGTGATAACGCGGTCCGGTACCGAGTACCCCGTTCCAGTGGGCTCCACAAACACACACACAGTGAACTTCTGGGGCCTGGGGCATTTGAAATGATGCATCATGCAACTATATAAGATGGAGGATGCAGTGCACACTTTTGCTGGGGGCATTTGAAATAACTGCATGATGCATCATTTCAAATGCCCCAGGCCCCAGCAGCACACTGTGTGTGTGCTCAATCTGGATATTTTGCTCACATCATGCATTTATATATCCATTACATACATGATGATACAAGCAAAATATCTAGATGGAATAGCAGAGGGGCACAGTCAATAGCACCAGCGTTTGCCCCATTTGCTTTAGACAGTCCTTCTAGGCTCCTCCACTGTCTGTGGTCTCCCCATACACTGTGACTGTAACATACGTAGCTTTCTGCTGCTGCCCATGCACTGCTCTGAAGTGCAGGTGCAGCAGCACAAATATAGATCAGGCTGAGGCAGCCAGGGCACCATCTCTTCCTGTCGCAGAGTCTGTGAGTGCAGGCTGGGCCCTCAGCCGCCCGGCAGACTCAGAGTGAGCAGCTCCTCGTCAGTATGGCAGACAGGAGGTAGGCGTGGATGGTGGCTCCATCCTGCAACAGCTGTATGCACCCGCGGTCTGTCCTGCCGGCTTCAGGACCACACTTCATGAAGAGGGCGGCCCCACCACCCCCAGCATCATTAAAATCAGCACTGGTGCTGCAGTCCTGGCTGCTGCGGATTATAATGGGGGCATTGGGGGAAACTAACTTTTTAGATCCTGGGACCTTGGCCCCGGGTGGTAGACCATTATGACCTCATTATAATCCACCCCTGTTTCCAAACATTCATTTTTTTTACCGTTAAACCAGAGTGCTTTGTCACACAAAGTAGTTAATAAACAACATTTCCCACATGTCTACTTTACATCAGGAGGATTTTTGAAATATTTTTTTTAGTTAGGGAATTAGAAAGTTTCAAAGTCTATCAGCAATTTTTAATTTTTCACCAAAATCTACAAAACTATTTTTTTTTATGGGACCACATCATGTTTAAGTTAATTTGAGGGGCCTATATGACAGAAAATACCCAAATGTAACACAATTCTAAAAACTGCAACCCTCAAACTGCTCAAAACCACATTCACAAAGTTTATTAACCCTTCTGGTGCTTTACAGGAACTAAAATAATGTGGAAGGAAAAAGTTGAAGTTTTATTTTTCCTAACAAAAATTTTATTTTAGCCTCAAATATTGTTTTTGCACAATGGTAACAAGGAGACAATAGACCACAACATTTATTGTGAAATTTCTCTTGAGCACGCTTATACCCCATATGTAATGGAAAACCACTGTCTGGACACGGGGCAAGGCTCAGAAGGGAGGGAGCGACATATGACTTTTTGAACAGAGAATTGGCTGGAATCATTAGCTGACACTATGTCGCATTTGGAGAGCCCCTGATATGCCTCAAGAGTGGAATAATACAATTTTAAAGAAAAGCATATTTTAACAACAGCCAGTAGGTGGCAGCAAAGTACAACAAACACAGTTATTATACTATCTTGTATAGGATCAATTACGAAACATCTTAAGATATGAGAAGAACTTGGTGAAGGCACCAAGGAAAATGGCAGACTGCACATACCACATTTTGAAAACTAAACCCCCCAAGGAATGTAGCTACATTTTTGTGAGCACATTAAACTCCCACAGAAATTTATTACGTTAAGCTGTGAAAATGAAAAAATACATTTTTAATCACAATAGTATTGCTTTAGCTTCAAATTTTTAAAATACACTAGCGTAACAGGAGGTAATGGACTGTACAATTTGTTGTGCAATATCTCCTAAGTACGCTAATACTCCATATGTAGTTGAAAACGTCTTTTGAGTGAAGTAGTACAGTACAGAGTGAAGAAGGGAAGGAGTGCCATATTTGAGTTCAGATTTACACCATGTTCCAAATTATTATGCAAATGTTCTTTTTCTCTGATTTTCCTAAATGGTCAGTACAAATGACAGTGAGTGTAATAAAAGTCATCACCCGTTAGAGTATACGTCAAATTTTATTGCAAAAACCTCCCAACAGTATAATCTTCAAAATTAATAAAAACTGTAAATGCATTGTTAAAAATTATTAGGCACAGTACAGTTTCTAAACATTTGATATGATTGAAAGAACTGAAAATGCTGATTTGTTGAATTTGCAGCATTAGGAGGTCATATTCACTGAAATAAAAAGCAGGGAAAGATGGAGGCCACACCATGAGTTTATCTCCTTTTATGCCCATAGCAGCCAATGGCACAGAGGTATTTGCAGCATGAGATGGTGCATTGTCATGCATGAAGATGATTTTGCTCCTAAAGGCACATTTTTGCTTTTTGTACCATGGAAGAAAGTTCTGTCATAAACTCTATATACGTTGCAAAGGTCATTTTCACACCTTCGGGAACCTTAAAGGGGCTTACCAGCTGTTTCCCAATGATTCCGGTCCAAAACATGAGTCCTCCACCTCCTTGCTGACATCGCAGCCTTGTTGGGACATGGTGGCATCCACCAACCATCCACTACTCCATCCATCTGGAACATCCAGTGTTGCTCGGCACTCATTAGTAAACAAGACTGTTTGAAAATTAGTCTTCAAGTATGTCTGGGCCCACTGCAACCATTTCTGCTTGTGAGCACTGTTTAGGGGTGGCCGAATAGTAGGTCTATGCACCACAGCAAGCCTTTGAAGGATCCTACAGATTGAGGTTCAAGGGACTCCAGAGGCACCAGCAGCTTCAAATATCTGTTTGTTGCTTTGTAAGGCCTTTTTAGCAGCTGCTCTCTTAATATGATGAACGTGCCTGGCAGAAACCTTCCTCATTATGCCTTTATCTGCATGAACACATATGTGCTCAGAATCAGCCACAAATCTCTTCACAGTACGATGATCATGCTTAAGTTTTCGTGCAATATCTCATGTTTCATCCCTTGTCCAAGGCATTGCACTATTTGTTGCTTTTCGGCAGCAGAGACATCCTTTTCCTTTCCCATGTTGCTTGAAAACGGTGGCCTGCTTAATATTGTGAAACATCCAGTTTTGCTTTTGTTGTTCTCACTTGCCAAACTAATTATCACAGATATCTGAGATTGATTTCAGTGATCCAAAGAACCCTGAGACACAATACCATCAATGGGTTTCATTGAAAAAAAAAAAAAACCCTATGACACTTAAAACCAATTTGCATAATAATTTGGAACATGGTTTAGTTGAAATATTTAGTGGGTGTCATGTCACATTGGCAGAGCTCCTGAGGAACCCCCAAAAGGACCCTATTTTACAAACTGCACCCCTCCATGAATTCATCCAGGGTGTAGTGAGCGTATTGATACTACAGGCGTGTCACTACATTTTGTACTGTTGGGCGGAGAAAAACAAAAAATTACATTTTTACCACTAAAATGTTGCTTTAACCTGAGGTTTCCAATTTTCACAAAGGAAATAGGTAAAAAAAAAAGCTACACAATTTTTACTGAACATGGTCCTGCCCCATATGTGATTGTGCAGTACTTTTTGGTTACACTGCAGGGTTCGGGAGGGAAGGAGTGCCATTAGGGATGGGCGAATCTACTCGCTAGGACTCGTTACTCGGTGAGTAGTAAGGGACTCGCAGGACTCGGTACTCTGCGAGTTTCCCAGTGATTACTCGCACGAGTCCAATGCAAATCAACATCAATCCTAGTTTTGTCAGAAACGCTGACAAAACTAGGATTGCCATTGTTTGCATTAGACTCGGCTACTGTGCCAGTGATAGCAGGGAAACTCGCAAAGTAACTGCTTTTACATTGCGAGCCGAGTCCAGCTGTCTTCTCTGTGTGCAGGCTGCCAGCTCCAGGGTCCTAGAGCCTGCCTGCTCACAGACATGATGTAGCAGTGCTGAGATTGTTCTCAGTCTGCTCATTCCCTGTGCATAGACATCTATCTATGCACAGGGGATGTAGCAGAGAGGACATCGCGTTTTGGACTACGTCGGACGGAAGAGGATTTTTTTTAATTAAAGATGGAGTCCCTAATGGCTTTTTTTTTTTATTTCAAATAAAAATTTTTCTCTGTGTTGTGTTTTTTTAACCCTTTATTGGAGATTCTTAGTGGCTGGGTCAAACGTGGCCTGACATTAAGAATCTCGGGCTTAATACCAGCTTGTATAACAAAGCTGGTATTAACCCCTTTATTACCCAGCGTGCTACCGCCACCAGGGCCGCTGGAAGAGCGGGGTTCAGCGCCAGAGGATGGCGCTTCAATGAACGCGCCATCTTCTGGGGCGGCTGCGGGCTGCAATTTGCAGCGGGGGTGCCCAGAAAGCTTGGGCATCCCTGCGCTGCAGATTCCAGCCCCCAGCTGCTTAGCTGTACCTGGCTAGACATAGAAATTGCGCGGAGCCCCACGCATTTTTTTTTTATTTCATGAATTTCAGAGTCAGAGTCTCGGAGTCAGAGTCTCAGAGTCAGAGTCTCAGAGTCAGAATCTCAGAATTTCATGAAATAATTTAAAAAAAATGCGTGGGGCTCCGTGCAATTTCTATGTCTAGCCAGGTACAGCCAAGCAGCTGGGGGCTGGAATCCGCAGCGCAGGGAGGCCCAAGCTTTCTGGGCACCCCCCGCTGCAAATTGCAGCCCGCAGCCGCCCCAGAAGATGGCGCGTTCATTGAAGCGCCATCCTCTGGCGCTGAATCCCGCTCTTCCAGCGGCCCTGGTAGCGATGGCACGCTGGGAAATAAAGAGGTTAGGGCCAGCTTTGTATTATCAGCTGGCCCTAAGCCCGAAATTTATGGCGGTCACGCCAATATTAGACATGACCGCCATGAATTTCTATTAAATTGTTTTAAAAAAAACACAACACAAAGAAAATTTTTTATTAGAAATAAAAAAAAAGCCATTAGGGACTCCATCTTTAATTAAAAAAATCCTCTTCCGTCCGACGCAGTCCAAAACGCGATGTCCTCTCTGCTACATCCCCTGTGTATAGATATAGATGTCTATGCACAGGGAATGAGCAGACTGAGAACAATCTCAGCTCTGCTACATCATCTCTGTGCACAGACATTCATGTCTGTACACAGGGAATGAGCAGACTGAGAACAATCTCAGCTCTGCTACATCAGGCAGCAGGCGGGCTCTAGGACCCTGGAGCTGGCAGCCAGCACACAGAGCAGACAGGACTCTTATCTGTGCGAGTTTCCCAGCGATTACTTACAAAGTAAACGAGTCCAATGCAAATAAATGACAAAACTAGGATTGCTTCAGCTGAAGCTTCCGAGACACATCTGCGATTTGTAAATCTCACACTACTCGCTATTAAATCGCTTCCCCATTCATTAACATTGGACTCGCTAGACCCGCAACGAGTAGCGAGTCCTGTGCTCGGACTCGCTAGAGTCAAGCGATTCCGAGTAATTTAGGATTCGCCCATCACTAAGTGCCATTTGATTTTGGAGCACAGAGTTTCCTAGAATAGTTTATGGACTCCATTTGCAGAGCCCCTAACTGACAGTACAGCAGAGACCCCCTCAAGTGGCCTCATTTTGGAAATTACACCTCTCTGGAATTCATCTATGAATGTAGTGATGATTTAGTCTCAGGAAAAAACTCATGGTCTCAAACGCAGAGAATGTTGTAGAATTTAAAACTGCTAATACGTCTTTGTCTTGCCCAGTACATTGTAATGCTTGTACATTATGCCCAGTTCGTGCTTCTAGAAACCTTGAAATGGGCTTTCCTCACTTCCACAATGCCAAACATGCGGATGTTAACTGTGGTTTAGACATTTTGTGGCTCAGAAGATAGAGCATTTAGATTTGAGAGTGCAGCTTTTGCGGGATTTCTTTTGGGGTCAAGATCCAAAGTGCTTTTCGACAGCCTTTGTGCTTCCAGTAATGCAGAAGCCCCTATATTTCCATTAACAGATAGCAGACCTGAGTGAGGACTTGTGTTTTTGTGGGCTGAGTGAATGCTATTTCATCAGTTCACATTTATCCTGTGCTCTTTGCTGAGCACTTACATTGGGTTTCCATGTATATCTCCAAAATACATGATACCAGTCAAGCCACCGATGGATCCATTAACTATAATGAGGCAGCAGAGTTACTCTGGACTCCATTTGGCTTTTGTTCAGTGGTGTCTGTCTTTTCAAAGTGAAGAGAACTGTTGATGACCGCAGTTTTGCGCATGCCTAAAAAGATGGACAGCGCCGCACAGCAGGCTAGACAGTTCAAAGTGACTACCTCTACCTCATAACAGTGAATTTTCCGTTGGGAATTTTGCCTGCATCACATTTTTTTCAGAGATTTACACGTAATTACCTAGTGTAAGCGCTCAGTGTAGAGCGCAAGATATATGTAAGCCATGCCTTACTGCGATCTTTGTGGCAATTTACTGGAAAGGAAAAACAAGGTGCAAATATGGTTTACCTGTGGTGAGATACTTGTAATAAATAAGAAAATGCTCACCTGAAGAGGTTGTGAAAAGTCACAGCCACTGAAATGGCATAAAATATCTTGTGATTTCCAAGATTCACAGTGTGCAGCAGTCTCCCCCAGTAATAATCCAGAAATCCATTGAGTAGAGATGGGGGCTTGTATACCGCTCTAAAGTACAGAGCAGTCAATAGGTCTTCATGCCCCTGAAACACATTGAGAATAAATCACACAAAAAGGTTTAAATCCTGAAGCGCTTTGAGATATTTCTGCAAGCCATGAACATAGCCGATGATACAAGAAGGAAAGCCATGTTATTACACTACGTTGACAAAGAAATCCAAATGCAGATATTACAAGGATGTGTTTCTTCAAAGTTAAGAAGACAAGCACTCAGAGACCCTACTATGACCCTTGCAAAACTATTAGACACAGCACGTATAAATGATACTGCAGAGACACAGGCAAAACTCATAGAGAGCAGTGAGCCAGAAGCACCATCTTCCATAGCAAAGCTTACACAGAAACCACAAGTACAGGCGGCAACTTTATACAAGTGCGGTGGGTCGTATCCTCACCAGAATGTTTGTCCAGCAACGGGTACAACCTGCCATAATTGTGGAAAACAAAACCATTTTGCAAAAGTGTGCAGATCTACACCACAGCAATCTGCTCGTCCCACAGTACAGCCCAGGTCACAGAAGGTCCAAGCACTGCAGCTTAATGACGAGGCTCAAAGCACTTACTTATTCTCAGTGACTGAGGAAGGATCTCGGGCTGTGCACATGATTAACAATCCAAAACGAGTCATCCTCATAAATGGCAATCCAGTGGAAGCCCTGGTGGACACAGGGGCGTCATCAATGTCATCAGTCATACAATCTATAACCACTCCTTGAATAGACCTGCTCTGCAAAATACCAGCCTACAGATTTTCCCTTATGGTTCACAGCTGCGTTGCCCCTGTGTGGCAAATTTCAGTCAGAACTAACAGCTGAAGGGAAATCCATCACGGACACTTTTTACATAGCGGAGTGCTCTGCAGATACGCTTCTCAGCTGCAGCAGCACAGTGTCTCTAGGCCTGGTGAACTGGTCAACAGTGTTACAGGTTCTTCAGTCCCACATATTATACAGAGTACCCCAGTCTCTTTAAAGGCCTTGGTAAGCTAAAAGACGTTCAGATAAAGTTACATATTAATCAGTCGATACAGCCCTCCATCCAACCTCACAGGCGCATTCCCTTTCATGTCCGCAAACTTGTGGAGCAAGAATTGCAAGACCTGGAGGCATCTGATGTTATTGAACGGGTTGAAGGCCCAACTCCCTGGGTCTGTGTTGCGCCTAAACCAAAACAGCCTGGTAAAATACGGCTTTGTGTGGTATATGCGGCATGCCAATCTAGCTATTCAAAGAGAAAGGCACATCACGCCTACTATTGATGACATTCTCACAGATCTGAACGGTGCAAAGGTGTTTTCAAAAATTGATCTCAAATCCGGCTATCATTAACTTGAGTTGCATCCAGACTCCAGGTACATCACAACTTTTAGTACTCATATGGGCCTGCGTAGGTTCAAGAGGTTGAACTTTGGTATCTCATCAGCCGCAGAAATTTTTCAAAATGTTATCAGTCAGGTTCTGTCTGGAATAGCGGGAGTCCTCAACGTCAGTGATGACATTCTCATATACGGAACAACCCAAGAAGAACATGACAGTCGCCTGGAGCAAGTGTTTCAGAGACTGCAAGCCTGCAATCTAACTGTCAATCCATCAAAATGTGAGTTCAACCAAACGTCATTAAATTTTTTTGGATACATCTATTCAGGACAAGGTGTGTCAGCAGATCCTCAGAAAGTCACTGCCATCAAATCTGCTGGTCAACCTCAAAATGCCTCAGAGGTTGCAGCTTTCTAGGACCGGTCACATACTGTGGACGATTCATACCCGACCTAGCCACTATTTCTGAACCCCTTTAGACAACTCACAAAGAAAGATATTCCTTGGTCATGGGGTACTGAGCATCAAGCATCGTTTGACGCGTTGAAGTCCAGCCTAACTGGTGACACTGTCATGGCTTACTTTGACCCATTAAAGTCCACAGAACTGATTGTAGATGCTAGCCCGGTAGGCCTGGGTGCAATTCTCACACAAGTGTCCAACAATGGCAACATTTCTACAATTTCCTACGCAAGCAAGACATTAACAGATACAGAACAGCGCTACTCACAAACTGAAAGGGAAGCTCTTGCAGTTGTGTGGGGATGCCTTCACTTTCATCTGTACCTCTTGGACACAAGTTCACAGTCATAAGTGACCACAAACCGCTTGTTCCAATTTTCAACAAACACTCTTCCAAACCCCCTCCACGAATTGAACCTGGTTGCTCCGCTTACAGAACTACCATCTTCAACTGAGATATGAGGCAGGAGCTGGAAACCCGGCGGACTATTTCTCAAGACACCAATACCACAACCTACTAAGGACAACATTCCAGCAACTATTCTAGCGGAGGAACATGTAAATTTCGTTGCTGCACATTCAGTGCCAAGAGCTATGACCATGGAGGAAATACAACAGGCGGTGGAATCTGATCCCCAACTTCAGTTGGTGATAGAATCTTTCGGTCTAAGAAATGGAGCTGTTTTTCTTGCTAGGCTCGCCTTCAACCACCAGATCGAGTAGGTTACTTGGAGGCTTTCTTTAATGCACGACATTCACTCTCAGTGTCGGACTCAAATCTGCTGTTGCGTGACAATCGCCTGGTGATACCTCAGAAACTGGAGGACCGTGTACTTGATCTGGCCCACGAGGCTCATCAAGGGGTGGTAAAAAGCAAAGCAACTACTTCGAGAAAAATGTATGGTTTCCAGGACTGGACAAAAGAGTAGAGGCATTGATCCAAACATGCATTCCTTGTCAAGCAACTATAGTTGACCATAGGCGTGCGCCTCTACAAATGACACCCCTGCCAAAGAGCCCTTGGACTGCTGTCAGTGTTGATTTTTGTGTTTTACCGGACCGCTCCTACCTGTTGGTGGTCATGGATGACTATTTCGGTTTCCAATCATTGAACATGTTTCGACAACATCGGCCAGGGCGGTTATACCAAAATTAGACAAGATTTTCTCGGCTTATGGCATACCTGAGACAGTGAAGACGGACAATGGACCTCCATTCAATAGCACAGACTTTCAGTCATTGGCAACTTATCTTGGCTTCTCCCACAGGAAAGTAACTCCGTACTGGCCTCAAGCTAATGGAGAAGTGGAACGATTCATGCAATCAATCAACAAGACCCTGAGGATTGCTACCATGGAGCACATGGACTCGCAACAAGAATTACATAGATTCCTTAGACAGTACCGAGCCACACCACACTCCACTACTGGGATACCACCAGCAACGGCATTGTTCGGCAGGCCCTTGTGCGTCAAAATCCCATGCATTCCGTCAGTTCCTGTCCAAACCCCAATTGCTATTAATGATTCCGTCTCTAAGGATAAAATGAAGCAGTATGCAGAAAAAAGTAGCCGCCGTTACAAGCATCCAGAAATAAAGGTGGGTGATTGGATTCTTGTAAAGAGACTGAGACCTAGCGACAAGTTTGCATCGTCATACTATCCCGAGCCCTTTCAGGTCACACAAATCAGAGGCACCATGATTACTGCTAAATACCAAAATCATCAGGTCACTAGAAATGTGTCCCATTTTAAGAAACTTCGTGGCTACGTCCCAGAGGCGACGCATGCAGAGGAAGTAGATAGCGACGACATACTGCCAGAGACAATGAACTCAGCTGCTCCCATAGGAGATACCTCAGAAGACCCCCCGAGTTTATCTGGAAATGAGATGTCTCGACGTTATCCTCGGAGAACAAATCGAGGGCCACCAGTCCACCTTGCGAACTATGTTCTGCAGTAGAGAAAAAAAAATAACTTTTCTACAACGCGAACTTTTGAACGGTTAACTGTTTACTTTGTTTTGTTTTTTTTGTAAGATGATAAGAGATTTAATGTTGTTATATCTTCTGTAGTTTGCTTGTTCTCTTCCCTGTTTGTTTTTCTGCCTAGTAACAGTGATGTAAGATATAGGAGGAGCTGTGGCAGGAAAAGGGGGAGCTGAGAAAGGGAAGAGTTTCATTAAAGTATGGCCGCTCGACTGAGCAGTTCAGCGTATCTGTGTGTGCTTCTGGATTCATCCTCATCTGCACTACAACACTACAATTTGCATCACTGAATTTTGAAGGCTATAGTTTTTTTTATTCTTCTGCCATAAAAGTCATATGAGGCCTTATTTTGTTGCAGGATGATTTGGAGTTTTTATTGGTTCCATTTTGAGCACATAATATTTTTTGTGTGCGTTCTATCCCACTCTTTATGAGGCAGAATAAAGAAGAAACAGCAATTCAGGAAGTTAATTTCTTCGTTATGCCGTTCACCATGTCGTAAAAGTGAAAAGACAGCTTTATTCTTTGGGTCAGTACGATTACAGCAATACACACACATACTATACTGCAGGGGTCTCAAACTCAGCTGGGTTGGTGGGCCGCCCATAGAAAAACATTTATAGTGGGGGCCGCATCTCTTGTGGGACTAAGGCTGGCTTCACATTTGCGTATGGGAAGGCAGCGTATTGCTGCGTTCCCATATGCAGTCAAACGCATGCGCACTGCGTTCCTATGTTTAACATAGGAACGCATGGTGCCTGCGTTTGCTGCGTTCGGGTGCGGATGCGGACGATATCTGCTCCTTCCGGTGTCCAGCATCCGCACACGGGACGCAGCATGTTGGGTTTTTTTGTGCGTTTGGGGACCTTGGAAAATCAGCAAGCGTCCCCAAGCGCACAAAAAAAGCATTGTCTTCAATGGGTCCGCAGTGTCCTCTGCATGACAACGCAGGAGAACGCTGCGGACCCATTGAAAAATCTCCCGGTGGCCGGCGGTGATGTCACAGGAGCTTACCGACGGCCACCGGGAGATCAGCTGGAGCCTCTGCTGTCCTCCTCCTCCCGGCCGCTGGTAATCTGCTAGCGATGTCGGCGGGGAGAACAGCTGATTTGACAGCTGTTTGAATCTTCCCGCGCCGACATCTCCTCTCGGTGTCGGCGCGGGAAGATTCAAACAGCTGTCAAATCAGCTGTTCTCCCCGCCGACATGTCCCGGAGGTTACCGGCGGCCGGGAGGCGGAGATCTCAGGCGCTGATCTTCCCCCCCGGACACCGCTGATTGGGTGCCCGGGCTCCACAGTGATGTGTCCGCAGGCGGACATTATCCGCTGCGGACACATCTTTCGGCCCTGCTTTGCACTGCGTATGTGTCTGCATGCCATCAGCATGCAGACACATACGCAAATGTGAAGCCAGCCTAAGTGATATTTTTAGTAATACCAGAATTTCTTGCTCAATGTAGTAAAGTACAAGTCCTGATCCCTTTCTTGTAGTAATGTCTCCATCCTGTAGTAATGTCCTTTTCTACTGATGTCCCCCATCCTGATCCCCTTTTCTAGTGATGTCCCCCATCCTGATCCCTTTTTCTAGTGATGTCCCTATCCTGATCCCTTTTTCTAGTGATGTTCCCCATCCTGATCCCTTTTTCTAGTGATGATCCCTATCCTGATCCCTTTTTCTAGTGATGTCCACCATCCTGATTCCTTTTTCTAGTGATGTCCCCCATCGATCATGGTCCCCTTTTGTAGTGATGTCCCCACACTGATCTCCTTTTGTAGTGATGTCCCCCATCCTGATTCCCTTTTCTAGTGATGACCCCCTTCCTGATCTCCTTTTCTAGTGATGTCCCCCTTCCCATTCCCCTTTAGTAGTGATGTCCCCCATCTTGATCCCCTTTAGTGATGATGTCCCATCCCGATCCCCTTTTATAGTTATGTCCCCCATTCTGATCTACTTTTATAGTGATGTCCCCCATCCTGATCCCCTTTTATAGTGATGTCCCCCATCCTGATCCCCTTTTATAGTGGTGTCCCCATCCTGATCCCCTTTTATAGTGATGTCCCCCATCCTGATCTACATTTATAGAGATGCCCCCCCATCCTGATCTACTTTTATAGTGATGCCCCCCCATCCTGTTTTACCTTCTTACACACTCAAATACACACTCTATCACACTCACACACAAACCCACACACAAACCCCCCCCCCACACACACACATACTCTCAAACACACTCTCACACATCCTCATACACACTCTTACACTCACACTCATACACACACTGAAACTCGCACACACTTTCTTATACACACATCCTCATTCACACACTCACCCTCACACACACACCCTCCCTTACACACGCACACTTTTCTCACTTTAATGATGCATCGTTCCAGTGCAGGGGGCCGCCGCGGTCCCCACTGTACTGACTTCCGGCCTCCGCTGTGCTATGACTTCCTCCAGCCGCCGCTCAGACAAGCTCTGTTGCTCATCAAGATCAATGCAATCTACCAGCTTGAGGCCTGCAGGTGACGTCATATACTGCCGTCAGCTGCGGGCCTCTCATTGGCTGGCAGCTTGCATTGATCTTGCTGAGTGGCAGAGCTTGTTAGTGCTGCGGACAGAAGTCATCACACAGCGGGGACTGCAGCGGCCCCCTGCACTGGGGCAATGCATGATTAAGTTGTCCAAGGTGCCGCGGGCCGCATAGTGAAGCCCCAGGGGCCGCATGCGGCCCTCGGGCCGCGAGTTTGAGACCCCTGCTATACTGTATATATATATGTGGCTGGTCCGGTGGCGAGGCCAGGCGAAGTGTATTCTGCCAGGACCTGCCGTGATGTCAGAGGGGCGTTCCCGGCGCTGATTTGCCGCTCGCGGTCATGTGATGTATATCACATGACCACGAGCAGCCAATCAGCACTGGGAATGCCCCTCTGACATCACTGCAGGCTCTTGCAGGACATACATCGCCTGGCCTCGCCAACGGACACCAGGGAAAAGGCGTCGGAGGGTAAGTATTTGATTCTTTTTTATTTTACATACATTTGGCTTTGTTTAATTTAGATATGCAGTGTATACGAAATCTAATGAGCAGTCACAGCTGTCACAGAGGGGACGAGGAAGCAGGATTGTTCTTCCCCTCTGGGACATCACCTGCGCTTTCTGGGGTAAAGAAAGTGCAGTGTGTGTGAAAGCCCTTGCGTATTTTGTTGCGCTTTTTTGCGCGGCCAAAAATCGCGGCAAAAAGCGCGCACAAAAAAGCGTAACAAAATACGTAAATGTGTGAACGTAGCCTAAAACACAATAAAAACAATATGATTATTTTGTCTTCCCTTGCGGGAGGTACTGGGCTTCGAACGTTGCAAATAAAACATTTTACTTTAAGTTCACATCGGCCCAACAGGGCTGGGTATTAAGTCTCTGACTTCAAGTTCAATCAGCCTTTTAAAACAACAGTTCACATTTATGTTCATGCGATTTTTGTCCAAATGCTGCAAGGAAGTGCACAATATATAATTATTTACAGTAACACACTATACCGAGTAAACCTTGTCTATTGTCACTTCTGCTGACCCGGATTGCGTACCACCCTCGGGGTCCTACATGGCGTCCATATGTTATGGTGTCACCCCGGTATAGATCCCAGTCCGGGTGGCCTTGCTGGAGGTGGGACTCCACATCTCTCCTTCCCACGAATACCTTTGAGTAAAGGCCTTCCTCCCGGGCAAAGCCGTACCCAGTTCCCAGGTTGAAGGCGGTAATTACCCCTTTTTTGCACTGCTCTAGGGGTAGATGCGGCTGAGTGCGGGCAAAAGCACAGGACTGGCAGGTCTCCATTTCATTCGCCAACCATGCCTCTCGCCGCCTCTGCCGCTCAGTCTCGTCGTCCTGAACAGACTGCGTAAACCAGGGCCTTACTACGGGTTGCCAGGAATGCTCGGTGTTAGCTAAGGGTTGGATCACTCTTATCGCTCCCGCCTCGGCCTGTACTGTTGGTTGTCCAGCCCTCCATAGCTCGCGGGGCCCAGTCTCCTCTGTGCCACCGAATGCTCCTTCCTCCTCCGAATCCTCCTCCTCCTCGACGCTGACTTGGCCAACAGGTCATTCATCCTCCTCCTCCACGGTCAGGTTGGGCTCCTCAGGAAACCGGATGAGTTCTTCCTGCTTGGCAGCCTCCTCTTCTCCAGACTCTACTGTGGTAGGGGCTGATGGTTCAGGGGTCGCGGTGTTGGATGCATCAGGTTCTGTGGGGGTGTAACCATCACCAGCTTCCGGGTGCTCAGTTTCTGTTGCTTTCCCGGTTCCGGGTCTGGCCAGGATCACGTCCTCTGCTCCATACGCCGGCTTAGCTGGAGGACGATCTTGGCACTCCAATGCTGAATGGTCCGCTCGGTGGTCTCTTGGAGTCGAACCGGTAGATTCCTCAGTGCTGCTTCCCAGAAGGCGATGTCCTCACCCTCAGTTTCTAAGGTGAATACCCCAGAACAGCACGGTTGGCTCGGATGTCTTCCTCGACCTCCCGGATTATATCTCTGAGTCTGGAGACTGCCATTTTTACCAGGCCGCACACGGGTAACGGGTCCGGAGTCTGCCAAGGTCTGTCGTTTTGTCTGCCGGCGGCGCCCTGTTTTCCTTTTATAGTCCCGAGCTGTTGCGGTCTGGTCCTCGACCACTCCTTGGTTGTTTGATGGCAAGGGGGGTGGGGAGGCACTTTGGCGCCTCTTGCATGACCCTACTGACTTGAGGGGCCGAGGCACGCCCCTGGGACAGCACATAGTCTTTTACTTATGCAGAGTCGCTTAATGGGAACAGTTCAGTTAATCAGCCTTCGAATCTTTACAGGGCTAGCCACTGCACTTCGCTGATCCTCGGCAGAGCGAAGAGGCGGGACTTATCTTCGCACCTTTCAGCCGCGCAGTGGCGATGCTCTTCCCGCTCTGTGGCGCAGTAATGGCGGCCCAATTTACAGTTTACAAAGCAGTCAATAAAGTCCATATTAAGCACACAGTACCCGGTTTTATCGGGCATGGGATCCTGTTTGTGACACCAGAACTGAGTCGGTCGACAGGGTTGGGGATACTCAGATAACGGGACAGGGGGTTCACTTCGGTGGGGACAACGGCTGGTCGGTTCCCGTCTCCGTGCCCTGGACCCTCAGTGGCAGGATGGGGGTGATGATGATGGGGGATTGGTAATGTGACGCCTCCTGTGGTAACTGGTAATAGGGTTAACAGCACTGCGGCTGGCCGCTGAGGGGGTGGTAGTGCAGCACTGGTAGTACAGCTCCCCACAGGTGGAGCTTTACCTCAGGGCAGCGGGTGGATGAGGGGAGTCGTAGTCCTCACTTCAGGGGCGGACCGTCACCCCCGGGGGCCCTGGTGCAGGTGAGGACCGAGGGGGGGGGGGATGGGATGCTGGGAGAGCAGAGCTCTCTTACCTGCTGCTGGGAGAGCCGTGCTGCTGGGAGAGCCGCGCTGCTGGGAGAGCCGCGCTGCTTCTGGGAGAGCCGCGCTCTCCTGCCTGGTCCTGCTGGGAGAGCCGCGCTGCTTCTGGGAGAGCCGCGCTCTCCCGCCTGGTCCTGCTGGGAGAGCCGTGCTGCTGCTGGGAGAGCCGCGCTCTCCCGCCTGGTGCTGCCGGGAGAGCCGCGCTCTCCCACCTGGTGCTGCTGGCAGAGTTGCGCCGGATGGTCGTAGGAGCCGGAGAGGAGGGGTGGGATTAGGCAAGGGAAGCAGGAAGCTCTCTGCTACCCTTGCCTGGCCCTCCTCTCCTTTGACGGCGGCTTGTGGGGGTCGGCTGGGGGCCCCCTCCAGGCTTGAAGGGGCCCCCTAACCGGTCGGGGCCCTGGTGCAGCTGCACCAGCTGCACCAGTGTAGTTCCGCCCCTGCCTCACTTCGATGATACTGTAGAAGCCCTCCGGGCGGCGGATGCAAGGAGACCAGACACCAGATCAGCTCAAACAGTTCTTTACTTGCACCAGGTGGAAAAGGTACACAGTACTGTCTGGTTTAACGGGGATTGTAGCCGCAGATTTTGGAGGATTTTCCAGAGTCTGGCAGTGGTGCCCTTAATATGGCATTCCTGGTCCTGTTCCTCTCTCTCTGTGCTTCTCCCTCTTGAGTCAAGTCTCTAGTCCTCGGGGTCTTTTACCTAAAGTCTCTTACTTGTCGGTGTCGTGGACCCAGCTGCGAGACCGATGTTGGACTTCTTTAGGGGTGCTGTGGCTCCCTTATATCGGGCCCACAGCCTGCCGGTCTGCAGTTAGGGATAGACCTTTGACTAACCGCCTCGGCTCCAGAATGCCGGTGGTGACCTGGGTCTCCAGCTTGCGCCGACCAGTACTGGAGTGACCCCCTTCTACATCAAGGGTCACCCCTCTCCTAAGAGGTGCCCTCCTGTCACAGCCGCAAGGTCCCCTGCGTCCGTCTTCCTAGCTGCCTCACGCCGTCTGCCTGACACTAACTGTCACTCCCTGTTTCCCGCTCTCTAGGTTTCACACCCTGGCACCTACTGAATATACGGTCCCCTGTACTAAGGTGGCCTACTGTATGGGTGCTGGGGTGCAAACTCTGTAGGGTGCTGGGGTGCAGACTCTGTAGGGTCCTCCATATCCAAGGCTATGGATGCACTACTACTGGGTTGCAGTACCTCCCTGTGGCGCCTTGCCATAGGGGCGCCACACACACATGTATATATATATATATATATATATATATATATACATATTCTGACTCATCAAGGCAGTATGAATTTCTAAGTGTTTAAATCATCAGTCTCTTAGATAACTGTTAGCTGTTGTACTCACATGCGATGCGTCCTCAGACAGTGCCAACTCAGTCACACTGACTTATAGTAAAGACCAGGAGAAATAGAGCTGTTTAATTCTGAAATCTTGTTATTAAGTTCAATGCAACAGGTGAAATGAATAATCCTCAGGGATGTACCCATGTCATCCAGAAAATGGCTACAGCAAACTGAACACTGGGGAAGAAGAGAGGAGCAAACTAACACACCATCAACTACAGGAGAGGCACAGGGACAAACTTAAGAAAGCAGGAAATCTGCGTAGCAACAGCAAGTGCAATGCATAACATAGAGACAATACATTACAAGCTGTTCCCTTTCGCGGTAAACAACTATATATATATTGTAGGGATTTTCTCTGGTAGGGAGCGGCAAGGCGCAGTAATGAGGCAACACATGAGCTTTGAGTCCAACAAAACTTACTGGCTGTGGCAAAAAGTGAAAAACAAAACATAAGATCTCCAACACTCAGGCTTTTTCCTCCAGCCTAGCTCCTCTCTGCCTGATGTTTTCCACTCTTTCCCTTCTGCTGGTCTGATTGCTCCAGCTGATCCTGACCCAGACTGACCTGGAAAACCTGGAGCTTTAGGGAAAATCCATGCCATGTTTTACCATGCTGGGAGCAATATTCCTACCATCCAGCACTAGACCCTTCACTGCACTACATACCTCCCCCTTTTGTACAACCCTATGGGGGTGGACACAGGACATACAATGAACTCGGGACAGGGCATCAGCGTTCCCCTGAAGCCCATGTAATTTTTTTTCTGAAAAATCAATAAAACAATCCTAAAAACGGGACTGCATCTTTATTAACCCCTCGCCCATGGTCCAGGGGTTAATAAAGATGCAGTCCCTTTTATTTACATTGTTTTATGGATTTGTCAGAAAAAAATTTCACGTGGGCTTCACCGTATTTCTGGAACCAGCCGGATCCAGCAGGCAGCGACGGGCTGCCCCCAACCCCCAGGTGCCTATTTGTACCTGGCCAGATACAAGAATATAGGGGAGCCCTTTTTTTTATTATTTCATGAAATAATAAAATAAAATGCGTGGGGCTCCGCGCAATTTCTATGTCTAGCCAGGTACAGCTAAGCAGCTGGGGGCTGGAATCCGCAGCGCAGGGATGCCCAAGCTTTCTGGGCACCCCCCGCTGCAAATTGCAGCACGCAGCCGCCCCAGAAGATGGTGCTTTCATTGAAGCGCCATCCTCTGGCACTGAACCCCGCTCTTCCAGCAGCCCTGGTGGCGGTGGCACGCTGGGTAATAAAGGGGTTAATATCAGCTTTGTTATACAAGCTGGTATTAAGCCCGAGATTCTTAATGTCAGGCCACGTTTGACCCAGCCACTAAGAATCTCCAATAAAGGGTTAAAAAAACACAACACAGAGAAAATTTTTTATTAGAAATAAAAAAAAAGCCATTAGGGACTCCATCTTTAATTAAAAAAATCCTCTTCCGTCCGACGTAGTCCAAAACGCGATGTCCTCTCTGCTACATCCCCTGTGCATAGATATAGATGTCTATGCACAGGGAATGAGCAGACTGAGAACAATCGCAGCTCTGCTACATCATCTCTGTGAGCAGGCGGGATCTAGGACCCTGGAGCTGCGGCAGCCTGCACACAGAGCAGACAGTTGGACTCGGCTCGCAAAGTAACAGCAGTTACTTTGCGAGTTTCCCAGCGATTACTCGCACAGTAATGAGACCAATGCAAGTCAAAGGCAATCCTCGTTTTGTCAGAGTCTCTGACAAAACTAGGATTGATATTGATTTGCATTGGACTCGTTGCTGTGCGAGTAATCACTGGGAAACTCGCAGAGTACCGAGTCCTGCGAGTCCCTTACTACTCGCCGAGTAACGAGTCCTAGCGAGTAGATTCGCCCATCCTAGGTGTGACCAGAACCAGTGTATCACACAGTACCGAATTTAATTTGCCAAATGCGTTCTCCGTCTGATCATTCCAGCGGACGATCACGGACTTCCTCCCTTTCAAGCAGTCCGTTAAAGGAGCGAAGTTGGGAACAAATTGCCTATAATATCCTACTAAACCCAGAAAGGCTCTCACCTGCTTCGTTGTGAGAGGGCGTGGCCAGTTCTGAATCGCCTTCACTTTATTTACTTGGGGTTTGAGGACTCCTCTCCCAATGACATAACCCAAGTATCGGCTTCCTCTAACCCTATTGGCCCCTTTACACGTAGCTACAGGTGACAGGTTTTCCACAGGTAACTTACTGGCTGCAGTGAAATCATGGAGACATGGTTCTATCTTGTTGCTGTGTACAAATGGAACTATGTCTCCATGATTTCACTGCAACCAGTAAGTTACCTGTGGAAAACCTGTCACCTGTAGCTGCGTGTAAAGGGGCCATAAGGAACATGTTTTTGGGTTGGCGGTTAGCCCTGCTTGTCGGAGGGAGTCTATCACCCCCTGTACTTTTGGTATGTGGCTTTCCCAGTCTGCACTGTACACAACAATATTGTCTAAATAGGCTGCGGTATAACAGCGATTGGGGCGGAGAACAATATCCATTAGCCGCTGGAACGTCGCCGGCGCACCATGCAAACCAAAAGATAAGACTTTATACTGAAATAAACCTTCAGATGTTACAAAGGCCGTTTTTTCCTCTGCTGCCTCTGTTAGGGGCACCTGCCAGTACCTTTTTGTGAGATCGAGGGTCGAAAAGTACCATGCCTGCCCAAACCTCTCTATCAACTCATTGACCTGGGGCATGGAATAGATGTCAAATTTCGAAACTTCAAAATTTCCCCATGGAGGTCTGGTTGTCTGCGAGGTCGTGATGTGCTGTATCAACAGTCGATTGGTTTCCTGTTGCTGTTGATTGATTAACAGCTGCTGCTGCATAGCCTCCTCCTGCTGCTGCTGACGCAGGACCTCCTGTTGCTGCTGTGTACCAAGCTGCTGTTGTCGCATGGCCTCCATAAGCCCATTTAACGCGGCCTCCATTTTGGCAGAGTTCTCGACTGGATCTGCGCCTTTAACCCAGGACATAAACTGAAGTCCAGAGTAAAAAAAAAAAAAAAAAAAAACTGCACGGCCTCACTGCAATGCCCGCATTCTCCACCAAATGGATTATGAAAATGGAAAATGGAATGGAAATGAAAATAGGGATTTTCTTTGGTAGGGAGCGGCAAGGCGCAGTAATGAGGCAACACATGGGCATTGAGTCCAACAAAACTTCAGTGTTTTATTCACATTTACCACTGGATGTGGCAAACAGGGAAAAACAACACATAAGATCTCCAACACTTATGCTTTTTCCTCCAGCCTAGCTCCTCTCTCCCTGATGTTTTTCACTCACTCACTTCTGGAGGTCTGATTGCTCCAGCTGATCCTGACACACACTGACCTGGAAAACCTGGAGCTTTAGGGAAAATCCAGGCCACGTATATTAGGTGCCATGGCGCTTTACATCAGGATAAGGGAGACAAGCACAAGTACACTAAATCTAGACGATCGGGACATACAGGTACAGGAGGGAGGGGACCCTGTCCACAAGGGCTCACAATCTACGAGGGGTGGGGATACAGTAGCATGGGGGAATGTCAGGTATGGGGCGGTTGCTTGGGTCTCATGGCAGGTTGTAGGCTTGACGGAATAGGTGAGTCTTCAGGTGACACTTGAAGCTTCTCAGGGTCGGAGAGTGTCTGACGTTTTGGGGCAGGGAGTTCCAGAGTATGGCAGTACAGTACAGACCAAAAGTTTGGACACAACTTCTCATTCAAAGAGTTTTCTGTATTTTCATGACTATGAAAATTGTGATTTACACTGAAGGCATCAAAACTATGAATTAACACATGTGGAATAATATACTTAACAAAAAAAGTGTGAAACAACTGAAAATATGTCTTATATTCTAGGTTTCTTCAAAGTGACCACCTTTTGCTTTCATTACTGCTTTGCACACTCTTGGCATTCTCTTGATGAGCTTCAAGAGGTAGTCACTGGAAATGGTCTTCCAACAGCCTTGAAGGAGTTCCCAGAGATGCTTAGAACTTGTTGGCCCTTTTTCCTTATTCTGTGGTCCAGCTCACCCCAAACCATCTCATTTGGGTTCAGGTCCTGTGACTGTGGAGGCCAGGTCATCTGGCATAGCACCCCATCACCATCACACCTCCTCCTCCATTCTTCACGGTGGGAACCAGGCATGTAGAGTCCATCCATTCACCTTTTCTGCATCGCACAAAGACACGGTGGTCTGAACCAAAGATCTCAAATTTGGACTCATCAGACCAAAGCACAGATTTCCACTGGTCGAATATCCATTCCTTGTGTTCTTTAGCCCAAACAAGTCTCTCCCGCTTGTTGCCTGTCCTTAGCAGTGGTTTCCTAGCAGCTATTTTTCCATGAAGGCCTGCAGCACAAAGTCTCCTCTTAACAGTTGTTGTAGAGATGTGTTTGCTGCTAGAACTCTGTGTGGCATTGACCTGGTCTCTAATCTGAGCTGCTGTTAACCTGTGATTTCTGAGGCTGGTGACTCGGATGAATTTATCCTCCACAGCTGAGGTGACTCTTAGGTCTTCCTTTCCTGGGACAGTCCTCACGTGAGCCAGTTTCTTTGTAGCACTTGATGGTTTTTGCAACTGCACTTGGGGACACTTTCAAAGTTTTCCCAGTTTTTCAGACTGACTGACCTTCATTTCATAAAGTAATGATGGCCACTCATTTTTCTTTACTTAGCTGCTTTTTTCTTGCCATAATACAAATTCTAACAGTCTATTCAGTAGGACTATCAGCTGTGTATCCCAGACTTCTGCACAACACAACTGATGGTCCAACCCCATTTATAAGGCAAGAAATCCCACTTATTACACCTGACAGGGCACACCTGTGAAGTGAAAACCATTTCCGGTAACTACCTCTTGAAGCTCATCAAGAGAATGCCAAGAGTGTGCAAAGCAGTAATCACAGCAAAAGATGGCTACTTTGAAGAACCTAGAATATAAGACATATTTTCAGTTGTTTCACACTTTTTTGTTAAGTATATAATTCCACATGTGTTAATTCATAGTTTTGATGCCTTCAGTGTGAATCCACAATTTTCATAGTCAAGAAAATACAGAAAACTCTTTGAACGAGAGGGTGTGTCCAAACATTTGGTCTGTATTGTATATATATATATCTATTATATAATCGCGAATCGGAAAAGCGCCCCTTCGCGCGCACTTTCCGATGTCGTCATGTGGATACGAATTTAACATTGGGCGCGAAGCGCCCAATGCTGCGCGAGCAATGGCCCAAAATCGATCCACAGGCCCGGCTACAACCTTAGCGATTTACCGCTCAGGTAGCGCGAGCAATTGCGAGTCGCTGCCTGAGCCGCAAATCGCTACCCGGGGACCATGGAGCGGAGGCGGCACTGCCGCCTCCGCTCCCCGCTACCCACAATTCGCCACCCCCCCCCATGTCCGCACAGCCCACCCCCAGCAATGTCCGCACAGCCCGCCCCCTATGTCCGCACAGCCCGCCCCCTATGTCCGCACAGCCCGCCCCTATGTCCGCACAGCCCGCCCCCTATGTCCGCACAGCCCGCCCCCTATGTCCGCACAGCCCGCCCCCTATGTCCGCACAGCCCGCCCCCTATGTCCGCACAGCCCGACCCCTATGTCCGCACAGCCCGACCCCTATGTCCGCACAGCCCGCCCCCTATGTCCGCACAGCCCGACCCCTATGTCCGCACAGCCCGACCCTATGTCCGCACAGCCCGCCCCCTATGTCCGCACAGCCCGCCCCCTATGTCCGCACAGCCCGCCCCCTATGTCCGCACAGCCCGCCCCCTATGTCCGCACAGCCCGACCCCTATGTCCGCACAGCCCGACCCCTATGTCCGCACAGCCCGACCCCTATGTCCGCACAGCCCGACCCCTATGTCCGCACAGCCCGACCCCTATGTCCGCACAGCCCCCCATGTCCGCACAGCCCCCCCATGTCCGCACAGCCCCCCCATGTCCGCACAGCCCCCCCATGTCCGCACACCCACCCCCTAAGCCCCCGCCGATACCCCCTAAGCCCCGCCGTCTACCCCCTAAGCCACCGCCGCCCTTTAGCTCCTACCCCCTAAGCCCCGCAGCAGCCCCTAAGCCCCTACCCCCCGTAGCATCCTAGGCCCCCGCCGATACCCCCTAAGCCCCGCCGTCTACCCCCTGCCCCTATCGCTAAAGCCCTACACCCTAAGCCCCCGCAGTCCCCTAACCTAACGCCGCTGTCACCTAAGGCCCTACACCCGAAGCCCCCGCCGTCCCCTAACCTAACGTCCCCGTCTTTCACTTACATGCCTTCAAGTCATCTGATCGTCCGTCCGGCCAGGCGTCCTCTTCCTCCGGCCCCGGGGGTCTTCTCTCTTCCTTCCGCCATCTCTGCCTCTTCGTCCGGCCCCGGGGATCTTCTGTCTTCTTTTCGATAACTTCCACCTCCGACGTCCTCTTCCTTCTCATTAACATAGAATGGACGAAAAATCCGCCATTCTACCTTAATGAGATCTGAGGCCCTCTTCTGATTGGTCGCTGTATACTGCCCTCAGCCAATCAGAAGAGCCCCTCAAAACTGAGACGCAGTTCTCATTCAGGTCCGCCTTTTTTTCCCCATTGACATACATTACCGGTGTGTCGCCGATTTTATGGCCGCCCACCTGGTTCTATTTGTCGGCCCTAAAATCGCGGACACACCGCTAATGCATCTCTATGGGCAGTCAGCCCGATTTCGGATTGAACGCCGACCAATCAGAATTCGAGCTGTGACTGCCCATAGAGATGCATTAGCGGTGTGTCCGCGATTTTAGGGCCGACAAATAGAACCAGGTGGACGGCCATAAAATCGCCGACACACCGCTAATGTATGTCAATGGGAAAAAAAAAGGCAGACCGGAATGAGAACTGTGTCTCACTGTCGCAAGTAAAAAAATAAATAAATTAAATAATAAAAAAAATGATTTAAAAATAATTAAAAAATAATTAAAAAAAATAATAAAAAATAATAAATAATTAAATAAAAATAATAATTTAAAAAAAAAAAAAAGGCGGACCGGAATGAGAACTTTGTCTCAGTCTGACTTAAAAAAAATAAATAAATTAAATAATAAAAATAATGATTTAAAAATAATTAAAAAATAATAAAAAAAATAAATAAAATATAATAAATAATTAAATAAAAATAATAATTAAAAAAAAAAAAAAATGCGGACCTGAATGAGAACTGTCTCTCACTCTCACTTAAAAAAATAAATAAATTAAATAATAAAAAAAATAATTTAAAAATAATTAAAAAATAATAAAAAAAATAAATAAAAAATAATAAATAATTAAATAAAAATAATAATTAAAAAAAAAAAAAAAATGCGGACCTGAATGAGAACTGTCTCTCACTCTCACTTAAAAAAATAAATAAATTAAATAATATAAAAAATAATTTAAAAATAATTAAAAAATAATAAAAAAATAAATTAAAAATATTCAATAATTAAAAAAAAATAATAATAAAAAAATTAAATATATGCTAATTATATCAGCCCTTTCAGCGGACCTGAAAGAGAACTGGGTCTCAGCCTAAATAATAAATTTAATAATAAAAAAAATAATTAAAATATAATAAAAAAATAATAAAAAATAATAAATAATTTAATAAAAAATAATAATTAAAAAATAAAATCCTAATAATAATGATATTACTGCTAATAATAATTCTATTAATGCTAATAATTATGCTATTAATGCTAATAATAATGTTATTAATGCTATTATTAATGCTAATAATGCTATTATTAATGCTATTAATGCTAATAATAATGCTATTAATGCTATTAATAATGTTAATAATGCTATTATTAATGCTAATAATGCTATTATTAATGCTAATAAGGCTATTATTAATGCTATTAATGCTAATAATAATGCTATTAATGCTATTAATAATGCTATTAATGCTATTAATTATGCTATTAATGCTATTAATGCTAATATTTCTCCTATTAATGCTATTAATACTATTAATAATGCTATTAATGCTAATATTTATCCTATTAATGCTATTAATGCTAATAATAATGTTATTAATGCTATTAATAATGCTATTAATGCTATTAATTATGCTATTAATGCTATTAATGCTAATATTTATCCTATTCATGGTATTATTAATGCTATTAATGGTAATAATAATGCTATTAATTCTATTAATGCTAATAATAATGTTATTAATGCTATTAATAATGTTATTAATGCTATTATTAATGCTAATAATGCTATTATTAATGCTATTAATGCTAATAATAATGCTATTAATGCTATTAATAATGCTATTAATGGTATTAATTCTGCTATTAATGCTAATATTTATCCTATTAATGCTATTAATGCTAATATTTATCCTATTAATGCTATTAATAATGCTATTAATGCTATTAATTATGCTATTATTGCTATTAATGCTAATATTTATCCTATTCATGGTATTATTAATGCTATTAATGCTAATAATAATGCTATTAATGCTATTAATGCTAATAATAATGCTATTAATGCTATTAATAATGTTATTAATGCTATTATTAATGCTAATAATGCTATTATTAATGCTATTAATGCTAATAATATGTTATTAATGCTATTAATAATGCTATTAATGCTATTAATTATGCTATTAATGCTAATATTTATCCTATTACTGCTATTAATGCTAATAATAATGATATTAATGCTATTAATAATACTATTAATGCTATTAATTATGCTATTAATGCTATTAATGCTAATATTTATTCTATTCATGGTATTATTAATGCTATTAATGCTAATAATAATGCTATTAATGCTATTAATGCTAATAATAATGCTATTAATGCTATTAATAATGTTATTAATGCTATTATTAATGCTAATAAATGCTATTATTAATGCTATTAATGCTAATAATAATGCTAATTAATGCTATTAATAATGCTTATTAATTCTATTAATTATGCTATTAATGCTATTAATGCTAATATTTATCCTATTAATGGCATTATTATATGCTATTAATGCTAATAATAATGCTATTAATGCTAATAATAATGCTATTAATGCTATTAATAATGTTATTAATGCTATTATTAATGCTAATAATGCCATTATTAATGCTAATAATGCTAATAATAATGCTATGTAATGCTATTAATAATGCTATTAATGCTATTAATTATGCTATTAATGCTATTAATGCTAATATGTATATCCTTATTAATGCTATTAATAATGCTATTAATGCGAATAATAATGCTATTAATGCTAATAATAATGTTATTATTAATGCTATTATTAATGCTAATAATGCTATTATTAATGCTATTAATGCTAATAATAATGCTATTAATGCTATTCATAATGTTATTAATGCTATTATTCATGCTAATAATGCTATTATTAATGCTATTAATGCTAATAATAATGCTATTAATGCTATTAATAATGCTATTAATGCTATTAATTATGCTATTAATGCTATTAATGCTAATGTTTATCCTATTCATGTATTATTAATGCTATTAATGCTAATAATAATGCTAATTAATGCTAATAATAATGCTATTAATGCTAATAATAATGTTATTAATGCTATTATTAATGCTAATAATGCTATTATTAATGCTATTAATGCTAATAATAATGCGATTAATGCTATTAATAATGCAATTAATGCTATTAATTATGCTATTAATGCTATTAATGCTAATATTTTATCCTATTAATGCTATTAATGATAATAATAATGCTATTAATGCTATTAATAATGCTATTAATGCTATTAATTATGCTATTATTGCTATTAATGCTAATATTTATCCTATTCATGGTATTATTAATGCTATTAATGCTAATAATAATGCTATTAATGCTATTAATGCTATTAATAATGCTATTAATGCTATTAATAATGTTATTAATGCTATTATTAATGCTAATAATGCTATTATTAATGCTATTAATGCTAATAATAATGTTATTAATGCTATTAATAATGCTATTAATGCTAATAATAATGTTATTAATGCTATTAATTATGCTATTAATGCTAATATTTATCCTATTAATGCTATTAATGCTAATAATAATGCTATTAATAATGCTATTAATGCTATTAATTATGCTATTAATGCTATTAATGCTAATATTTATCCTATTAATGGCATTATTAATGCTATTAATGCTAATAATAATGCTATTAATGCTAAAAATAATGCTATTAATGCTATTAATAATGTTATTAATGCTATTATTAATGCTAATAATGCCATTATTAATGCTAATAATAATGCTATTAATGCTATTAATAATGCTATTAATGCTATTAATTATGCTATTAATGCTATTAATGCTAATATGTATCCTATTAATGCTATTAATAATGCTATTAATGCTAATAATAATGATATTAATGCTATTAATAATGTTATTAATGCTATTATTAATGCTAATAATGCTATTATTAATGCTATTAATGCTAATAATAATGCTATTAATGCTATTCATAATGTTATTAATGCTATTATTAATGCTAATAATGCTATTATTAATGCTATTGATGCTAATAATAATGCTATTAATGCTATTAATAATGTTATTAATGCTATTATTAATGCTAATAATGCTATTAATGCTAATAATAATGCTATTAATGCTATTAATACTGTTATTAATGCTCATAATACTGCTAATAATGCTATTAATACTGCTATTACTGCTAATAATAATGCTATGGCTTATATTATTGCTATTGATGATGCGATTATTATTTAAAAATCTTTAAAAAAACAATAAACATATTTTAGATACCCGATGCATTTGCATCAGGCTAACAGCTATAACTACTATAATCAAATTAATGCACGTTCTAGAATCCCGATGCATTTGCATCGGGCTCACAGCTAGTATTATATATATATATATATATATATATATTGCTTTTTGCAGGACAAGATAAAGTTTTCAGCTGTTCAATTTTTATTTATATATAACAATTTGATTGCGTTTTATTTAACTTTTTTTGTCAGCTGTATGATGAAAACACAAAGGGTACCGTTACACGTTGCAATATCGCAATGCAACATCGACAAAAAGTCACGTGGTGTGGTAGTTGCAGTTGATATCGCTCGTGCGTTGTGTCGTGTAACAGGGCAATGCGACTGCAATAAATCGCAGGTACGACATTGCATGAAGATTGTGCAAGCCCTTCAACCATACAATATTGCATATGCGATCTGGCATGATCGTGCTGTGTGATGGCGCAACTACGATGTGGAATGCAACTTCCCCTATTCCCTACAATGTAAGTGTTCAGACGCTGGGTTGCTCATGACTCACCGCGGCCGGCTGACTCCGGTTTAGACAGGCGATTCTTCTCCTTCCTTGTCACGGGTGGACCGCGCCTGCCGGTAGTGGGGCCCGGTGTAGTGCAGATCAAAAGTGAAGACGTCTTGCGGGAACAGATTAAAGGGGTTTAATTTGTTTTATTCGTGACGCCACCTATGAGTAGTTCGGTAAGGGCTACCGACGCTGCGGAACCCCCGGGGGATGGACAGCAGCAAGATGTTACGCTCCCCACAGGCTGAGCGGTGATCCCCGGGGGCTGGAGCTGCTCAAGATGTTGTGCGGCAGCTGCGGTTACCTTTTAGTAATGACGGACAGTTCATAAGGAATCACGGACACAGATTGTCTCTATAACAGTCTTTACTGTAACCAGCAGACAGTACATGGTATACAGTGGTTGAGTAGTAGACCGGGTGGACTCAGCAGTGATGGTGTCCCTTAGAAATCCGTAGTGTTCCTCCATTCTAGCTAAGTGGTTGCCAATGTCGCCCAGGAATACCAGATCGGGTACGGGGAGGCTGCTTCAATGCCCTATCCATGCTGTACGTTCTGGATGTTTTGGGGAGCCTTGGGTCCCTCGGTGGGTACACCGCTGGTTAGACGACTGGATATTGGCTGGTGGTGGGGTGCTCCTGTAAAGCTGATCCTCCACTCTTCTGGTTCGCGTAGCAGAGGTGAACTGCTGCCAGCTTCGGTACCAGTGAACCGGCTGTGAGTTGTGGGCACGGGAGTCTTTTGGGAACCCGTGTAGATATGCCCTTTCCCGGTGGTTAAGGCCTCAGGTGCTGACACCCGACCGGTGACGGCCCAGGGGCCCGCACGGAGTGCGGAGCCCCCGCTCCTCTCCAAGCTCTGAGTTCTAGACCCTTCTTCTCTGAGTTCCAGACTCTTTCTTTTTTAGACTATGTGTCTGTTCTCCTGCACTACCCTAGCACTCCGCCCACCAGGACCTAGGATTGGCCCTCTATTCTAGGTGATGCATGCTGGGTTGGATTTCTAAATTAACCAGGTCATTGCTGAGTCAGAGAATATTGCGGCTGCTTTTATGGCTGCAATACCCTCTTGTGACGCACTCGTTGCGGGGCGCCACACTCCCCTTGGTTGAATACGCTTGTCCCCAAGCGTCACACTACTCACATTACAGAGGTTTTTTTTTATATTTTATAACAGGTAATACACTTTTATTAATGACAGGTCATATATGCATAAAAGTGAGGTAGATAAACAGGTTAACACATTGCGCGGACCCGGCGGGCGGTCGGCTGTCCTTAGAATAAAAGTTCAGGCTGTAGCCGCCAAGTCGCGGTGTTACGGTGCAAACAAGAAGAAGTCTCTTTTAATAGCATAGTTCAAACAACAACTTAAGTCACTGATGAATGGCAGTGTTCCGGACTCGTATAGCGAACCACCCATCACGGCATATATGGCGCTCATAGGTTACGATGTCCCCTCTATACAAGTCTCGGCTTGGATGGCCTCGCGGTAGGGGCGATTCCACATCACGGCGCCCCACAAATACTTCGGTACTCACACCCTCCTCCCTTACAAATCCCCACCCGGTGGACAAGTTAAATGTGCTTACCCACCCGGTTTTACGGAATTGTTCAGGCAATGGAGATTGGCGGCGGGCCTCGGCGCGAACCTGCATGTTTGCTTGCAGTCGAGTGTGCCACTCGTCTCTCCGGATACGACGTACCTCTTCGTCGGAGTAATTCGGCGTGTGGATAAAGTCACTACGGCGTGCTGGTTGTTGAACCGCTCGAGCTTGGTGGGCAGTCTGGAGTGGAGCCCGGTTCAACGGAACCGGAGAAGATACTGTTGCGGCGGCACCCGACCAGTGCACCCGAGCTGATCGCCCGGCAGAAGGGTTCCTTGTGTCTCCCCAGGCGAACCCGGTGTAGAGATCCTCAGGTGAACTGTAGGTCTCCTCGTCATCCTCCTCGACCTCCTCGATGACTACGTCGGGCTGCTCGGCTGGCGAAGGCGATGGGATGGAATCCTCTGGATCGGTGGGTGGCTGTGCGGCAGAGTTCTCCTCGGGGTCGTTGTGCAGGACTTCCAGGCTGCCTGCCTCTTCTTCTGTAGCAGCGGGAAGTAGTGTTTCGATCCCGGTCACCAGGTAGGCCTCTGTATTTGCAGAGGAGGCCTCCGGTTCAGGGGAGAAACAGGCGACAGTCTCAGTAGTGTGGAAACTAGTCGCGGGTTCCGCAGGTGGAACCAGGTATTGCTCGACCTCTTCGTGGGAGCATTTTGGAAGCTCCGGCTCTAGAACGGAATCGGCTGCGGTCTCATCCGCTGGAACGGGTCGAGCTGTGGTCCTCACAGGAATGATACAGTCTATTGGCTCCGGTGACGAAGCTGGACAGGTGGTGGGCGACGGTGAGGCTGTTGAGAAGCTGGCGATGTCGTCTGGGCTTGGAGAAGCTGTACCCGGTCGGCTCTGCTGCATCGCATGATGGAGTCTTCTGCCTAGGGTCGCGCTCCAGCTGCGAATCGTCCATTCCACAGTCTCTAGTAGTCGCACCCGGAGGTCTTGTAGAGCCTCTAGCCAGAAGTCGGGGCTGCCGTCTATGGTAAGGGCAGGATCCGGACCCGGTTGGCCTATGGCTGCTCTGGCCTCCGCCTCGACCTCCCGCATTAGGTCTTGGAGTCTTGTGCTGGCCATTCTCTTCTTGGAGGGAAACCACACCCGTTCAACCGGTAAGACGTTCTGGTAGAGCTGGTGAAGAAGGTCTTTTCTCTCTGTCGGCGTGTCTATCTATGACACTCCCATTTCCTCTGGGCTTTTGTAGTCCAATCGTGGGAAAAGTCTTTGGGGTCCGCCCCCATGGTTGATTCGAGCAATCAGGGCGGACAAAGAGTTTGGCGCCTTTTGTCTTTAGCCCTCCCACGATGAGGGGGGGGGTTGACTCACTCCTGGGCTTGCACGTAGCGGCTTCTTGTGGCGGGAACGCCATCTTGGGCGCCATCTTGACCCAATGGTGAAAAGGCGGGAAAGTTCTTTTAGGGACGAACAAAGTCCAATTGTAGACAATAAAGCCCAGTTTAAGCACAATATACCCGTTGGGTAACGGGCCTGCTCGTATCCTGTTCGTGACGCCATTTTCTGACTCACCGCGGCCGGCTGACTCCGGTTTAGACAGGCGATTCTTCTCCTTCCTTGTCACGGGTGGACCGCGCCTGCCGGTAGTGGGGCCCGGTGTAGTGCAGATCAAAAGTGAAGACGTCTTGCGGGAACAGATTAAAGGGGTTTAATTTGTTTTATTCGTGACGCCACCTATGAGTAGTTCGGTAAGGGCTACCGACGCTGCGGAACCCCCGGGGGATGGACAGCAGCAAGATGTTACGCTCCCCACAGGCTGAGCGGTGATCCCCGGGGGCTGGAGCTGCTCAAGATGTTGTGCTGCAGCTGCGGTTACCTTTTAGTAATGACGGACAGTTCATAAGGAATCACGGACACAGATTGTCTCTATAACGGTCTTTACTGTAACCAGCAGACAGTACATGGTATACAGTGGTTGAGTAGTAGACCGGGTGGACTCAGCAGTGATGGTGTCCCTTAGAAATCCGTAGTGTTCCTCCATTCTAGCTAAGTGGTTGCCAATGTCGCCCAGGAATACCAGATCGGGTACGGGGAGGCTGCTTCAATGCCCTATCCATGCTGTACGTTCTGGATGTTTTGGGGAGCCTTGGGTCCCTCGGTGGGTACACCGCTGGTTAGACGACTGGATATTGGCTGGTGGTGGGGTGCTCCTGTAAAGCTGATCCTCCACTCTTCTGGTTCGCGTAGCAGAGGTGAACTGCTGCCAGCTTCGGTACCAGTGAACCGGCTGTGAGTTGTGGGCACGGGAGTCTTTTGGGAACCCGTGTAGATATGCCCTTTCCCGGTGGTTAAGGCCTCAGATGCTGACACCCGACCGGTGACGGCCCAGGGGCCCGCACGGAGTGCGGAGCCCCCGCTCCTCTCCAAGCTCTGAGTTCTAGACCCTTCTTCTCTGAGTTCCAGACTCTTTCTTTTTTAGACTATGTGTCTGTTCTCCTGCACTACCCTAGCACTCCGCCCACCAGGACCTAGGATTGGCCCTCTATTCTAGGTGATGCATGCTGGGTTGGATTTCTAAATTAACCAGGTCATTGCTGAGTCAGAGAATATTGCGGCTGCTTTTATGGCTGCAATACCCTCTTGTGACGCACTCGTTGCGGGGCACCACACTCATACCCAGCTCACAAAAGTTGCGTACAAAATCGTAGTTGCGTTGCCTGCCGATATCTCCCTGTGTGACATCTCCTATGCAATCTTGGACAAGTACCAAAAACGTGCGCGCTCACGTGAGATCGTATGCAATATCGGAACGATCTTGCGACGTGTAACGGTACCCAAAGTTTTTGCTATGATTTGAATTTATTTTTTTACAGTGTTCACTGAAGGGGTTAACTAGCATGACAGTTTTATACAGTGGGTTGTTACGGATGCAGCAATATCAAATATGTGTTATCTTTATTTTCTGATTTTTTTTACCTCCCTACTATACTGCAAAATTACAAGTCCCCAGCATTGTCATTTTCTACAGCAAGTCTATTAATCAAGGTTCATTTGTTCAGAGGTACTGTTATGTCTACATGCAAATATAGTGATAATTGTGTAGACTGCAGAACAATTGTACACTATGTAAAATAAACATTACTGACGAAATGTAACAACATGAGAATACCCAAAAGACACCATTATGTAGATGAGTAAGGGTACCGTTACACAACGCAATATTGCTTGCAATTTCACTGGCAATTTGCTGGTTGCAGTGAAATCATGGACACATTGTTCTATTTGTACACAGCAACAAAATAGAACAAAGTGTCCTTGATTTCACTGCAACCAGCAAATTGCCAGTGAAATTGCAAGCAATATTGCCGCGTATGACGGTACCTTTAGGGTACCGTCACACCTATGCACATCGCTGGAGATATCACTGGCGACGCACGTGAGCGTGCACATTTTTGGTGGCCCGGCCAGCGTCGCTATCGCGTGCTTACATGCGGCGATACCTCCGGCGACGCACTGGCAATGTTACAGGGGACATCGCCACTGGGGTGTCCACAAACCCCAGCGGCGATCCTGCCTATGGCTCCCATCACCTGTAGCATTGACGATCGCCATGTTACATGGGGCTACATAGCCCCAGAGTTCTCGCCTGGTTTCAGAGCAGTGCTGCGAAACCAGACGACCACTCTCAGCCGAATTTTCGCATCATTATCGCCCCTTTACACTAGGCGATGCACCGGCGCTGTCAACGGCGATAGGCCCCTGCGTCGCCTGTGAAATCGCCGGAGAAGTGTCCAGGTGTGATGGTACCCTTAGACACATATACATGAGCCTATACAAATTTACCGTACTTGATTTTTGCTGAATGCATGGGCATAGTTTACAGAACTGTATAATAAAACTTGGAGAAAAGTAAAATGTGGCCTTCACTGTTCACCTTGTTCAGAGTGTGTGTATATTGTTGCAAGAACCTGATAACACTAAATAGTTTCACTATAATAGTATGCTACATAACAGCATGTTCTACAAAATTAACATTTGAACCCTTCTATTTAACAGTTTTGTACTAGCCAAGATATTATAAACAGCTCTGGATAATGTTGTTCTTTCAAAAGACCTCCATAAGGCAATGACTATGACCAAGACAAATATCCTTGTAGTGATAATAGAAGATAACAGAGCGCTCCCAATGAGGTGATTAAACAAGGTTTATTGTATAAAGCAACAGGTCCAGTATATAAGTGACAAAAATGATTCAATCATAACATATTGACCTTCATTTGTTTACTGGTAAAAATATAAATAAATATATACAAATATAAAAAACTAAGTGTTTAACCATTAGGAATAGGTGAACAATATTACAAAAAATATCATAACATAAGGGAAAATGCCACAAATGTATACAAAATATTATACAATGACATAAAGGCACATGGATCAATTACATAAGACAAAAAGACATAATAGATGATGTCCAATTGAATCAGGAAGAAGAGAGGAAGGGAAAAGAGAGAAAAAAGAATTCCTGAATCAATTGAACATCATCTATTATGTCATTTTGTCTTATGTAATTGATCCATGTGCCTTTATGTCATTTATATCTTGTTTTACTGTAATCGATCCATGTACCTGTTCGCCATTGTATAATATTTTGAATATATATTTATTGTAAATATTCATGGCATTTTCCTTTATGTTATATTATTATTATTATTATTTATTCATATAGCGCCATTAAATTCTATGGCGCTTTACATGTGGAAAGGGCAGACAAAGACAAGTACAATATGTATCGACAATCAAGTAACACAGGTACAGGAGGGGAGAGGGCCCTGTCCACGAGGGCTCGCAGTCTATGAGGGATGGGTGAGGATACAGTAGGAGCGGGTAGAGCAGACTGTGCGGTGGATCGAGTCTCAATGTAGGCTGTAGGCTTGTCGAAAGAGGTGAGTCTTCAGCAGGGGCTGGCTGGGACATTTCAGCCTGGGGGGCAATCACAAGGCAGTGGCCCTCCAGTTGCGGCGGCGGCCTATCTTTCGCCTGTTTATATCTGGCCACTACATTAAAGCAGCAGAGTAAAAGGCTTTAAAAATACGCTGGTACATTTACAGGATGGACCATATATAGAGTGGGAAATTTATATGGATATACTTAAATAAAATGAGAATGGAAATCAACTTCCTGCTTGTGGCACATTAGTATATGGGAGGGGGAACACTTTGCCACAAACAGGAAGTTGATATCACCAATCTTTTAACATTTGATTTCCCAACCTATATATGGCCCACCCTGTAGTAGACATGACAGCAGAACTAAGCTTACTACAGAGATAAGGAAGCAGAACCGAGCTTACTACAGAGATAAGGGAACAGAACCGAGCTTACTACAGAGATAAGGGAGCAGAACCGAGCTTACTACAGAGATAAGAGAGCAGAACTGAGCTTACTACAGAGATAAGAGTGCAGAACCGAACTTACTACAGAGATAAGAGAGCAGAACCGAGCTTACTACAGAGATAAGGGAGCAGAACCGAGCTTACTACAGAGATAAGGGAACAGAACCGAGCTAACTACAGAGATAAGGAAGCAGAACCGAGCTTACTACAGAGATAAGAGAACAGAACCGAGCTTGCTACAGAGATAAGGGAACAGAACCGAGCTAACTACAGAGATAAGGAAGCAGAACCGAGCTTACTACAGAGATAAGAGAACAGAGCCGAGCTTGCTACAGAGATAAGAGTGCAGAACCGAGCTTACTACAGAGATAAGAGAAAAGAACCGAGCTTACTACAGAGATAAGGGAGCAGAACTGAGCTTACTACAGAGATAAGAGAACAGAACTGAGCTTACTACAGAGATAAGGAAGCAGAACCGAGCTTACTACAGAGATAAGAGAGCAGAACCGAGCTCACTACAGAGATAGGAGAGCAGAACCAAGCTTACTACAGAGATAAGAGAGCAGAACCGAGCTTAGTACAGAGATAAGAGAACAGAACTGAGCTTACTACAGAGATAAGAGAACAGAACTGAGCTTACTACAGAGATAAGGGAGCAGAACTAAGCTTACTACAGAGATAAGACAACAGAACCGAGCTCACTACAGAGATAGGAGAGCAGAACCGAGCTTACTACAGAGATAAGAGACATATTGGGAGAGAAGCGTGGGGCACTGCGGTACCGCTATAGTCTATTGCTATTTACAGATCCTGATATGGACCGAGTGTATACACTCTGGACTGGTGGTGCACGCTGAAAAAGTTCATTAAAGAGTTCAATCAGTAGAAAAATGAGCGACACTCACCGGTATAAGTCTTCACTTTTTTTCAAGCCAGGTTACATGCAGAATAGTGAGGGGAGGGAGTGTGGAGTACAGGTGACGATGGGCACCATTTCGCAGAAATAAGCCGCTTTCCGGTCTCTCCAAGTCTTGGATTGACTGGAAGAAGCGACTTATTCTGCGAAAGGTGCCGTTGTCACCTGTACGCACACCCCCCTCACCTGCTGCCTGTAACTGGCTTATTAAAGTGAAGACTAACCAGTGAGTGCGTATTTCTATTGAAACTGAGAAGAGGCAGAACCGAGCTTAAACGAGTAGGAAGCAGAACCGGCTTATAGGATAAGAGACAGACGAGCTACTACAGAGATAGAGAGCCAGAACGAGCATTACTACAGACTGTAACTGAAGCTGATACAGAGCTTACTACTGAGATAAGAGAGCAGTACCGAGCTTTACTATTGACAGAGATAATGAAGCAGAACAGAGCTTACACAGAGATAAGGAGAGCAGAACCTGAGCTTACTACATAGATATGAGAAAAGAACTGAGCTTACTACAGATAGTAAGGAGCAGAACCGAGCTTACTACAGAGATAAGGGAACAGAACGAGCTTGCTACAGAGATAAGAGTGCAGAACCGAGCTTACTACAGAGATAAGGGAGCAGAACCGAGCTTACTAGAGAGATAAGGGAACAGAACCGAGCTTACTACATAGATAAGATTGCATAACTGAGCTTACTACAGAGATAAGAGTGCAGAAAACCGAGCTTACTACAGAGATAAGGGAATAGAACCGAGCTTACTACAGAGATAAGAGAGCAGAACCGAGCTTACTACAGAGATAAGAGAACAGAACCGAGCTTACTACAGAGATAAGGAACAGAACCGAGCTTACTACAGAGATAAGAGTGCAGAACCAAGCTTACACAGAGATAAGAGAATAGAACTGAGCTTACTACAAGATAAGGGAACAGAACCGAGCTTACTACAGAGATAAGGAATAGAACTGAGCTTACTACAGAGATAAGAGTGCAGAAACAAGCTTACTACAGAGATAAGAGATGCAGAACCGAGCTTACTACAGAGAAAAGAGGAGCAGAACAGAGCTTACTACAGAGATATAGAGAACAGAACCGAGCTTACTACAATAGATAAGGGAGCAGAACCGAGCTTACTACTGAGATAAGGAAGCAGAACTGAGCTTACTACAGAGATAAGGGCAGAAAACTTAGCTGACTACAGAGATAAGGGGCAGAAACCGAGCTTACTACAGAGATAAAGGAAGCAGAACGAGCTTACTACAGAGATAAGAGAACAGAACTGAGCCTTACTACAGTAGATAAGGGAGCAGAAACCGAGCTTACTACTGAGATAAGGAAGCAGAACCGAGCTTACTACAGAGATAAGGAACAGAACTGAGCTTACTACAGAGATAAGGGAGCAAGAACCGAGCTTACTACAGAGATAAGGAACAGAACCGAGCTTACTACAGAGATAAGGAACAGAACCGAGCTTACTACAGAGATAAGAGGACAGAACCGAGCTTACTACAGAGTAAAGAGAACAGAACCGAGCTTACTACAGAGATAAGGGAACAGAACCAGCTTACTACAGAGATAATGAGAAAAGAACCGAGCTTACTACAGGATAAGAGGAACAGAACCGAGCTTACTACAGAGATAAGGGACAGAAAACCGAGCTTACTACCGAGATCTAAGAGAGCAGAACCGAGCTTACTACAGAGATAAGATGCAGAACGAGCTTACTACAGAGATAAGGCAACAGGAAGCGAGACTTACTACAGAGATAAGGGACAAACCGAGCTTACTACAGAGATAAGGAAGCAGAAAAATCCGGCTTACTACAGAGATAAGGCACAGAACTGAGCACTACAGTAACAGCAGACTAAGGATAGGAGCAGAACGAGCTTACTACAGGATGAAAGATTAAAGAGTAGCAGAACCGAGCTTACTACAGAGATAAGGTGAGACAGTAACGAGTACGACCCGCGCTTACTAGAGTGATAAGGGAACAGAACCGAGCTTACTACAGAGATAAGAGTGCAGAACTCAGCTTACTACAGAGATAAGAGTGCAGAAAACCGAGCTTACTACAGAGATAAGAGAACAGAACCGAGCTTACTACAGAGATAAGAGAACCGAACCGAGCTTCCTACAGAGATAAGAGAGCAGAACCGAGCTTACAACAGAGATAAGAGAACAGAACCGAGCTTACTACAGAGATAAGAGAACAGAACCGAGCTTACTACAGAGATTAAAGAGCAGAACCGAGCTTACTACAGAGATAAGAGTGCAGAACCGAGCTTACAACAGAGATAAGAGAATAGAACTGAGCTTACTACAAAGATAAGGGAACAGAACCGAGCTTACTACAGAGATAAGGGAACAGAACCGAGCTTACTACAGAGATAAGAGAGCAGAAACAAGCTTACTACAGAGATAAGAGTGCAGAACCGAGCTTACTACAGAGATAAGGGAGCAGAACTGAGCTTACTACATAGATATGAGAACAGAACGAGCTTACTACATAGATAAGGGAGCAGAACCGAGCTTACTACAGAGATAAGGAAGCAGAACGAGCTTACTACAAAGATAAGGCAACAGAACTGAGCTTACTACAGAGATAAGGGAGCAGAACCGAGCTTACTACAGAGATAAGGAAGCAGAACCGAGCTTACTACAGAGATAAGGCAACAGAACTGAGCTTACTACAGAGATAAGGGAGCAGAACCGAGCTTACTACAGAGATAAGGCAACAGAACTGAGCCTCTACAGAGATAAGGGAGCAGAACCGAGCTTACTACAGAGATAAGAGAACAGAACCGAGCTTACTACAGAGATAAGAGAACAGAACCTAGCTTACTACAGAGATAAGGGAACAGAACCGAGCTTACTACAGAGATAAGGGAACAGAACCAAGCTTACTACAGAGATTAGGGAACAGAACCGAGCTTACTACAGAGATAAGGAGAAAAGAACAGAGCTTACTACAGAGATAAGAGAACAGAACCGAGCTTACTACAGAGATAAGGGAACAAAACCCAGCTTACTACAGAGAAAGAGAGCAGAACCGAGCTTATTACAGAGATAAGAGTGCAGAACCGAGCTTACTACAGAGATAAGAGAGCAGAACTGAGCTTACTACAGAGATAAGGGAGTAGAACCGAGCTTACTACAGAGATAAGGAAGTAGAACCAAGCTTACTACAGAGATAAGGCAACAGAACTGAGCCTACTACAGAGATAAGGGAGCAGAACCGAGCTTACTACAGAGATAAGGGAACAGAACCGAGCTTGCTACAGAGATAAGAGTGCAGAACCGAGCTCACTACAGAGATAAGGGAGCAGAACCGAGCTTACTAGAGAGAAAAGGGAACAGAACCAAGCTTACTACAGAGATAAGAGTGCAGAACTCAGCTTACTACAGAGATAAGAGAACAGAACCGAGCTTTCTACAGAGATAAGAGAACAGAATCGAGCTTACTACAGAGATAAGAGAACAGAACCAAGCTTACTACAAAGATAAGGGAACAGAACCGAGCTTACTACAGAGATAAGGGAACAGAACCGAGCTTACTACAGAGATAAGGGAACAGAACCGAGCTTACTACAGAGATAAGAGTGCTGAACCGAGCTTACAACAGAGATAAGGGAGCAGAACTGAGCTTACTACATAGATATGAGAACAGAACCGAGCTTACTACATAGATAAGGGAGCAGAACCGAGCCTACTACAGAAATAAGGGAGCAGAACTGAGCTTATTACAGAGATAAGGAAGTAGAACCGAGCTTACTACAGAGATAAGGCAACAGAACTGAGCCTTACTACAGAGATAAGGGAGCAGAACCGAGCTTACTACAGAGATAAGAGAACAGAACCGAGCTTACTACAGAGATAAGGGAACAGAACCTAGCTTACTACAGAGATAAGGGAACAGAACCGAGCTTACTACAGAGATAGGGGAACAGAACCAAGCTTACTACAGAGATAAGGGAACAGAACCGAGCTTACTACAGAGATAAGAGTGCAGAACCGAGCTTACAACAGAGATATGAGAAAAGAACCGAGCTTACTACAGAGATAAGAGAACAGAACCGAGCTTACTACAGAGATAAGGGAAAAAAAAACCGAGCTTACTACAGAGATAAGAGAGCAGAACCGAGCTTACTACAGAGATAAGAGTGCAGAACCGAGCTTACTACAGAGATAAGGGAACAGAACCGAGCTTACTACAGAGATAAGGGAGCAGAACCGAGCTTACTACAGAGATAAGATAGCAGAACTGAGCTAACAACAGAGATAAGAGAACAGAACCGAGCTTACTACAGAGATAAAAGAGCACAACCGAGCTTACTACAGAGATAAGAGTGCACAACCGAGCTTACTTCAGAGATAAGAGAACAGAACCGAGCTTACTACAGAGATAAGGGAACTGAACTGAGCTTGCTACAGGGATAAGAGTGCCCAACCGAACTTACTACAGAGATAAGAGAGCAGAACCGAGCTTACTACAGAGATATGGGAACAGAACCGAGCTTACTACAGAGATAAGAGAGCAGAACCGAGCTTACTACAGAGATAAGAGTGCAGAACAGAGTTTACTACACAGATAAGAGAACAGAACCGAGCTTACTACAGAGATAAGGGAGCAGAACCGAGCTTACTACAGAGATAAGGGAACAGAACCGAGCTTACTACAGAGATAAGAGTGCAGAATCGAGCTAACTACAGAAATAAGGTAGCAGAACCGAGCTTACTAGAGAGATAAGGGAACAGAACTGAGCTTACTACAGAGATAAGAGAACAGAACCGAGCTTACTACAGAGATAAGGGAGCAGAACTGAGCTTACTACATAGATATGAGAATAGAACTGAGCTTACTACAGAGATAAGGGAACAGAACCGAGCTTACTACAGAGATAAGGGAACAGAACCGAGCTTACTACGGAGATAAGGGAGCAGAACCGAGCTTACTACAGAGATAAGGGAGCAGAACCAAGCTTACTACAGAGATAAGGGGGCAGAACCGAACTTACTACAGAGATAAGGGGGCAGAACCGAGCTTACTACAAAAATACGAGTGCAGAAACCGAGCTTACTACAGAGATAAGAGTGCAGAACCGAGCTTACTACAGAGATAAGAGAACAGAACCGAGCTTACTACATAGATATGAGAACAGAACCGAACTTATTACAGAAACATGAGAACAGAACAGAACTTACCACAGAGATAAGAGTGCAAAACCGAGCTTACTACAGAGATAAGAGAGCAGAACCAAGCTTACTACAGAGATAAGGGAACAGAACCGAGCTTACTGCAGAGATAAGAGAGCAGAACCGAGCTTACTACAGAGATAAGAGAGCAGAACCGAGCTTACTACAGAGATAAGAGTGCAGAAAACCGAGCTTACTACAGAGATAAGAGTGCAGAATCGAGCTTACTACAGAGAGAAGAGAAGAGAACCGAGCTTACTACAGAGGTAAGGGAGCAGAACCGAGCTTACTACAGAGATAAGAGTGCAGAACCGAGCTTACTACAGAGATAAGAGAGCAGAACCGAGCTTACTACAGAGATAAGAGAACAGAACCGAGCTTACTACAGAGATAGAAGAGCAGAACCGAGCTTACTACAGAGATAAGAGAACAGAACCGAGCTTACTACAGAGATAGAAGAGCAGAACCGAGCTTACTACAGAGATAAGAGAACAGAACCGAGCTTACTACAGAGATAAGGGAGCAGAACCGAGCTTACTACAGAGATAAGAGAGCAGAACTGAGCTTACTACAGAGATAAGGAAGCAGAACCGAGCATACTACAGAGATAAGGGAGCAGAACAGAGCTTACAACAGAGATAAGAGAGCAGACCTGAGCTTACTACATAGATAAGGAAGCAGAACCGAGCTTACTACAGAGATAAGGCAACAGAACTGAGCCTCCTACAGAGATAAGGGAACAGAACTGAGCTTACTACAGAGATAAGGAAGCAGAACTGAGCTTACTACAGAGATAAGGGAACAGAACCGAGCTTACTACAGAGATAAGGAAGCAGAACTGATCTTACTACAGAGATAAGGGAACAGAACCGAGCTTACTACAGAGATAAGGAAGCAGAACTGAGCTTACTACAGAGATAAGAGCAGAACCGAGCTTACTACAGAGATAAGGGTGCAGAAACTAGCTTACTACAGAGATAAGAGTGCGGAACCGAGCTAACAACAGAGATATGGTAAACACATCTGAGCAGTACCATAAGTTATAATGGGTACATCTGGTAACCATGGAAAAAATGGATACAACACATATCAGATACTTGGACATGTGAAGGAGGAGGCTCCATCGTGACAGTTGCCTGCAGGAAGGGGTTCATTTCAATTTTTTTTTCCTAAACATGGAAAGATAAATTAAATTCCCCAATACATATGTGATCAAGCCCTTAGGGCCCGGACCCACGATCAGGATTAGCAAGGTTTTGGACACAGTATAGGGTTTTTTCGCTGTGTTCTGCTGTATCAGCATAGTGGATGGATTTATAGAAATCTCAGCCCTCGGTGCTTCATTTCTGACCAGCAGTGCAGCTTTGCGAGCAGCAGGAGCATGGCAATTTATTCTTGTGGAGACACAAGGGTTCTCAGTGGGAGAATACACTGCGCCAGAATCCTGAGCGCGATCTCCTGCAGTGAACACTGGCGTCTCTACAAGAGAAACGACGCTGCGTCCAGAACGCTGGCACTCCTGATCGTGGGCACTGTAACTTATACATTTAGGGTTGTGCCCTAAATATACAAATGCTTTACATATAATCACAATGCACTATTACATACACTTATCTAACAAACATACATACAACTCCAGACACACGGTTATGTAAACATACAGGACGAAGATGTGTACACATACATATACAGACACGAACATGGATATATTCACTTTAAAGCATATATATGCATATGAACACATATTAACATATAAATAAACATGCATACACACTTGTGTGTATATGATTGTGTATGTCTGTATATGATTGTATGACTGTAAATGATTGTGTATATGATTGTGTAGAGGATTCTCTGTGTGTGTACTGTACATGATTGTGTATGTGTGTATGATTGTGTGTATATGATCATGTATGTGTGCATATGTTGATTTATGTGTGTATATGACTGTGTATGATTGTATGTATTTATCATTGTGTATATGATTGTGCATATATAATTGTGTGTATATGACTGCATGATTGTGTATGGCCCGTTTCACATCTATGCGTCCTGTGTTTTTGGCTGCCCAGCCTGCCCCGCACTATTGCAAATGCAAGCGCAGGGGCATTTAGGGGGTTGGGCAGCCTAGTGCAGGGACGCATAGATGCCCTGCATTTGCGCTAAGGTGTGCTTGGTACTCCTATTATATCCTATGGCCGAGCACAGCCGAGCGCTCGCTCTGGAAACTCTGAATCGCAAGTGAAACTGGCAGACGCCACGCCGCATGCGCCTGGTCAGACGCACCGGAAAACATCACATTACGCGTTTCCGGGTGCTACGTCAGAGGCGCATGCGCCGTGGCGTCTGCCAATTTCACTTGCGATTCAGAGTTTCCAGAGCGCGCGCTCAACTGTGCTCTGCCATAGGATATAATGGGGGCACCGAGCGTAGCCGAGCACAAATGCAGGGCATCTATGCATCCCTGCGCTAGGCTGCCCAAGCCCCTAAATGCCCCTGCGCTTGCATTTGCGATAGGGCGGGGCAGGCTGTTCAGCCAAAAACACAGGACGCATAGATGTGAAACGGGCCTATGTATATGATTGGGTATATGATGGTATATGTATATTATTGTGTATGAGTATATGATTGTGTGTATATGACTGTATAATTGTGTGTATATGATTGATTGTGTATCTGTATATATGACAGAATCATACACATATACACAATTGTATACACATATGCAAATCATACCTACATGCACAATCATGTACACAGACGTATACAATCATATACAGACATTTACAATTATATACACACATACACTGTCATATACACACTTACACAATCAATCATATACACAGACATGTACAATCATATATACTCACAATCAATTATGCACACACATACAATCATATCATATACACACATACACAATCACTTACAGACATACAGACATTGGGGTTCTTTTTACTTTTGATGATACTGGCACATCTTCTATCTCCTGTCGCACACACATAGGTCACCGTCTTGAGCAGGAAGGAGGTCGGGTGCACGGTGTGACCTCCTATCACACATGGCCACACACAGCAACTGCTCGGCCCTCTGTTGCTCTGTACTGTGATGCAGGGGAGGGGGCGGACCTTCACTGCACAAGTAAATGTGTCAGTGTGGCCGGCCAGATTACAGTCTACAGCAGAGAGTAGAGCTGCAAGCAGTTTGCTGTGTGCGGCATTAGCGGCTACATGCAGCATACTGCCCGCCCTGCACAGACGCTGGAAGACCCACCGGAAGACTCGGTGGCGCACAGTATGTGCACTGTGTATGATAATCACTGCCGGTCCTCTGGCGGCCCTGAGCAGCCGCCTGGGAACCAGCCTGGGGGCAAATGCCTCCTTGCCCCCGGCCCAGTCCGCCCCTGGTCTTCAGGTTTCTTTTGAAGGTTCCCAGGGTAGGCGAGTGTCTGAGGTGTTGGGGGAGAGAGTTGCAGAGTATAGCGGATACATGGGAGAAGTCTTGTATGCAGTTGTGGAAGAATAGATAAGAGGGGAGTAGACAAGAAGTTCTTGAGAGGATCACAGGTTGCGTGAGGGTAAGTATTCACAGACCATATCAGAGATGTATGGAGGTGACAGGTTGTGGATGGCTTTGTATGTTGTAATTAGGGTTTTGAACCGGGGCCTCTGGGAAATGGGGAGCCAGTAAAGTGCTTGGCAGAGGGGAGAGTCTGGGGAATAGCGGAAGACAGGTGGATTAGTCGGGCAGCGGAGTTTAGGATAGACTGGAGTGGTGCAAAGGAGCTAGTGGGGAGGCCAGGTGAGCAGGAGGTTACAGTAGTCAAGGCGGGAGATAATGAGGGCATGAACTAGGGTTTTTGCAGTGTTGTGGTAAAGGAAAGCGTGGATCCTGGAAATATTTTTGACCTGGAGTCGGCAGGAGGTGGCGAGGGCATGGATGTGAGGCTTGAAGGAGAGAGGAGTCGAGGATTACCCCGATGCACCTAGCGTGGGGGACTGGGGAGAGTGTGCAGCCATTGACAGTGATGGATAGGTCTGGTGGGGGGAGTGCGACTTGGGGGAATGATGATGAACTCAGTTTTGTCCATGTTCAGTTTTAGAAAGTTTTAGAAATATTATGATTTTTAGTATAAATACTTTGTTGTTTATATGTGTATATCGTATTTGTTTATATCTTTACCAGTGAACAAATGAAGGTCAACATGTTATGACCAAATTGTCTTTTTCACTTATATACTGGATCTGTTGCTTTATACAATAAATCTTCTTTAATCACCTAATTGGGAGTCCTCAGTTAAATGCTATAATAATTGTTGGTTTGGAATCTACTAGATCTCCCCTAAAATCTGGAGAATGCCATGCTATTCTCTAAACATCTATCCTAATGTATCTTATGCTCAAAGTGCACAAGATCAATACTACACCACCAGGAAGACAAATCCTCGTGGATCACAACAGCGTCAGAAAAACAGTCTTGCAATATCATACATTTGCAAATTCAATTTAGATCTAACATTGCACATTTGGTTCGTGATCGGAAAACAAAAGCAATTTACAAAAAATTTGGCAAACATGTTATTGTTCGGTAACTGATCAGATGAAAAAAGCATTACTGCGTTTAAGTGATGCTATTCTTCTACCTTCTGGCTGTGTAGGATAGCGGACAGGACATACTTGATGAGGTGAGGGGGTGTGGAGAGGTCAGAGGAGCATCAGGCACTTTATGTCTGGATGTTTCGGGCTGGCAGCCAATCAGGGCGCATAAAACATCTACAAGTTGCTTGTGTCATAGACAGACTGGCTTGTGTCATTAGCTGCCTAAGTCACATGTCCATTGGTTTATAAGAAGTGACCATTTGCCATCGTCGACATTTTCAGAGAGAGTGACTGATAGAGACGGTGCTACTGCCGTTCCGTGTTGCTCCATCCTGCTCAATCCATGCTACACTAAAAGATAGCCAGCTACTCGATTGCTTTTTAGATAGAATAGACAAGAGAGCAGGTCCATCCAGACATACTCCTTTTTTGCTGAGAATACGTGTGATTACCAAATCTATTTGCATTACCAAAGCCGCGTGTTTTGCATACAAGTGATTGCCAAATTTTTGTGTTTGCCCTAAAAAGGATTTTCTTGCCCTCAAACAAGTGATAGCCAAATCCTTCATTTTGCTCTTAAAAAGTTTTTTGTCGCCTGATACAAGTGATTGCCAATTCCTTCTTTTCCCCTAGAAAGGCTTTTATTTGCCTCAAACAATTGATTGCCAAATCTTTCATTTTCCCCTAGAAAAGGCTGTGTTTCAGGTGAGATGAAAAGTCTATTAAACATTATCAGGGAGACTTTGGGTGGAGGGATCGACAGTCGGTTTTGCACCATCTGGCGCTTCAACCGACCCCGCCTACACTATGACACCACATACTGTCTCTATAAAACACATGCGGTCATCATGACAATTGGTTACAACAAACGAAAAAGCAGAATATGCAATTAATTACAAATGTACAAAAAATGAGCTATATACACATTGACATACAGTAGAGAGCCAATCACATTAGCATAAGGGTATATGAATATTCATAAAAATACTCTCAAATAATTTTTTGCTTTAAAGCCTATTGGGCAAAGCGCTTCTGATCTTTTATGTTTATTATGATTATTATATTTTAGAACATAACACCCTTGTTTTCAATGGTAGGTGGTACTTTCAACACATGAGACCGCAATGGCCACCCTGTTGCATGTACCTTTGTCAATTGATTTCTGGCTGCTTTCAAGGAGAAAATTATTTTTACAGTGAAGAAACATCCCTTTTTGAAGTTTATCCATGCCTACTTTAGATATGTGGATGACACGTTCCTAGTGTGGGCAGGAACTCAACATGCTTTTTCTATGTTCATTGATTATTTACACAGTATCCATATGAATTGAGATTTACCTCAGTTATGGGCACAATGAACTAGTCTTCTTAGATGTGCTGGTAAAAGTGATGGATAGTAATCTACACACTGAAGTACATTAAAAAAAACAACTGCTGCAAACACCACCCTCCATTTTTCCAGGGCACATCCTTACCTGATAGTGGTAGTGGACATTGCATAGCTTATAACAAGAAAACAGAAATATTTTAGTCAGCTCACGTCCTCGTCTCACTCCAGGGATCCAGCCGTCAGCCAGGGTCGTGGCTTGGCAGCCACAGCAACGAAATTCAGACAAGAGGTATGTGACCCGGCGATGAGAATCCACTGCACCCTCAGAGATCTTATTTGTATAAAACTTCCATTTTATTGAAAAATCATTAAAAATGTATAAAAGCACAGTTTCATGCAGTCAGGTCAAACCAGTGGACTGACATCCACTGGTTTGACCTGATTGCATGTAGCTGTGCTTTTATACATTTTTTAACGATCTTTCAATAAAATGGAAGTTTTATACACATAAGATCTCTGAGGGTGCAGCGGATTCTTCATCGCCGGGTCACATACCTGTTGATGGGACATTTTATAGTGGTATTACATTGGCCTTGTATAGTAGTCATTTTGGTAATATTGTTTTTCTAAAACAATAAAACTAGTTTTAGTGTTAGCAACATTGGTAAAGTGTAATTATACAGGGAGGGCCATTTATATGGATACACCTAAATAAAATGGGAATGGTTGGTGATATCAACTTCCTGTTTGCGGCACATTACTATATGGTGGGAGGAAACTTTTCCAGATGGGTGGTGACCATGGCGGCCATTTTGAAGTTGGCCATTTTGAATCCAACTTTATTTTTTTCAGTGGGTATAGGGTCATGTGACACATCAAACTTTTTGAGAAATTCATGAGAAAAACAATGGTGTGCTTGGTTTTAACGTAACTTTATTCTTTCATGAGTTATTTTCAAGTTTCTCTTTGTTTACAGCCATTGACATGTCGCAGAGGTTAACACATGAGGAGCGGATAGAAATTGTGTTGATGTCTTGTGAATGCAGTACCCGGGTCATTGCAGAAAATTTCAATGCAAGACACCTTACAAGATCACCCATCTCCCATGCTACAGTTAGCAAACTGTTTGCTAGCCAAGAAGAAGGACTGGAGGAGTTGTGAGGGATTAGGGCCAATGGTGCAGGTAGTAGTGTGGAGCCCCTGCGGTCTGGTCGCCACAGTGGTATTTAAAGTCCTCGGTACTAATGCCACATCTGAGGAGAATTCAGATATCCTATGCTGGACCTTTACACATCCAACACTGTCAAAATTCCTGCCAAAGAGTGAAGGGCGGAAGAGACTCACTTTAGGGCAGACCCCACTTCTGGTTAGAGGGAGGTGTTTGGATTGTGAGGGGTGGCAAGAGGAGTCATTTACTCAGACACAGTCAGATGGTGAAGGATCGCAGAGGTCTGTTTTGGCTTCCAGGCTGAGCAGCAGCCCAAAGCTGCTACGAGAGGTGCCAGGAACCCAAGCTGTCAAGTCTGCATGACTGGCTGTGAACTGGAGGCTACTGGGCTGCAAGCTCAGTAGCCACACTGGGGGGTTATTCAGGGGCACAACAACTACCAAAGGACTAGAGAACTGACGTGGGTCTGTGTGGGGCCCCTATGGGAAGGCGCCACAGGGAGGTATTGCACCCGAAACAGAAGGTTTAGTGTCGCCGTAGTCAGGGATATGGGATTTCTCACAGAGTCTGTCATAAGCGTCAATACAGTAGGCCACCTTAGTATGGGGAACCATATATTCAGTAGGTCCCAGGGGGTAGAGCCTAGAGTAGAGTGGGAGACTTAGAGTTACAGTTAGTCAGACAGAAGGAGAACAGTGCTGAGGAAGCAGCAAGGACGGACGTCAGTAGACTGCATCCGTGACAGGAGGGCACCTCTTTGGAGAGAGGGGCCCCAGACACCGAAGGGGACAATCCAGGACCAGTTGAAGCTGGCTGGGGAGTCCAGGTCGACACCGGCAAACCGGAGCTGAGGCACTCAGTTGGTCTATCCCTGACTGCGAATCGACAAGCTGTAGGGACCGACATAAGGGATCCGTAGCGCCACGGACTGAATCCCTACCTCAGTTCCAAATTGGGTCCAGGACACTTTAGGGAAAGGACCGAATTCCGGTGGCGGGAGGATTACTCTTCTGTTGCTCCCATCCGTACCGGTAAGGAACCGACTGTACCTAACAGTAACAGACCAAGGGACTGGCAAAAGGGCTCTTGGTTAAAGAGAGATAAGAGGAACCCAGACCCAGAAAGCTATTACAAAAGGGACCACCGAATGACTCTGCAAAGTTACCTCAAAATCTGTGGCTACGTCCCCGCTAAACCAGACTGTACTGTGTGCTTCGACATCTGCCCGGTTCCAGTAAAGAAATGCTTGATTTTGAAGCGGTGTCTGTGTTCCTTTCCTCCGCCGCCCAGAGGGCTCCCACAGCATCAAAGAGGTGAGGACTACTACTCCTCTCATCGCACCCCGCTGCCTTGAGGTAAAGCTCCACCTGTGGGGAGGTGTTGAAGAGGCCAGGGCTAGGGGGTACTCGGACACCGGGACTGATGGCTTCTTGGATGGGGAATTTCGGGTAGTCGGAATCCCGGTTCCGTGCCCTGGTTATCATTTGTTAGATAGTGGGGGAAGAAGGGGATATTTACAGAGGGTACGTGACGCCACCTGTAGTTCCCGGTAATATGGTACCGGCGCTGCAAGCCGGCCGCTGAGGTGATGCTAGGTGCAGCAGAGAGTAGTCCAGCTCCCTATAGGTGGAGCTATTACCTCAGGGCAGCGGTGATGGAGCAGGATGAGGGGTGTTGTAGTAGGAGCTCTTACCACTCTGGTGAGCTGCTGGTGATGGTGTTGAAGCCCTTTGGGCACCGGCGGAAAGGACAACGGAGACCAGTTCAAGTTTGACTCCACTTTACTGGGTACCGGCAGATGTTAAAACGGAACACGGTACAGTTTGGTTTACCGGGTGGATGTTGCCGGTTCAGGGTTCCCCTTATGGAGTCTCTAGATGTTTTTCCCTCTTTGTCTTTTGGAATCACTTTACTCTTCCTGTCTCTACCACCTTCTCAGCACTCTCCTGCCAGTCCTACGGTCTGCCACTAGCCGATAAGGTTGGTCCCTTACCAGTACGGACGGGAGCAGCAGGAACGCACTATTTCTCCCGGCACCGGAGTTCGGTCCGCAACCACTAGTGTCCTCAACTGGTTTCTGTCCTGAGGGGTGAGATGTCCTTGTGGTGCTGTCGGCAACCCGGATACTATGGGCCCGCATCTCGTCGGTCTGCGGTCAGAGGTGAAATTCTGACCGCCTCGGCTTCCCACACTGCCGGTGTTTTCCCCCAACGTGACCAGCCGGCTCTAGCCAGTCCTTGTCCGTTGCCTTCTGTCCTGGGCCCCCACTTAAAGATGGGGATCCCTCCTGTCAGCCGTACTGTCAGGCCCATCCTTCCTGACTGCCTTCCCAGCACTGTCTGAGGTCAACTGTCACTCTTTCTCACTACTCTAACCCTAGGCTCCACCCCCTTTTTGGGACCTACTAAATTACTGGTCCCCCCTATTCTAAGTGGCCTAGTCCTAGGTGTGTGTTTCAGAACAGACTCAATAGGTTAAACCCTGAACTGACAACATACAGAGATACCACATTTGTTGTCAGCTTGCAATACCTCTCTGTGGTGCCAGGCCAGAGGGACGCCACATTGTACTATTCTGAACTGCACCTCCATCACCTCAGTGGCCGGCCACAGCGCTGGTATCCACGTCATGTTACCGTTTTCCCCATCCATCATCATCATCCCCCACCATCCCTGCCATTGAGGGTCCAGGGCATGGAATCCAGAACCGACCAGCCGTGATCCCCCATCAAAGTGACCATCTGTCCTCGTATTCGAATACCCCCTACCCTGTTCGACCGGATAATCTGGTTGCTCATAAAGAGTCTGTGTTGCCTGCCTGGTAGCCAGCCATGAGGGAGCAAAGAGGGACACAAGAAAGCTGAAGGCACCTAGAACCCCATGCCAAGGAGAAGTTAGTTGGTAGGCCATATACCCATCCTGTATAGCGGTCCCTAGTTCTTCTCAGACTGACCAGACCATCAGCCCGGTGAACTAGTACTCTGAACTTGCTGATGTATACTGTATAGCAAAGTAAAATGGTAAAAAACAAGAGACTGTCTCCTTACCTCCTTCCTGCGACCTCTCTGCACCTCCTCTCACCACCACTCCTATCGTCTACTCCATCCATCTCCTACTAAAGCCCCCAGGGGCCTGCTCATGCTGAGGGGGGTAATGCACCTTCCTGCTACACCATCTATCCCCTGAGAACCTCACCTGCAGCACCGGTCACCCTTGATCGGATACCTAAGCTGGCATCACAAACTAACTTTTCTTACTAACTTTCCTTATTGCCTGTAAATATTCCCCCTTTTCATGTCCGGTCAGGGCCACAGCAGCTGGGCATCGCCACCATGATAAAGACTGCCAGGCCCCAACCAGCCAAGTGCCCCGACCCTTCCGACCAAGACAGAAGGGCGAGAAAATGTACGATGCCGTGTAACTACTTCTGCGACAGGCTCAAAGAGAGATAGTGAGTTGAGGTGTGGAAGAGATCCAGGCTCTGAGGGGATTGTGCAGACATAACATTTCCTTTACTTGTTTTCATTCAATGTACAACATACATTTTTTTCTCATCTCCACCCCTTCTTGACATTTCTTATTCATCTTCACACAGCTCATTATATGTACTTTTTTTTTTTGCATTTTACTCCACTTTCTCTACATCACTGCTCCTTTTATATTCAAGCCTTCTGTGCCAGTTTTTCTTTTCTCCATGCATTCAATGTATTATATTGTCACACAATACATTAAAATTATTTTGTTCATCATTGTGCTACAAGCTTTGTATTCTCCATTTCCTGTCATGTAATCATTTACATAATTTCCATTTTTATTATTACTATCTAAAGTAACCACAGCCAATCATCACTGTATAGATAATTTCCATAATCATTATTTTTATACTTTTTTTTTTGTACGAGCCAGTAATTTATTCACTTACACTTGTATATAATATTAAGAGATTTATTTTTTTATTACCGTACTTCACATTTCTGTATACTTACCTTGACAGGTAGAAAAATATTGGAAACTGAGAGTCCTCAGTGGTTGATACCTTTTAATGGCTAACTGAAAAGATGGTAAGTAAAGCAAGCTTTTGGGACACCATGGCCCCTTCATCAGGCTGATAATGACACAAATTCTGAAGACACATACATACAGTTGTGGCCAAAAGTATTGACACCCCTGCAATTCGGTCAGATAATACTCATTTTTTTCCTGAAAACGATTGCAATCACAAATTCTTTGGTATTATTATCTTCATTTAATTTGTCTTCAATGAAAAAACACAAAAATAATTGTCCTAAAGCCAAATTGGATCTATTTCGACACCAAACATAAAAAAGGGGGTGGACAAAAGTATTGGCACTGTTATAAAAATCATGTGATGCTTCTCTAATTTGTGTAATTAACAGCACCTGTAACTTACCTGTGGCACCTAACAGGTATTGGCAATAACTAAATCACACTTGCAGCCAGTTGACATGTATTAAAGTTGACTCAACCTCTGTCCTGTGCCCTTGTGTGTACCACATTGAGCATGGAGAAAAGAAAGAAGACCAAAGAACTGTTTGAGGACTTGAGAAACCAAATTGTGAGGAAGCATGAGCAATCTCAAAGCTACAAGTCCATCTCCAAAGACCTGAATGTTACTGTGTCTACTGTGCGCAGTGTCATCAAGAAGTTTAAAGCCCATGGCACTGTGGCTAACCTCCCTAGATGTGGACAGAAAATAAATATTGACAAGATATTTCAACGCAAGATTGTGCGGCTGGTGGATAAAGAACCTTGACTAACATCCAAACAAGTTCAAGCTGCCCTGCAGTCCGAGGGTACAACAGTGTCAACCTGTACTATCCGTCGGCGTCTGAATGAAAAGGGACTGTATGGTAGGATACCCAGGAAGACCCCACTTCTTATCCCGAGATATTAAAAAGCCATGCTGGAGTTTGCCAAAATTTCCTGAGAAAGCCTAAAACGTTTTGGAAGAATGTTCTCTGGTCAGATCAAACAAAAATAGAGCTTTTTGGGCAAAGGCATCAACATAGAGTTTACAGGAGGTAAAAAAGAGGCATTCAAAGAAAAGAACACGGACCCTACAGTCAAACATGGCGGAGGTTCCCTGATGTTTTGGGTTGCTTTGCTGCCTCTGGCACTGGACTGCTTGACCGTGTGCATGGCATTATGAAGTCTGAAGACTACCAACAAATTTTGCAGCATAATGTAGGGCCCAGTGTGAGAAAGCTGGGTCTCCCTCAGAGGTCATGGGTCTTCCAGCAGGACAATGACCCAAAATTCACTTAAAAAAGCACTAGAAAATGGTTTGAGAGAAAGCACTGGAGACTTCTAAGGTGGCAGCAATGAGTCCAGACCTGAATCCCATAGAACACCTGTGGAGAGATCTAAAAATGGCAGTTTGGAGAAGGCACCCTTCAAATATCAGGGACCTGGAGCAGTTTGCCAAAGAAGAATGGTCTAAAATTCCAGAAGAGCATTGTAAGAAACTCATTGATGGTTACCGGAAGCGGTTGATCGCAGTTATTTTGGCTAAAGGTTGTGCAACCAAGTATTAGGCTGAGGGTGCAAATACTTTTGTCTGGCCCATTTTTGGAGTTTTGTGTGAAATGATCAATGTTTTGCTTTTTGCTTCTTTCTCTTTTTTGTTTTTTCATTTATGACAAATTAAATGAAGATAATAATACCAAAGAATTTGTGATTGCAATCATTATCAGGAAGAAACGGAGTATTAGCTGACAGAATTGCAGGGCTGTCAATACTTTTGGCCACAACTGTACATAAATAAGCAGTGTTAGATGATGTAGTAAATACTTTAGGTGATGTAAAGCAGAGTCAGTCTTGGGAAGGGGAGAGGAGCTGCAAAGGTAAAGTCAAAATTACAAGATAAGAGGTACCGTTTGTATTACTGTTGTATGATTAGTGGCCTGTGGAGACCTGAAAATTCCTCAATGAGTGTAAAAAGCTATAAATCGGTGCGAGAACGTTCACATAAGAGTGTCAAAAGTTAATTGTCCTCTAAAGGGAGTCTGTTGGAAGATGGGATATCTCAAAATGCCCTTTCATTTTATATAAGGACGCATGAATCTGTGATATCCCCAAATGCCCTGACAGGTAGTAATATACCATATGTGAAAATATTGGATGATGAAAATATATCTATGAAAGCGAATCAGTGTGTGATGTATATAACAATAAATAAATAACAATACATGAAGAAATGCAGTAAATCAATTGAATTAAAATACAAAAATAAATACAATATTATTATAAATATAATAAATACCAGAAATATCTTTTTATCCCCAATAACCACTGTTTTTGATAACAGGTCACTTATTGGTTCTTGGTATTGTGCAGGTGCTGGATGTAAGTCTTCAGATGCTTGGATGCGGTAAATGATGCTGTTTCCCGCCAGCTCTCCTCTCCTCTGTGCTGAATTGTGGTGCTTCCAGGTCTCAGCCACATCATCAGTCACGTGATGGGCCGTGTCACTAGAGACGTCACAGTTGCTAGTTGCAGTGGACAGGGAGCGTGTGTGAGAGGATTGGCTAATGTGAGTCGTCAGTCTGTAACTCAATCGACGCGTTTCTAAGAGGTAAGCCCTTCTTCATCAGGATTGCTGGCTACTGTCTGTTACTCTCCTTTTATAGCCAGTCTTCCCTGTCAGCAGACCAGATGGGACCAGTGAAATCACTGCAGCTCTTTCTCTATGGCTTATTCCATTCTGGGCTATTTAACTCATTGTGTGCCTACCTTCTTGTTGTTAAAAATGTATTTGATATTTATCATTTAATCTCTGGTTGTATACTTGGGATTTTCTGGTTTGAAAATATTACTTGACTGGCTTGCATTTAATGGGTTTTTTGTTAGGCAGTTTTTGTACTACTGTTGTGGAGGGTGCCCATATATTTTGTCTAATAGTCTTATGGGCTATATTGATGGTCCCAAGCCCCTTTTTTTGTTTGATGACGTGTCCAAAAGGAATGTGTAGTAATATTATAGAGTATTGTCATGGAGGGTGTCTATTTTATTTACACACTGATCCTATGGATTACATGCAGGATTTCATCTGCTTCCATCTACACTGGCGTTTTTTTGAAAATGCGGCAGATTCGGCAGATTTACCTCATCTGCCAGCTAATGGCCGCATTTGCGTCAAGACCCATGAATTGTCTATGGGGCTTGCGGCAAGTGCGGTTCTGCACTTGCTGCACCTGACACGAGCCCCATAGACAATGCATGGGACTTGCTCCAAGTGTACCGCAAGTGTGACCGTTAGGTGGCAGATGTGATCAATCTGCCACATTTTCAAAAAAACGCCAGTGTGAAAGGGGCCTTAGTGATGTCTAGGATATTCATTTTATGGTGTTCTTAGTAATTAGGGTTTCCTCCTCTAGATTCTTTTTTGTACATGACATCACATTCGTTTTTATGTTCCACCATGTTTATTATGCGTTTGACTACTTTCCTTTTTTGGGGTATCCCCCACCACTATCGCTGAAACTTACAGTATACATTGTCTAATGTGGCTGATAAAATATTATTTGAACCCAAAAAATTCTGCATCTTGATTGAGGCTGGCTGGGGCTAGACGATTGAGTTCGTAGATCCACTGCATTACTGCCCTAGACATTTTTTCTACATAATAACCCCCACTCCAGTTTTTCTTAATTTTTTTAATGGCAAAAAAATATGATGTTTTGCATGAGGAATTGTGTACTTCTTTCTAATGTTTGCTCAGCGGATGTCCCATAAATCCTTTTTTAATATTTCTGACAATTCTGTCATTCTTGTGGCTAGAGTTCTGGCTGTTCTGCCTACATATGTCTCATTGCACGGACAGGTTATGGCATAAATTACACTGGATGTGTGACAAGATAAATGTCTCTTGATGGAAAAAGATTTTTTGTTGGTGGTATTTTCAAATGTGTTTATTACTTTTCTAGATGTATCCATAGATTTCACCGCCCCAGGGCAGTGGAGTACCCAGTCCCTGGCGTTGTTTCACGGGGGATGTCACGGGGCCTGTTGCCCAGTCCCATGGCCCTGGTGGTCGCTGAAAAGGGGAACAGTCAATAAAAATAGTGTTTTGTGACGCCACCTACAGTTCCGGTAATGTTACTGGTGCTGCGGGACAGATCTCTGGGGTGATGGCGAAGCAGCAAGATGATTTCGCTCCCCAACGGAGCTCTTCCACTTACTAACTAACTCTCCTCCCTCCCACACACTTTTCTACCCCGTCAGTCTTCCCATGGGACTGGGTCCTCCCTAAAGCTGGTCCATCCACAGTCCCCTACCTAGAGTGTGTGTGGATGCATGTCATGAGGGTCCTTTATGCAGCATCCCAGTTCCTCAGCCACAGAAATACTACACACTCTTTTTTGTGTGCAGAAACCCTCCTTGGCATCACGACCATGGGGCGCCACAAATTGGCACGCTCTACATTGTTTACAGGGCCTAAAACCTGTGAGAGATTATTTGTCTCCAACTTGCCCACCCATTGATCTTGAGTTGGTTTTTTGTTATTTGACCATTGGGGCTACTAACAAACCTAAAGGTGTTGCTTTTCTGTATATTATTCTCGTTTTTTTAGGGAGATGTTCTCCCATTATTTTGTCCATTTTTAGGTAGTGCTAGTGTCTTTCCACGATTTTGCTTAATCCCCTATGACTATTGTAGTAATCTGTGATTACTGATAGGTTTCTAATTTGATGTTGGAAATGAATTTCATCTGTGTTTTTGTCTCTGTTAGATAACAATAAGACCCTATCTAGATTTGCAATTTCTTCTATGTTCTTTTTGAGTGATTCTTCTTTGTATCCTTTCATTTCAAATTCCTTCTTCATTTCGAATGCCTCTTTTAAAAATTCTCCTTTTTCTGTACAATTTCTTCTTCACCGGGTGAAATGGCTTTTTGGGATGTTTTTTAGCCAATTTGGCAAATGGCAGCTTAAAATAGGTAGATAGCTGTTTGAATCTACATCTTTTCTGTAATTCCTGGGGCAGATCTGGTTTTTTGGTTTATGTAGACTTGTAGATCTAGAAGGTTGATTGTGCTTTTGTCTGTCGCAGCTGTGAAATCTAGGCTGTAGTTGTTGACGTTAATGTCTGCCAAAAAATGTCCAAGAGATGTTTCTGTTCAGTTCCGGATGAATAAGATGTCATCTATATATCTGCGCCAAATGACCAGTCCTTCTCTAAAGATCCCTTGTGGGTAGATGTTCACTTCCTCCCATTTGCCCATGTAGAGGTTTGCGTAACCCGGCACGAAACGTGTGCCCATTGCTGTACCCCACTTCTGTTTATAGAATGTCCCATTGAATTTAAAATGATTGTGTGACAGAACGAAGGTTAAATTGCAGGGAAGAAAAGGTGTATCACAGTCCGCGCTGCCAAATCCACTCACTCCAAAGGAACACACGGGTAGATGAAACTTCAAAAAGAACTCCTTTATTACCTCCGACGCGTTTCGGTGCCCTCCTGACACCTTCCTCAGGGATACCCTCACCCCACAACTCCAGTCATATACAGTTAGGGCCAGAAATATTTGGACAGTGACACAAGTTTTGTTATTTTAGCTGTTTACAAAAACATGTTCAGAAATACAATTATATATATAATATGGGTTGAAAGTACACACTCCCAGCTGCAATATGAGAGTTTCCACATCCAAATCGGAGAAAAGGGTTCAGGAATCATAGCTCTGTAATGCATAGCCTCCTCTTTTTCAAGGGACCAAAAGTAATTGGACAATGGACTCTAAGGGCTGCAATTAACTCTGAAGGCGTCTCCCTCATTAACCTGTAATCAATGAAGTAGTTAAAAGGTCAGGGGTGGATTCCAGGTGTGTGGTTTTGCATTTGGAAGCTGTTGCTGTGACCAGACAACATGCGGTCAAAGGAACTCTCAATTGAGGTGAAGCAGAACATCCTGAGGCTGAAAAAAAAGAAAAAATCCATCAGAGAGATAGCAGACATGCTTAGAGTAGCAAAATCAACAGTTGGGTACATTCTGAGAAAAAAGGAATTGACTGGTGAGCTTGGGAACTCTAAAAGGCCTGGGCGTCCACGGATGACAACAGTGGTGGATGATCGCCGCATACTTTATTTGGTGAAGAAGAACCCGTTCACAACATCAACTGAAGTCCAGAACACTCTCAGTGAAGTAGGTGTATCTGTCTCTAAGTCAACAGTAAAGAGAAGACTCCATGACAGTAAATACAAAGGGTTCACATCTAGATGCAAACCATTCATCAATTCCAAAAATAGACAGGCCAGAGTTAAATTTGCTGAAAAACACCTCAAGAAGCCAGCTCAGTTCTGGAAAAGTATTCTATGGACAGATGAGACAAAGATCAACCTGTACCAGAATGATGGGAAGAAAAAAGTTTGGAGAAGAAAGGGAACGGCACATGATCCAAGGCACACCACATCCTCTGTAAAACATGGTGGAGGCAACGTGATGGCATGGGCATGCATGGCTTTCAATGGCACTGGGTCACTTGTGTTTATTGATGACATAACAGCAGACAAGAGTAGCCGGATGAATTCTGAAGTGTACCGGGATATACTTTCAGCCCAGATTCAGCCAAATGCTGCAAAGTTGATTGGACGGCGCTTCATAGTACAGATGGACAATGACCCGAAGCATACAGCCAAAGCTACCCAGGAGTTCATGAGTGCAAAAAAGTGGAACATTCTGCAATGGCCAAGTCAATCACCAGATCTTAACCCAATTGAGCATGCATTTCACTTGCTGAAATCCAGACTTAAGACGGAAAGACCCACAAACAAGCAAGACCTGAATTCTGCGGCTGTAAAGGCCTGGCAAAGCATTAAGAAGGAGGAAACCCAGCGTTTGGTGATGTCCATGGGTTCCAGACTTAAGGCAGTGATTGCCTCCAAAGGATTCGCCACAAAATATTGAAAATAAAAATATTTTGTTTGGGTTATGTTTATTTGTCCAATTACTTTTGACCTCCTAAAATGTGGAGTGTTTGTAAAGAAATGTGTACAATTCCTACATTTTCTATCAGATATTTTTGTTCAACCCTTCAAATTAAACGTTACAATCTGCACTTGAATTCTGTTGTAGAGGTTTCATTTCAAATCCAATGTGGTGGCATGCAGAGCCCAACTCGCGAAAATTGTGTCACTGTCCAAATATTTCTGGCCCTAACTGTATATAGCCAACTTCATAATAATGATTAGTGGGAGTAACCATCAATAATGACGTCAAAAACGTCATCAAAATGGGAAGGGTCACAGGTTTTGGCGCAATTATCACAAAAAACTAAAATTCACTATATAATCAATAACATAATATCACACAATCAATTTAAAAAATCCGATTAAAAGAACTGTCCAAAAAATCAGAGAATTTCCATGCGGAAACGCCTGTAAAAGCAACTTAACAATCTGGACAAAAAAGTTTTCCATCAATAAAATCATTCTATTCATCTCTCAGGGGGATAGAACCAACAGGTCTCAACAGATTATAAAGTGTGTGTCATTATCAGTGTCTAGCGCCACTGTGCTCTGTTGTACTACAAACCAAAATTAGTAAATCCTTAATTATTGCTCTCAATGTTCCAATGATTAATTGTATTTATTTATTTTCTAGGTAAAAAAAGGGGGAAGAGCAGAAGAAGAGGAGGGCAAGATCCAGGATTTCATAGGAATTCTATAATTCATACTTAAGAAAATTAAAAATGGTGTTTCAATAAATTATGTATTGGTTAAGTTAAAAAATCTAGAATATAAAAGGAGATAATGCAAGTGATAAGGAAGATAATATAAAATCACTTTATATGTAGACTGTGGAGTTCCATAAATATGATGTATGTTAAAATTTGATAAATAAATGAAAAAATATATAAATTTGAGGTTAAAACCATGTAGTCTCACTTTTTCGGATAATTCTATGTGGAGTATCATGATAAGAACTGGAAATGCCATACAGGCCTTCTGGGTTCTATCCCCCCGAAGGAGAACAGACAAGGTATTAACATAGACCAGGAAAAATTTTCAACAACATGCAAAGTGTCCAAACATCTTAATAGACCCAGGTTGGATTGTTACATAGAGATCTTGTTAGTTCTGTTGTATGGAATAATATTCTATTTTGACCACAAGATGGCGCTGATCTGGAGACTGTTGTCAAGGAAACAAACCTGGTACCCAGAGTTTGCGAGTCTATATTACCGCCAGCAGGGGCGCTTGGTCCAAGTCTCTATGTGTTAGAAAGAAAGTGTGCTAGACTGGGATCTCTATTGGGTGCAAAATAAGAGAGCAGATGTGTATGTGAAGTATGTGAACATTAGTTAGGACTAGTGAAGTGTGGTTCATAGGTGCTTATATTGTCTAAAAGAATTAATATAAAAGGTTGACAAAGAATATCTACAGTGAATCTATTTCCAGTATGAGTGCCATACATAGAATGTGAGCGTGTCAGAAATCAATGCTAAGAGAGAATATAAAGGAAAGAATAATGTGACAAAAAAACAAATTATTTCTATATCAATTCAGAGACTAAGTTCAATCCCCTGGGTTTTAGTGTATCTAGTTTGAACATCCAAAATTTTTCTCTCTTTTTTAATATTTCGAATCTGTTTGGGATGTGTGTCTGTATGTGGTCTATGGGGGTAATTTTTTTTTTTTTAAACCAATAATATTTTATTGAGTTTATGAAACATCACGGGATACAGGAAAAAAAAAAAAGGAACAACGGGGAAAATTCCAAACAAGGACAATCATCCAGTGGTGGATTTCAGCATTCAAAGCAAGGGCAGCGCCCTAGGGACCGATCCAAGCCAGTAATTTAATAACATAACATAACATCACATGTCAAACTGGGGATGATTATACCAGAAGGGGGAATGTCTACGACAGTAACGAGGGGGAGGGTGGGGAATAAACGGAGAGGGAAGTGGGAGGGGTAAATGGGGGGGGAGGGGCGGTGAAGGGGTGGGGGAAGGATATGGGGGAAGAGGATCGGGAGGAGGGGGGACGGGTGGAGGGGGGGGGGAGGGAGAAGGGGGAGGCCTGTGCTAAGTGCAGGCAGGCAGCCCCAGCCCGCCGGGCCTCACATGCCGATCTCAAAGAGAGACCACAAGCAACATCAGGAAATCAGTGGCAAGTTAGTGGGATACAGACATCTTATTACATTTTAAGAGCGGAATGCGATCGTGTTATATTTAGAGGAGGACCACGGGTCCCACCAAGTCAGAACCTTTGCTTGTCTCCTAGCGGTATGGGCAAGAAAAAGTTCGTGTTGAAAATGGGAGTTCAATGAAGAGCAAAGTTCCTCAATATTCGGGACCTGGGGCGTTCTCCAATGTCTGGAGATGCACAACCTTGCGGCAAGGAGGATATTAGCCGTAATAGGACGAATAGGAGTGGGCCACTCCTCCAAGCCCAATCCCAGAAGAGCAAGCTGCGGTGTTAAGGTGAAAGAGACGCCCGTCAAGGAGATCAACAAGCCTTCCACTTTTGTCCAAAAGGCCCGAATTTTCGGACAAAGCCACCAAACATGTATGGAAGAACCAGTTTGAGCACAAAGTTTCCAGCAGGAGGGGGAACTAGGTGGCAGCCGACCCTTGAATTTGGACTCTTCAGTGGGGTGGTGTACCAGTTCATTTGTAGTTTTTTTAACTGCTCCAGATGATTGATGCAGTGAGTAAATGCAGTGGCTTGCACTGAGGCACACTGCCACTCCTCCAGAGAAGTCACAAACTGAAGGTCACGTTCCCAGGCAAGCATATACGGTAGTTTTGTATTATGTTTGAGAGAAGACAGAGCATCATAACAGACGGCCACCCCATGATCGTTAGAGTGTTGCGATTTGAAGTGGGCTCGGAGAGATCCATCACCTGATCCAGGCTGAAAAGTTGGTATGTGTAAAGAGGAAATGAGGTGTCTCAGCTGTAAAAATTTGAAGAAGGTGGTGAGGGGAATATCAAATCTGTCAACCAGCTCAGAAAAAGGCCGGACTCCACCCTCATCTAGGACCTGACGAAGAAAGATCAGGCCCCGATCTCGCCATGAAGTGAAGGAGAGAGAGTCTACCATAGGTTCCAATGAATGCAGCGAGATTGCGTGGACTAGGAAGGACATAAGGTTTCGTTTGTAGCGGTCCCACACTCGCAGCAGGGCGACCATCGATTTCAGGATTGGAGAGTCACACTGTCGTCTGAGTAGGTTAATTTCTAGAAGAACCCGGGTAGAATGTTGAGGTGCAAATTCGCTTTCAATTTGTAACCAAAGGTGGTGTGTGGAATCATTGGTCCACCATGCCTTGGCCATTGCCAGCTGAGTGGCATAATAGTAAGCTGCGATGTCTGGGACTCCCATGCCTCCCCGACGGGTAGGTACCGTCAAGACAGTGATTCCTATACGGTGAGATTTCCCTTGCCAGATGAAGCGGCCTATAAGGGATTGAAAAGAGGCTAAAGTTTTATTAGGAATGAAGAGGGGGAGACATCTCAATACATAGAGAATTTTAGGCAGGTACGTCATTTTAATTATCTGGATTCTGGCGATCCATGACAGGGTCAAACCCAAGTGCGATTCCAAGCCTCCTTTAATAGAGCGGTAGATCACGTCCATGTTGCTCCTCACGATCTTGCTTGTATGAGTTATTTGGATCCCAGGTAGGGTATGCCCCGTGGCGACCAGACGAATGGAAATTGGGATTGGAGTAGATCCTGCAGATGGCAGAAGATATTGACTGGGTATAGTAGAGACTTCGAAGAGTTCAGCTTATAGTAGGATGCAGCAGAGAACTCCCCCAAGATCTCCACAGTACGCTGAATGGTCTCTGGCACCTCTGTGCAAATGAAGATGACATCATCAGCATATAAGCCAATCTTGTGCTCTACCTTTCCCACACGAGGGCCATGCACCAGAGGATCCGCCCTCACCCTGGCCGCCAAAGGTTGCATGATGAGTGCAAAAACCAGTGGCGAGAGGGGACATCCCTGTCGGGTGCCATTGGAGATGGGAAAGGGTGCGGAGAGAAATCCCGATGCCCTGACCCTCGCATTCGGAGAAGTGTATAAGGCCATAATAGCGGTCTTAAAGGCACCCTCAAATCCAAACCTGTGCAGGACCTCCTCCAAGTATCCCCAATGCACTCTGTCAAACGCCTTCTCGGCGTCAAGTGAGAGGAGTGCACTGGGGATTTTGTCTCGTTCAAGAAGTTCCAGAAGGTCTATTATCCTCCTGGTTCCGTCGGACGCCTGCCTGGCCGGGACAAACCCCATCTGTTCCGGGCCCACCAAGGAGGGCAGGACCAGCATTAGCCGGGTAGCTAAAAGTTTTGCGTAGAGTTTTAGATCGCAATTGAGCAAGGTGATCAGTCGAAAATTCGCCGGAGTCGTTTGGGACTTACCAGGCTTCGGGAGCGTAGTTATCACTGCTTCTAGGCCCTCCGAATGGACCCTGCCGCTAGATCGCCAGAAATCAAACAGACTTAGCAAGTGAGGAGATAATTGAGAGACAAAGGTGGTATAATAGGCGTAAGAAAAGCCATCTGGGCCGGGGGCTGAGTGTTTTGTCATAGATTTTATTGTGTCCTGAATTTCCCTAGTCGTGAAGGGGTCATTAAGAGAGAGAGATGGTTGGTCAGTCAGCCAGGGAAGCTGGGCCTGGTCTAAGAAATGCTTAATAGATTCCGGGGACGGTTGGGGTGTGGAAGGATCGTCCTGGAGGTTGTATAGTGATAAGTAATAGGTTCGAAATTCCTCCGCAATCTGGTAGGGATTCCTAATAGTCGTGCCAGCAGGGGTAATTAAATGGGTAATTTTGGCTAGGTCCTGCTATTTCTTGATCCGTTTGGCCAGTACTGAGCCCGCCCTGTCTCCCAGGCCATAGAACTTAGCCTTCAACTTCTGTAAGCCGAATTCTACCTTAGTTAGTAAAAGTGATCGCAAGGAGTCTCGAGTAGCGGTCAGGTCTTTAAGAATGGAGGCATTGGGCGTCTGTTTGTGGCGGTTCTCCAACCTAGCTATGTTGGCTGTGAGAAGTTTGGTGTGAGCCTCACTTTTCTTTTTAAGTCTAGAAGCCATTTGGATGAAGGCGCCTCGAACGACCGCCTTGTGGGCCAACCAGTTTAGCTCAGGGTCTGTGTCCCTCCCTTCATTAAGGGAGAAGTAGTCAGTAATACAGGCCATGATATGGCTAATATTATCAGGGGAAGCCAGGAGGTGTTCATTTAACCTCCATAATGAAGTCGGTGAGACATGTGAGGAGTCCGAGACACAAAGGGATACCGAGGCATGGTCCGACCAGGTGATATTGTCGATGGAGGATGATAGACACCGGGACAGGAGTGGATCATTGACCAAGAAATAGTCCAGTCTCGCATATGTTTGGAACCGTGGAGATAGATAGGTATAGTCCCTCTCCTCCCCGTGGGAGTACCGCCATATGTCGTACAGATGGTAATCAGATATTAGACCACCCATCTCACCATGGCAGTATGAGGAGGAGGAGCAGTCAAGCCGTTTATGAACTGGAAGATTGAAATCGCCCGCAATCATCGTTAGGCCAGTCGTGATGGAGGCCAACTTCGGGAAGAGGGAGCGAAAGAACTTGCGTTGCCCTGTGTTTGGGCCGTACACTGACACCAAAGAGTATAGGACGTTATTGATTAGACCCTTCACCACCAGATATCTACCCTGCGGGTCAGAAACAGTGTCGACCAGTTGGAATGAGAGGGATTTATGTAAGAAAATTGCCACACCAGCTTTTTTAACATCTGCGTTGGCAAAATATTGGTGCGGGTATTGCCGTGAGGCCATACGGTGATTGTCTCCTTTCAGGAGATGTGATTCCTGAATTAAGATCACGTCACCTCTCGTTTTCCTCAACTGAGACCATACCAAAGAGCGTTTGGCTGGCGAGTTCAGCCCGTTGACATTGGTTGAAATAAATTTAATGCTCATGATGGATCTCTCCGAAGTCCCGATCTGTATGAATAGGCAGAATAATACAAAAAGTATACAACAAGATGCGTTATGGTATCCCCAAAAGCCGGCAGCTGGGCGGTATGGCGCGCTGTCACGCACTGCACAAGCACAAGGAGAGGGCAAGGGAGGGGAGGTGAGGGAGGTAGGTAAGAGGAAGGGGGAAACAAGGGATTAATGTATTTATATACACCTACTTACAAAATACTCAGTTTAGGTGAGACTCTTCACAATAAGAGTCACAAATTTAGTTCCGTCACAAATTTCTTGACGTGACCTCGCTTTATACCAACATAGAGCACAAATTGGGACTACTATGTATTGAATATTTTCTTAAAAAGGACCCCCAATTGAGAGATGACATCATTGATTTTATACTTGAAAATCTGGAGTTTATACTAGAAAATAATTTTTTTACATTTAATGGAGTAATGTACCATCAAAAATTCGGTACAGCGATGGGTTCGAAGACAGCTTGCTCGTACGCTAATCTAGTGATGGGATTGTTCGAAAAAATATACATTAACGAAAATATATACAACAGTGGACTAGTGGTGTATAAAAGATACATAGACGACTTATTTTTTATATGGGACAAAGAAAATGGAGACTTACAGAAATTTATAGAAGAAATAGAAAGAAATGACTGGGGTTTCAGCTTTGAATCGACAATTAGTGAGCAAAACATCAATTTTTTGGACTTGAGCGTTTTTGTGGAACAAGGTGCAATATATACCAAATCTTATTTCAAAGCCACTGATGGCAATTCCTACATCAATTTCAAGAGTGGGCACTACAAGAAATGGCTAAATAATATTCCAGTCAGCCAATTCAGGAGAATCAAAAAAAACTGTTCCTCTAATCAAGATTACACCATCCAATCAGAGATATTGGTGAATAGATTTATGGAGAGAGGCTATCCCAAAGATCTAATATATAATGCACAAAAACATTACGAAAAAACACCTCAAGAAACACTTTTGATACCAGGAAGGAAGAATAGGACTGGGGACAAGCAAAGGTGGAACTTTATCACCACATATAACAGGTGCCATAAAAAAATCAGAGAATGCATTGAAAAGCATTGGCATTTACTAAAAAGTGATCCAATATTAAACAAAGTGATCCCGAGCAGACCGGGGATCACATTCAGGAGGGCCAACAACATGAAAGGGAAAATAGCACCGAGCCGGTTGAAACAGATTTGGACGATCAACGATGAAGTAGGGATACAAAAAGGCTCTACTAAATGTGGGAAGTATAGATGTCGATGCTGCAGAAACATTCAAAAAAGAACCCACTTCACATCCTCGGTTAATGGAGAAACTTTCCCGATTAAGTATAAAATGGACTGCACCACCAAATATGTTATATACCTGCTTGAATGCCCATGTAACCTACAGTATGTTGGGAGGACAATTAGATCTCTACATGAGAGACTTAATAAGCACCGATCGAATATAAAGAGTGGCTTCAAAGCCCATGGAGTATCACATCATTTTGATTTACATCATAATAGGGATCCCACAGTCATCAAAATTACCCCCATAGACCACATACAGACACACATCCCAAACAGATTCGAAATATTAAAAAAGAGAGAAAAATTTTGGATATTCAAACTAGATACACTAAAACCCAGGGGATTGAACTTAGTCTCTGAATTGATATAGAAATAACTTGTTTTTTTGTCACATTATTCTTTCCTTTATATTCTCTCTTAGCATTGATTTCTGACACGCTCACATTCTATGTATGGCACTCATACTGGAAATAGATTCACTGTAGATATTCTTTGTCAACCTTTTATATTAATTCTTTTAGACAATATAAGAACCTATGAACCACACTTCACTAGTCCTAACTAATGTTCACATACTTCACATACACATCTGCTCTCTTATTTTGCACCCAATAGAGATCCCAGTCTAGCACACTTTCTTTCTAACACATAGAGACTTGGACCAAGCGCCCCTGCTGGCGGTAATATAGACTCGCAAACTCTGGGTACCAGGTTTGTTTCCTTGACAACAGTCTCCAGATCAGCGCCATCTTGTGGTCAAAATAGAATATTACTCCATACAACAGAACTAACAAGATCTCTATGTAGATCTATATGTAACAATCCAACCTGGGTCTATTAAGATGTTTGGACACTTTGCATGTTGTTGAAAATTTTTCCTGGTCTATGTTAATACCTTGTCTGTTCTCCTTTGGGGGGATAGAACCCAGACAGCCTGTATGGCATTTCCAGTTCTTTTTTTTTTTTTTAAACCAATACGTTTTTATTAGGGTTTTTTAAAACAAGGGTACAGACATGGGAAAATTCCCAAGAGGTACATACCATTAACAGATAAACATAAGAACAAAGGCAATAAATGTAGGGGAGTAAAAAAAAAAAGAGAAAAGGGGGGGGGGGGGGGGGGGGAGTGTGTGCAGTGGTGCAACAGTGAGATACCAAGATCAGAGACACTATAATCAGTATTGTCAGGAGGGTGGTGAGGGAACAGTGTTATGGTCGGAGGACGACCAAGGGTCCCACCAATTCAGAACTCTTCGCTTGCGGTGCAGTGAATGTGCTAGGTAAAGTTCATGGGCATAATGCGAATTCAGTCTCGCGACCAACTCTGAGAACGACGGGAGGGTGGCAGATCTCCAATGAGCGGCGACCGTGAGTCGAGCAGCGATTAAAACATTTGTCACAATTGGTCTCAGAGGCGTGGGAAAAAGGTTGAGATCGATGCCTAGGAGTGCTAGTGGAGCTGAAAGGACAATGGGAAGGCCTGTTAGAGAGCGCAATAAGTCCGTAACTGAACGCCAAAAGGGTGCTATGAGGGAGCAAGACCACCATATGTGGGGTTCAGAGCCTTCGACAGAGCAGCCTCTCCAGCAATAAGGAGATGGAGACGGACGGACTTTGTGAAATTTGGCAATGTGGGAGGGGGTTAGGTACCAGTGAAACATCAACTTTTTTGCCTGCTCTAAGTGATTAATGCAGCTGGAATACTTCGCAGCATGACCCGAGGCCGCGTACCATTGGTCCACGGTGGCGACAAACCCGAGTCTGGACTCCCACTTGGACATATAGGGAAGTTTGCTCTCAGTGCGGGGCAGGAGGAGGGCTTTATAGATAATGGAGACCCCGTTACCAACCGGCCCAGTACGTTTAAACAAGGATTGAAGTTGGAACGAGACGTTTAAGATGTCAAACGTGGGGAATGTTACGGTAGCGAGAAAGTGTTTGAGACGCAGATAAGAGAAGAGAGCTGAAGGGGGAGGTTGAGTTTTGCAGAAAGGGACGCAAAGGGAAGAAGCCGATTATTACTTAGTACCGATTTCAAAGCCATCGTCTCTCCGTCTCCCCACGATGCGAAAGAGATGTCGCCCATTACAGAGGAGACCGCTTTGAGAGAGATATAACAGTGTAGGAAGGAAAGATGTGTCTCCGAGTACCGCCTCCACACATCCAAAACACAGGAAATAGAGCGTAATGAAGCAGGGGGAACGTGGCGCTTCAGAAGGTTCATTTGGAGTAGAAGGCGAGGGGATTGAGAGGGGGCAAAGAACGCTTCAATCTGAAGCCAGAGAGGCCATGGTGATTCAGCCCACCATATCCTTGCAATATCAAGCGAGAGCGCAGCGTAGTACGACGTTATCTCTGGGACTCCAAATCCCCCCTCCTTGTATGGGAGGGAGAGAGTGGAGAGAGCGACACGAGGCACCTTGTGATTCCAGATGAAGCGAGTTAGGGAAGATTGGAAGAGCAAAAGGTAGCGTTTCGGGAATGATAGAGGGATACAACGTAGGACATAGAGGATCTTTGGAAGGAGCATCATTTTGGCGGTTTGGATGCGTGCTACCCAAGAAAGTTGGTGAGTGGTGTAGTCTGAGCATGCCGTCCGCAGAGAAGCCAGTAGGAGGTCGCAGTTGCGTCGTATTAGGTCTTTTAAGGGGGTGATCTGGATACCCAGGTAGGTAAAGCCCTGTGAGGCCCATTTGAAGGGAAATCTGGAGGCCAGGTCGTGTTGATCGTTCTCAGAGATGTGTACGGGAAAGACTGTAGATTTGGAGAGATTGAGTTTATAATATGAGGCGTGGGAAAAATCCGTGAGGATAGAAAGGATAGCAGGCAGCGAGGTAGAGGGATTAGTGCAGGAGAGAAGCACATCATCTGCATATAAACTGATCTTGTGGTCTACGGGACCCACTGCGATACCCGTGACATTTGGATGAGCGCGTATAACTGCGGCCAGCGGTTCCATCGCAAGGGCGAAGATTAAGGGAGAAAGAGGGCAGCCCTGCCTGGTCCCATTGGTAATATGAAATTCCGTGGAGGCAAACCCTCCCGCTCTAACGAAGGCGCAAGGAGCTGAATATAACGCTAATATGGCTGATTTAATATTACCAGAGAAAGCAAATTTGTCCAGGACTGCCGCTAAGTAACCCCAGTGTACGCGGTCAAAGGCTTTTTCCGCATCTAAAGAGACTAGTACACCGGGGTCCTTCCTGCCCTCGAGAATTTCAAGGAGATTGATAACCCGCCTTGTGGCATCTCTCGCCTGACGGCCTGGAATAAATCCGACTTGGTCCGAGACGGGAGAACGAACTTGAGACGGTCCGCTAGCAATTTGGAGTATATTTTTAGGTCGCAGTTCAGCAGCGCTATCGGCCTGTAGCTCCCAGGGTCAACGGGAGGCTTCCCAGGTTTCAAAAGGGTTGAGATTGAGGCTTGTAAGCCTTCAGGCTTGATGGTGCCTCTCTCCTGCCAGTATTGGAAGAGAGATAGAAGGTGGGGCGCTAGAGTGTGAGCAAAAGTGGTGTAATAGCGGTAAGAGAAACCATCGGGGCCAGGAGCCGATGACTTTTTTGCGGAACGTATGGACGCAGTGATTTCCTGGAGGGATAAGGGACTATTCAAAAAGGAGAGTTGATCTGAGGAAAGGGAGGGGAGTTTAGCCCGATCAAGAAAGGAGGAGATTGAGGACGCCGTCGGTTGCGGGGTTTGTTGAGATGACGCAAGGTTGTAGAGTTCCTCATAATATTCGCGGAAGCGATCTGCAATATGGATGGGGTTGCGGATGGGGAGGCCTCGCGCAGAGGAGATCTGGGAAATTCTGGAGCGCATCTCGGCCTTCTTTACACGTCGCGCTAGCAGGGTTCCAGCTCTATCACCCATACCATAAAATCGGGCCCTAGACCTCTTAAGCTGAAATTCGACCTTGGCGAGTAGAAGAGCCCGCAATCGATTTCTGGCAGCAGAGAGATCAGCAAAGTGGGATGTGGATGGGGAGGTGGCACAGGTAGTTTCAAGGGCCTTAACTTCGTCCAATAGGGAGTCCAGAGCCGCTGTGTGCCGTTTTTTGGCCAATGAGGCTAATTTGATGAGGTGGCCCCTCATTACAGCCTTATGGGCAAACCAAATCGTGTCTGGGGGGGAGTCCGGGCAGGTATTAAAGGAGAAGAATTCGAGAAGCAGTGATTCTAAAGCCTGAATGTTACTATCAGAGAGCAGGAGAGTTTCATTGAGTCTCCATGGGGCCAATGGGGACCTCGGAGAGGAGTCAGAGATGCGCAGTGTGATTGGAGCATGGTCAGACCATGACGCTGTGCCGATGGAGGCTGCTGTACATAGGGGCAGGAGGGAATCGCCCACTAGTATATAGTCAATGCGACTGAACGATCTGTGTCGCGGAGAGAAAAAAGTATAGTCCCTCTCGGTGCTGTGTAGGCACCGCCAAATGTCATGGAGGTGGAAGGAGGAGGTCAAATGTCCCAGGTCTGATCTATAAGACACAGAGGAGGAACAGTCGAGAGGTTTGAAGAGTGGAGCATTTAGATCCCCAGCCACAACTTTATGGCTCTTCATCTCCGGGATTAGTTGTTCCAGAGCGGATCTAAGAAAAGTGGCTGGGCGCACATTGGGGGCATACAGCACCAAGAGGGAATATAAGACATCGTTCAGGCGGCAATTCACCAGCAGATAGCGGCCCTCAGGATCTGGGAGGGACGATACAAATTCGAACGCAAGGCCGCCGCTAATGAAGATCGCCACCCCGGCTTTTTTAGTTGCGGCATTAGCGTAAAATCTATGCGGGAAGCGGGCAGGGGAGACACGGGGGTTATCTCCCACCAAGAGATGCGTCTCTTGCAAAAAAACTACGTCCGGGCGTGCTTTACGTAGGTGGGAGAATAAAAATGAACGCTTGTGCGGCGAGTTTAAGCCGTTCACATTTAAAGCTGAGATGGATATAGGCATTGTGGGGTGTAGTTATACCACGTGATAGAGATACCTGGCATCAGCATACCGGTAGGGGGACCAGTTGCACACTTGGGGAGAGGGGAGGGGAGCAGAGTGGGGGAATAACATAGCAATAAACAATATAACATGAACAGTTGCAGGGGGGAGAAAAAGGTCCGCCCTGGTCTCACATAATCCCGAGAATCAGAGGGGACAGTGAGAGTGAACCAGAGAGTAACAATAAAAAAAAGAGGAAAAAAAGTCATCATGAGCATATTACACTCGGACAGCCGTCCGAGGTGTTTGGAGCAATGCGGTCAGGTGTAACGTAGATGCAATCGCTCCTGGGGCGGCACTACACGGGTCATAACTTTAATTATAGAAGGAAAGCAGGAGAGATAGGAGAGGGAGGAATTGGAAAGAGAGTGAGAAACCAGCCAAGGAGCTGAGTACTAAAGGAGAGGAAAGATTAGCCGAGTGTAGGCTAAGTATAAGCTAAGTATACGACCTGGTAGGCAGATGACAAGTTCAGAAAGATAGTCCCGGGTGCTTCTCCCCAACAAACGGGGAAAGAAGCAGTTCAGCAAAAAGGAGAAGAGGTCAACGCCAATCATGGCACAGGTCAGGCAGTCTTCCATTCTGGATCGATCCTGCGGCTCTGAGAAGGTAGGTCGGCCCGCGAGTCATCTCGAGGAAGAGCAGGGCGGCGATCATCTTGAGTGGCCGAGGGGGGACTCATGCCCCAGGAGAGTAGAAGCTGGGCAGCACGAGCTGGGGTGAGGCAGACGTGTAGCTTATCGTTCCTCCGGACCAGCAGGCGAGTCGGGCGGCCCCAGCGGTAGGGGATGTCAGCTTCTCGCAGTAGCGTAGTATAGGGCCTGTACGCTCGGCGAAGAGCGAGCGTCCCCGGGGACAGGTCCGGATACACCTCCAGGTTGGCGAAGCGAGGCGGGAGCTCCGGAGCTGCCCGTAGAGCTTTTAGAAAGTCCTCCTTCGCCTCATAAAAATGGATGCGGCCGAGAACGTCCCTGGGGAGATCGGCCCTCAGTCCCGGAGGTTTCGGGATTCGGTGGATGCGGTCGATTTTTAAGTCCCTTTCATGGAGGCCCGGGAGAGCTTCTTTCATGAAATCCTGTAATAAAGCTCGGAGATCATCTCCCGGGATCGACTCTGGAATCCCCGGAGGCGGACGTTGTTCTGCCTGCTCCGATCCTCTAGGTCGCAGTTTTTCGCTTGGACGAGGCTGGTGACATGTTGGAGGTGCTCATTCTCGTCTAGCAGGTGATTGTGCGAGCGAATGAGCTCCGTCATTTTATGTTCAATATGGTCGGTTCTCCCGCCAATCTCCGCCACTTCAGACCTAACGTCCGCCAATGCCGACGTGATATGATCCTGGAGCGAGTTGCGGAGGTCTGATAGCAGCTCTCTCATAAGTGCTAAGGTGACCGGAGTCTCCGGAGGCAGGGAAGCAGCAGCGGGGGTCTGCACGAGTAGCTCCCGACGGGAAGCTCTAATAGCTCGAGGAGATGCCGGCGCCATGTTGGAAGTCGATGCAGACGAGGCCCGGCCTGGAGGGAAGAAGTCAGAAACCCTCTTTGGGAGCAGTTCTTGCCGGTTTTTCGTCTTCCCCATCGTGGCAGAGGGATGGTAGGAAGAATATCTGAGAGAATGGAGGCTAAAATAGTAGCGTGACCGGTGGAATTGCCGCTTTTTCAATCCCGGGACCAGGAGCTCCTGAATCAAGCGGCTGCTAGCATGCTCAGCTAGGCCACGCCCCCGGCATTTCCAGTTCTTATCATGATACTCCACATAGAATTATCTGAAAAACTGAGACTACATGGTCTTAACCTCAAATTTATATATTTTTTCATTTATTTATCAAATTTTAACATACATCATATTTATGGAACTCCACAGTCTACATATAAAGTGATTTTATATTAACTTCCTTATGACTTGCATTATCTCCTTTTATATTCTAGATTTTTTAACTTAACCAATACATAATTTATTCAAACACCATTTTTAATTTTCTTAAGTATGAATTATAGAATTCCTATGAAATCCTGGATCTTGCCCTCCTCTTCTTCTGCTCTTCCCCCTTTTTTTACCTAGAAAATAAATAAACACAATTAATCATTGGAACATTGAGAGCAATAATTAAGGATTTACCAATTTTGGTTTGTAATACAACAGAGCACAGTGGCGCTAGACACTGATAATGACACACACTTTATAATCTGTTGAGACCTGTCGGTTCTATCCCCCTGAGAGATGAATAGAATGATTTTATTGATGGAAAACTTTTTTGTCCAGATTGTTAAGTTGCTTTTACAGGTGTTTCCGCATGGAATTTCTCTGATTTTTTGCACAGTTCTTTTAATCGGATTTTTTAAATTGATTGTGTGATATTATGTGATTGATTATATAGTGAATTTTAGTTTTTTGTGATAATTGCTCCAAAACCTGTGACCCTTCCCATTTTGATGACGTTTTTGACGTCATTATTGATGGTTACTCCCACTAATCATTATTATGAAGTTGGCTATATATATATTTTTTATTTATTCATTAGATGGACTCTTCCCCCCGAAGAAGCAGGCAGTGTAGCCTGCGAAACGGCTGTTGGGGTCCATCCCACAGCGGTCCCGGTCTCCTCTCTAGGCAGGTAATGAATGCATCTGCACTTTTACTTTGCACTTTTTCCTGGTCCTCTGAACCACTATACACTTGTATATACCCTTGATTTAGGCTGTCACTTGCTGTGATAGGTGGTTTTACTGCTGAGAGATCGGGTTGTGCAATAAATTATGTGCTGGCTATAAAGTATATGACCTAAATGATTATGTGAGAGTCCGGGGCTGTGCAATGTTTTGTGTCCTGTATGTGTTTATCCTGTTGTAAGTCCATCTAATGAATAAATAAAAAATATATGCAATTAAATCCTCTTTTTCCTGGTGAATCAATGATATATATGAGGATGCTTTGTTTCCCCATGGTAACTATGGGTGCAGACAATCACTGTTAAGTGATGGATTTTCTTATTATATGGCTATATATATGACTGGAGTTGTGGGGTGAGGGTATCCCTGAGGAAGGTGCCAGGAGGGCACCGAAACGCGTCGGAGGTAATAAAGGAGTTCTTTTTGAAGTTTCATCTACCCGTGTGTTCCTTTGGAGTGAGTGGATTTGGCAGCGCGGACTGTGATACACCTTTTCTTCCCTGCAATTTGATGTGTGTCCACGTGTGAGTGGACGATGGAAGTCCAGCGGCAGCCATCTGGAAATCATCATCTTACGCCTTCTAACCAGTTGTGGGTCTCACAACTGATATAGGTGAGTGGATTCATTATACACCACCTTAACATCAAGTGTCATAATGATAGGGCACTATTGCGCCTTTTGTTCCCCTCCCTTTTTCTTTTATAGAATGAAGGTTATGCTGTTTGTTATGAACATAAACTGGCCCTCATTTAGTAATTCCGACTTTTATGTTCAGATATTTTTATTGGTTTGCAACTAAAAGAACGGTATAACATACAGTATGATTAGCATAAATGATACAGAAATCAATGAAGTACAATAAAAGGAGATTAGTAATCTAGGTGGTACAATATGAAGAAAGATGTACAATCTATATATTCATAGACCGAGGATGAATCAGAAATATATAACACTACTCAAGGCTTTAGTCGCTCGGTCAATGATTTATATAAATATAACGACTTTAAAAAAAAAAAATATTCTGTGGTCATGCAGCCCTTTTTGTGTTCAATAATTGTATAAAGTGACTTTACAGCTAACGTTCCCAGGATGTATTGAGATTTCCACTGTGTTGTATTTAATACCTGGAGAGTGTGTGTGGTGTCTTGTAAATATGTTGACAGAGTTACGACACTTTTGCAGATAGCAATCGATATATTGTGACAAGCTTGCTGTAAGAGAATTGATCCCAGAGATGATTGGTCTTCCAGGTGGGTTTTTCTCATCCTTATGTATGTTGGTTACAAACGTGAACTCCTTTTTGTTCATTATTCCCATTTGTTTGCCTTTCAAAGTTAATTTTCCTAATTGTGCCTGATATTTTTCTGTGGGGTCCTCTTTCAGGATGGAGTACGTCTTTCTATAATAATAATAATAATAATCTTTATTTATATACCGCCAACATATTCTTCAGCGCTCCACAATTCAGAGGTTCATATTCAAACAATCATAAGAAACAGTTATCAGAAAGTACAATACAATACAAACTGCAATACAAAGCATAATACAATAATTAAAGCCAAATAATGACAGCTCTGCTCATAATAGTTTACAATCTAACAAAGAGCTTACAATCTACACTCTAACGATTTTATCTTCTAATATTCTCATAGCTTCTTTGCAGTACTCTGTGGAGTTCATGACTACAATTGCTCCTCCCTTGTCTGCTGGTCTGATTAAGATTTGATGGTTATCTTGTAAAGTCTTTATTGCCTCTCTTTCTTTCCTTGTCAAATTATGCTGAACATATCTGATATTTGATATTTAGTGTTTTGATCTTCCTTATATCCTCAATAAATAATTTTTAAATCATTGTATCTATCCCAAAAAAGCATTTTAGATACTTACATGTTTCCATTAGCTAGCTGGGGAAACAGTCATCCAGGTGGTTAACATACATGTCACTCTACTGCAGCGATGCTGTGATATAAAGGACCGGTGTGCTGTCACGACCATGTGCCTGTAAGGGGCGGATCTAAGTAAACTAAGCCTTGGCGGATTTAGCTCTGCCTATTACAGTCACATGGTCATGACATCACACAGGTCTGAATGGATATCCATTTCGGCTTTGCTACAGTAAAGTAACAGGTCTGTTAATTCTTAACCACCCGGATGACTGTTTGGGCACCAAGCTAATGAAAACATGGGAAAACAAGTACAGCTGAAGCAGAACTTTACACACTATATAAAAAGGAACACATGCATGTTTTTCTCACTATCTGACATGAAATCAGAATAAACCTTTCCCGTTTTAGGTCAATTAGGATAACTATAATTATTAATATTTGCCAAATGCCAGAATAATGAGAGAATGTTTTAAGGCATTTTTATTACTTTCTGCAAAGTCACAAGTTTACATACATTTCATTAGTATTTGGTACGATTGCCCATAGCCTGGGGTCAAAAGTTTTGGATATCCTTCCACAAGCTTCTCACAATAGTTGGTAGGAACTTGTTTCCATTCCTCCTGACAGAACTTGTGTAACTGAGTCGTTTTTGTAAGCCACCTTGCTTGCACCTGCTTTGCCCATAAATTTTCAATAGGATTGAGTTCAGTGCTTTGTGATAGCCCTTCCAAAACATTCATTTTGTTATCCTTAAGCCTATTTGTAACCAGTTTGGCAGCATGCTTCTCATTGTCCAGTTGGAAGACCCATTTCCACCCAAGCTCTAACTTTCTGGCTGATGTCTTGAGATGTTACTTCAGTATTGCCACATAATCTTCTTTCCTCATGATGCTATTTTGAGAAGTGCACCAGTCCCTCCTGCAGCAAAACAGCACACAGCATGGTGCTGCCTCCCCTGTGTTTCACAGTTGGAATGGTGTTCTTAGGTTTCCAAGCTTCTTCCTTTTTCCTCCAAACATAACGATGGTCATTATGGCCAAACAATTCAATTTTAGTTTTGTCAGACCACAGGACATGTCTCCAAAAATGTATGTCTTTTTTCCAGTGTGCATTTGGAAAAAATAATCTGTTTCTTTTGGAGTAATGGCTTCTTCAGACAGAGTGGCCTTTCAGCCCATGTTGATACAGTACTTGTTTTACTGGAGATTATGACACAATCTTACCAGCTTCCGTCATCATCTTCACAAGGTCTTTTGCTTTTGTTCTTTGGTTGATATGCACATGTCAGACCAAAGTACATTATTATTACTATTATTTATTTATATAGCGCCATTAAATTCCATGGTGCTTTACATGCTAAAAGGGCAGAGAAGGACAAGTACAATAAATGTGGACAATTTGGTCGTACAGATACAAGAGGGGAGAAGATCCTGTCCGCGAGGGCTCACAATCTACGAGGGGCAGGTGGGGATACAGTAGGAGGGGGAGGTGTCGATCGTGAGGCAGTGCGGTGGACCAGGTCTCATAGGAGGTTGTAGGCTTGGCAGAAGAGGTGGGTCTTTAGGCTTCTTTTGAAGGTACCCAGGGTAGGAGAATGTCTGATGTGCTGGGGCAGAGAGTTCTAGAGTATGGGGGATGCCCGGGAGAAATGCTGAATGCGTTTGTGCAAAGAGGAGATGAGGGGGAAGTAGAGGAGGAGTTCTTGGGAGGATCGCAGGTTGCGCGAGGGTCGGTATCGAGAGATCATGTCGGAAATGCATGGAGGGGGCAGGTTGTGGATGGCTTTGTATGTCATGGTTAATGTTTTAAACCGGGATCTCTGGGAAGCAGGGAGCCAATGAAGGGCTTGGAAGAGGGGGAGACAGTGGGAGGACAGATGGATTAGACGGGCAGCGGGTTTAGGATAGATTGGACAGGTGCAAGGGAGGTAGCAGGGAGGCCAGAGAGCAGGAGGTTGCAATAGTCGATACGGGAGATGATGAGATCATGAATAAGGGTTTTAGCAGTGTCGTGGTCAAGAAAAGCGCGGATCTGGTAGATGTTTTTGAGCTGGAGATGGCAGGAGGTGGCGAGGGCCTGGATGTGGGGGCTTGAAAGAGAGGGAACAGTCGAGGATAATCCCGAGGCACTTGGCATGGGGGACTGGGAGAGAGAGCAGTCATTGATGACGATGGATAGGTTGGGTTGTAAGGGGGAGTGGCTTGGGGGGAAGGCGATGAACTTGGTTTTGTCCATGTTTAGCTTAAGGAAGCGAGAGGAGAAGAAGGATGAGATGGTGGACAGGCATTGGGGAATTTTGGATAGTAGGGAAGTGATGTCAGGTCCAGACAGGTAGATTTGGGTGTTGTCGGCGTAGAGGTGGTCTTGGAGGCCGTGGGACTCAATGAGCTGCTCTAGGCCTAGAGTGTAGATTGAGAAGAGTAGCGGTCCCAGAACCGAGCCCTGGGGGACCCCTACAGATAGGGGGTAGGGTGAAGAGGAGGTGTGGGAGTGTGTGACGCTGAAGGTCCAGTCCGTTAAGTATGAGGAGATCCAAGAGAGGGCAAGGTCCGTGATGCCAAGAGATTCCAGGATCTAAAGTAGAAGGGAGTGATCAACAGTGTCAAATGCCGCGGATAAGTCGAGGTGGAGGAGGACAGAGTAGTGACGTTTGCTTTCATCCCTAGAACACAGAACCCATCTTCTTCCTGAGCAGTATGATGACTGAACATTCCCATCTTGTTTGTACTTGCATATAATTGTTTGTACAGATGAACGAGGCACCCTCAGGTATCTGGAAATTGCACTGAAGGATGAACCAGACTTGTGCAAGTTCACAATCCTCTTCCTGTTATCTTGGTTGATTCTTTAGGCTTTCCTATGATGCTACAAAAAGAAGCAGTGTGTTTCAGTTGTGCATTAAACTAAGACCAGAGTTTTGTCTCTAACTCAGATGTTGCCAATAAACCGATCCGAAGCTTCCAAACATATGACATAATCATATGGGCTGTCACAAATTATTTAAAGGCATAATAGTATTTGTAAACTTGTGACTTTGCAGAATGTGATAAAAACATCATATCTCATTATTATGATATTTGGCAAATATTTATAATTATGGTAATTCTAATTGACCTAAAATCTGATTTCGTGCCATATAGTGAGAAAAACATGCATACGTGTCATTTTACATAGCGTATGTAAACTTCTGATTTCAACTGTATATATAAAAAAAATTGTACTTTAGAAAATACATATTTTTGTAAATGTGTTTTGTGCACATTCAGCAAATCTATGACAGCCATCTGTCCACCATTTTGCTGAACCATAATGACATAGAAACATGTGAAGTGTGGACAACTCTATTTGCTGGTGAAGCCTGGGTTATGTTTGAAGAATGAGAATGTGACTTTTGTTAGCTCCATCAAATGAACAAAAATTGCCAACATCATTAATTTTTCCTGGGAATAGAATTGATAGTTTACAACATGGCCATAATTGAGTCTGAAGTTAAAGGAATACAAAGTTTTCTGTACTTCAAAGACTCTTCATTTATCTGCTATGCGATAAGTTATAATTAACTGTAACGATGTTTAGAAAACTCCAATTGTAGAAGCTGACCAAATAGATTAAAGCTTTTTGCTTTTAATTGAACGGTCCTTAGTACTGATGGGCTTTTATGTAAAGGATTTAACACATCCTATTTTAATAATGATTGTATGTACGTGCTTGCCAGGAAATGTAATCTTTAAACAGTTACAGAAAACACATTTCACTTTCATATACTTTATACGTTTTATTTTAATCTTACAGATATGGATTCCAACAGATCAAAAGCCATATTTTATATGGAATTGCTCCTTTGAACCAGTAGAAAGACTTCTTTCTTTGAGTGACCCTGTTAGAAAAATAGTCCTTAATAGGTAATGAGTCCCAAAGGGAGATGCGGCATGCCAATTCATAGATGGCTCATTTTATACTGGGAGCATTTATTCCTACAAATATCATAATTATCATTATTACAGAATTAGGAACCTTTCACATCTGTGTTTTTTTATAATTGCGCCAGATCCGACAGATTTCGCCACATCTGCCGTGTAACGGCCAACTGCGGCACGAATCTGGCAAGCCCATTCATCCTCTATGGGGCATGCGCTCAGGTGCAGCAAGTGCGGTTTTGCTGGATTCTGCAAATTGGGCACTTGCAGCAGCGCAAAAAAAAACAAACCGCTGCTAGCAAGTGCCAGAACCGCACTTGCCACACCTGACCGCAAGCCCCATAAAGAGTTATAGCAGCAAGTTGGCGGTTACGTGGCAGATGCGACAAAATCTGCTGGATCTGATGAAATTATGAAAAAATGTTGCTGTGAAAGCAGCCTTAGTCTTAAAAATAGCTATATAGTTTAACCCTTCCCGACCTATGACGTTGTGCAACGTCATGGGCCGGTAAAGGGGGTTTGATGTGAGCTCCGCTGATCTCATCAGCTCAGATGTCGGGCAAATCTCTGACAGCGGGATCCAAAGCGCCGCGGCGGGGAACATGTTGTTCCCCACCTGCACTGGAGATCCCGCAATAGTATTGCGGGATCCCCGGCGCTCACGTGACAGGTCGGGGTCCTGGCTAGACCCCGGATGCTGTCACGGAGCACTTCCGGGTTGTGGTTGGCAGGCGCTGCCAACCACAACTAGTCCGTGATTCTGAGAGATACAGATGAGCTACAGCTCATCTGTATCTCCCGGAAGCAATCGGACTGTGCAGCAGGGTGCCTCTCTATGGGGCAGTGTAAAACTAAGAATTAATTAAAAAATAAAGTTTTTAAAAACCTGTAAAAAAAAAAAAAACATAAGTTCAAATCACCCTTTTTCCCCCAATCACAATAAAAGTATTAAAAAAATACACGTTTGGTATCGCAGCATTCAGAATCACACGATCTATCGATATATTAAATCCGTTAATGAGAGCCGTAAACTTCGGAACGGAAAACAAAATCCAAACGCCAAAATTATGTTTTTTTGGTTGCTGCAACATTGCTATAAAATGCAATAACGGGCGATCAAAACAGCGGATTCACACAAAAATGGTATCATTAGAAACGTCAGCTCGACCCGATGCATCACCCCATCAAGTTAGTTTTATCATATAGTGAACATGGCGACTAAAATACCCAAAAAACAAATGTGTAATTGCACTTTTTTTGCAATTTCACTGCACTTAGAATTGTTTGCAATTTCCCTGTACTCTATATGGTAAAATAATGATTGTATATGAAAGTACAACTCGTCCCACAAAAAAACAAGCCATCACATGTCTATATTGACGGAAAATTGTTATGGCGCTTGGAAGCAGGGGAGCAAAAAACGAAAATGAAAAATTCCAAGGTCATGAAGGGTTAATATAGCTTTAATGAAATAGTGCATAAATAAAATTAAACTGCAGGTCAGGAAAGGCAATTTATGATAACATTTCTGATAAAAGCTACCCACACCAACAAGCCTCAAAAAAAGATATTTAGTGATGTAGGGAATTCAAGGATTGCCAATTATGCCCCAAGTATTGAAGAAAAGAAATCCTTCAACTCAAAATAGGCATCCATGGACAGGCAATGCACTATCCACACAGAGAAAAGTGTACTCTAAGTTATGGTAGGGGCATGCGCTTTTTCCCTATGAGTGGTACTGCTTGCTTATGATTGGTCAGTGTCTTAAAGGGTGAAGAAGTACACACCCCAAGTGAAAACTGTGTAATATCACCCAATTAGATTTTAAGCACTGTTGTAGTGGCACTTAAATGCAAGCCCCTCACTTCCACACTTATACTCACCTTCCAGTCTTTTCATATTTTACTGATGCCGTTCCATTTCCGTGGTGCTAATAGTGACCTCAGGCGCGTTACATGAAACACTGGACCTACCGGTTAGTCACTTTTCACCGCCAACCGACGAGAGCGTGCTGGAGAAGGATGATGGTGGTGGAAGGTGAATATCAAAAAAAGATCAGAGGATGTAGAATTTAAGCTCCACCACAGTGGTGCAATGAATAAAAAAACACTGTAGGGGTACATTAAAAAAAGGTTAACTCATTAGCTGCCAAATAGTTTGCTTATATCTGCAATGGACAGGCAAAAAAATAAAAGTTTTAATTCCGCTTTACACCCACTATTAAATTGTGCATCAAGTTCAACATGAATGATTTAGTTTAAGCAGGTCCCAGGAACACTATGGTCCTTACCCTTTCACTTCAGTACAGTGATTCGGCCTGGCTGTTCCTACTTGATAATAGTTTCTGGATGTTGAAATGGGTTTTATGTAAAAAACGCATACAACAAGAACAGCACTATATAGATCGTGAAAAGGACAAAATTTGAGCCAAAGGGGTAATGAAAATATATGGGTTCAAGGACAGAAGGAAATGCAGTAACTTTAGGCAAAGAAGTGGTCTGGAGGGCCACAGACGAAAAACAGGAACAAGCCAAGTGAAATACCAAGTCAATCCACAATAACTTACCAACTACGATAATAGAGCAGTATCATACATACAATTACTATCATTACAATTGCATTGTGGAGATTTACTGGAACTAAAATGCTTATTGGAAGTTAAACCTGCCTTCTAATTTTTTAGTGATAGGCCGGTCAACAGAATGAGTTTCAACATTATCAACTTTGCCTAAATTGCTCATATTGCCCAGAATGAGAAAAGTGTACTCCCACTCCATGATTTGCCTCCTCTGTCATGTTATTTGAATGGATGTGCACATTAATTTTTGGCTAGGGTACTAGAAAGTGCATTATACAGTGCATTATAAGCATCATATAACTTTTTATATTTTTTTAAGGTAAATAATATTTATACCGTGTTAGCCAGTAGATAGAAAAATATATTGCAATCTGAGAGTCCTCAGTGGTTGATACCTTTTAATGGCTAACTGAAAAGATGGTAAACAAAGCAAGCTTTCGGGACACTGGGGTCCCTTCTTCAGGCTGATAATGACACAATTCTGAAGACACATACATATATACATAAGCAATTGAAAGAAAAAAAAAAAAGCAAAACAGTGTTATATGCTCTGGTGGATATGACAGGTGACGCAAAGCAGAGAGGGGTTACGGAGGGGTGGAGGAGCAGGGACAGAGAAACCAGATTTCTAAGTATTGGAACCAATTGTATTAGGTAGATGGTTAGCTACTAGGGATGAGTTGAGTATGCTCGGCGCTACTCGTTACTCGCACGAGTATCTCGGTACTCGGGATGCTCGGTGAGCACCGAGTACTGCCGAGATGCTCGAACTCCTCGCTAATAATTATTATCGATCTGACACAAATACACAGCTCCCTTCAGTGCACGCAGTGAGCTGGCACCTCACAGAGAGCAGATTGATTGTTAGGATCCCTCTGGGGGGCACAGCAAGGTGTTGTATGCTGCGGCGCTTTGAAAAAGCCCACCCTCCCGCCCTTTCCCAGAAACACTTGTTTTGTAGCCGGACGTCTGTGGGCGGAGCCTGTCACTAATTGACTTACATTGGGCTCGGTGCTCTGGCCGAGTACACGAGTATCTTGGGATGCTTGGCCAGAGCATCGAGCACCCGAGTATTTTGGTACTCACTCATCTCTATTAGCAACCCATGGAGACCTGAAAATACTTAGTTAGGTTGTGGAGAGCAGAGTTCTAAGTGCAGCCTTGTAACTAGGTTTTCTGGCACCCGGGGCAAAGATTTATTTTGGTGCCCTTCCCCCCCCACACAGCACACACAGTCAGGATCCAGCAGTCACACAGAGCCAATACTGCGGTCCTCAGTATGGACAGTATATGGACAGTATATGGACAGTATGTCAGCAGTGATGGAGGATGGCAGTGTCATCAGGGTCCCTATGTGAACGGCGGATCCTGCAGCACAGTCACACTCCTGCTTGATATACACTGCTGTATCCCATTAACCCTCGTCTATACGGCCATTACCGTGGTGCTCCCCCAGACGCTCTGCACCCGCTGATCCTGCGGCACTCGGGCCCGGATCCTCTCGCCATTCAGGGTGCAGCCCAGACCCTCCACCATGGCGGCAGCAGCTGTCACAGACTACTCCAAACATTCAAAATGTGGCAGCAGCCGGGACACTAAACCACGCCCCGCTCTCTTCTGATTGGAAGAAAGTCAGGAAGTGGAAAGAATATACAAACTTACTATGGGTTTAGTTCGGCAATCGTTGCAATTGATTGGTCAGAGAAACTGTCCATCACTTTGGAGGTGCTACCAGGGGGCGGACCAGCAGGGGTTCAATTGTGCACGCTCGGCGCCGGCCTTGCACAATTTGCAGTGGCGGAGGGGAGGAGCGGCGCGCTGGCGCCCCCTCTGAGTTGTACCCGGGGCAAAGGATCCGGCTGCAGACCCCCTAGATACGTCGCTGTCTAAGTGAGACAGTTCACAGAAGTGTCAAGAGTTCATAGTCCTATAATTTCAGTGTGTTGCAAGCTGTCTCCAAATGCACTTTCATTTTATATAAAAATGCATGAATCTGCTATCCCCAAATGTCCGTTCATTTTACATAAAATCCCATAAATCCATGTGAAATATTTAATCCTGTTTTGAATGTGTCAAAGGTTGTTATCAATTTGTATTCCCAAATTCTTCTCTCTCTCTGAGATTGGAAGTTACTTTTTAAAATGAGCAGACTCATATTAGTTTCACTGTGATCAGAGCTGCAAAAATGGTTCGCTACAGGTAGATCCATACGCTTTTCTTTTATTGAGTGGTGATGAGAATTCATTCTTGTTCTGAATTGTAATCCGTCTCCCCTATGTACATGCTGCCTGTTGGGCATTTGGTACACATAATTAAATACACCACATTGCTTGTGGTGCAACTGAAGTTACCTGGGATCTTGTAGTCCTGATCTGTCCCAGGAATCCTTATCTTGTCCGTTGTCATTATAGATGGACAGGTTTTGCACCTGTTCTGGTTGCAGGGAAAGGTTCCTGTTGTTGCTGGAGAGGACAGGGTGCTTCTGACAATGATGTTTTTTAGATTCGGAGATTGTCTAAAACACAAGAGTGGGGGATCCGGAAATATTGATTTTAGTAGGGCATCTTTTTGTAGGAGTGGTTGCAGTTTCCGTGCAGCTCCTCTTAGCACCTCCAGACTTGGATTGAAGGTGACTACAAGAGGAACTCTGTTGTTTTCTTCTCTAGTTTTGTAACGTAGGAGATGATTCCTTGATATTCTGGTGGCTCTTGTAATCTGGTTCTCAATGTTTTTGGATGGTAGCCCTGGTTCAAAAATGTCTTTCTGTCCTATCAGAGATATGTTGGACGGTCAATTGGTTTCCGGTACAAGGATGTCTCTATTTCATTGTTCTGTAGCTTAATGATGGTGTCCAGAAAGCTGATTTCAGTGCAGGAGTAGTTGAGTGTTAAGTTAATGGTGGGGTGGAAACTGATAAAGTGTTCATGGAACTCTTCAGCTGTTGCTCAGACTCCGTCCAGATGATCAAAATGTCATCAATATAATGGCCTACTACCGTTAAACCCTAGGCAGCTCCTCAGGAAAAGATTACATCAGGAAAGGATTACATCAAGCACAATTAAGGCTTCGTTCACACATTGCGTATTTTTGCGTGCGCTTTTGAAAATACGCAATGTGCCGTTTGTCTGCCGCACAAACAGCCGCCGGAGGGTATTTGATTCTTTTTTATTTTACATACATTTGTCTTTATTTTATTTAGATTTCGCAGTGTATATGAATACACTGCGAAATCTAATTGGGGCTGTCACACATGTAACAGAGGGGAGCAGGAACCAGGATTCTTCCTCCCCTCTATGTCACCTGCGCTTTATGGGCAGAAGAAAGCATGGTGTGTGAAAGTACCCACATAGTTTGTTGCGCTTTTTTGCGGAAAATGCGTCAAAAAGCGCCACAAAATACCCAAATGTGTGAACGTAGCCTGCAAAGGAAAGTTTCACATACTTGAGTGAATAGAGGTTACTGGGTTGTTTTTCTCCAATAAATGAAAGATAATTGTTCTGCGCTTAAAATTTGAAGGCTGGCAATGATAATACACAAAGCTGAAATGTATCTAAGTCTTCCAGTGCAGTGTACTGATTAATGCATTTCCAAGTCATTCACCTTTCAAAGACAAAACATGCATGAATTATGAATCCAATTACTTCAGAACAAGAGCAGTCAAATAAAAATGTACCTTGTCATTCAATTAACCTTATCTTCTTTTTGCTCTTGCATAATATAATTTAAAATAGTTTTACAGCAAAAATCCAATAGTACTGCACTGTCTAGTGACTAGTCAAATGGTTCAAAGAATCATTAAAATCCATATACCTAATCCTGAACCCAAGCAACCATTGGTATAGAAAAATAATAAACTGGTGTAAAATTATATCTCATACAGAAATATGATTTTTATAGTACATTCATGAAGCTGGTTTGATTTAACCCCTTCCCAACTTATGATGTACTGTTTATCATATGTATATGTGTATATGTATACATATGTAGGGCCCTGTCTGTGAATCAGGCTCAGAGAATGAACCAACATTATTGTTGGCAGATGAAAGCTACCTTTAAAAGAGTGGAGTTGAGGATCACCAGCTGCTGTAAATTCTGTAAAATGCCGTCAATTATTGACAACCTGGAGAATGATGTTCCACGCCACCATCGACCCCCACCTCCCTATGGTGTGGTGACAATGGGTTACTATGGCAAATGTGGGTCTGCTGAAGATCCCACCATGACAGTAATCTTATGAAAACCAGTCCGTGGCCAGTTGCAGGAAGGGGGCACAGTACAAAAGGATTTAGCCAGAGACATAGTAAAAAAGCATGAGCTGAAGTCAGGTATATCGGGAAGCGATGAAGTATTCAGAGAAAAGGCAAAAGTGTAATCATGTCCCAGGCATGGGGTCAGAAAATCAAGTAAACAGAAACAAGGTCAGTTCGGGTAGGCAACAGAGCTATGAAGCACAACAAATGCAAGTGTACAGTTGACACCAGACAGAGAAACCAGCACACTTAAATAGCCGACTTATCACTGAGACATGGGAACACCTGTAACTCTAGCACCGCAAACCCATTTATGTAGTATGATCATCTCTCCTCTCTCTCTCTCTCTCTCCCCCCGCAGCTCTCCTATCACCCATAGACCCCCCACCTCTCCTGTCATACACGCCTCACCTCTCATGCTGTCCTGTCACATTCCCGCATCTCTCTGCTACGATCAGTAAGTCTAAAGGACCTTTGGTCATGTCAGAGTCATGTGATCATTCACATGACTCACACATCACTGCAGCCCCTCTGTTCATCGATCACTGCTCCCAAGAAGGGTAAGAAGCCACAGAGGGGGCAGGGGCAAATACACGCCAGGGAGGGGGGGGGAGGCCATTCTGTCCCTCTACATTCTACCCCTGCTCTGCCCCCACTCCATTCTGCCCCTCATCTCCTGGGGTATACAGAGGCTGTGAGCTGGGGTATACAGAGGCTGTGTGCTGGGGTATACAGAGGCTGTGAGCTGGGGTATACAGAGGCACTGTGCTGGGGTATACAGAGGCTGTGTGCTGGGTTATACAGAGGCTGTGTGCTGGGGTATACACAGGCTGTGTGCTGGGGTATACACAGGCTTCTCTCTCCCCTCTCCCAGCAGAGGAATGGATGAGGGGCCTACAAGTCCCAGCAGAGGGAAGGGTGAGGGGGACTACAAGTCCCAGCAGAGGGATGGATGAGGGGGACTACAATTCCCAGCAGAGGGATGGATGAGGGGGACTACAATCCAGCACAGGGAGGGTGAGGGGACTACAATCCCAGCAGAGGGAATGGATGAGGGGGACTACAATTCACAGCACAGGGCAGGGTGAGGGGGACTACAAGTCCCAGCAGAGGGATGGGTGAGGGGACTACAAGTCCAGCAGAGGATGGGTGAGGGGACTACAAGTCCCGAGAGGGTGAGGGGGACTACAAATCCCAGCAGAGGGATGGATGAGGGGGGACTACAATTCACAGCAGCATAGAGCAGGGTGAGGGGGACTACAAGTCCCAGCAGAGGGATGGGTGAGGGGGACTACAAGTCCAGCAAGGAGGGTGAGGACTACAAGTAGGGTGGTGAGGGGGACTACAAGTCCCAGCAGAGGGAAGGGTGAGGGGGACTACAAGTCCCAGCAGAGGGATGGGTGAGGGGAAGAGAGAGAGACGCTCGCAATGCCCGCTACGCGGGCAATGCTTCGCATAGGGCGAACAGAGAAAGGGCGAACAGAGAAAGTGCCGAGCCACGAACAAAGCCACGGAAGTAGCGCCGGACGCGACGGAAGTCGCTACGGCAATTACAGCACAGGGCAGGGTGACAAGGACTACAAGTCCCAGCAGAGGGAAGGGTGAGGGGGACTACAAGTCCCAGCAGAGGGATGGATGAGGTGGACTACAAGTCCCAGCAGAGGGAAGGGTCAGGGGGGACTACAAGTCCCAGCAGAGGGAAGGGTGAGGGGGACTACAAGTGAGGCAAGGGTGAGGGGGACTACAAGTCCCAGCAGAGGGAAGGGTGAGGGGGACTACAAGTCCCAGCAGAGGAACTTCATGTCCCGACCTCTGCCCGCCCCTCCTCTCCTCCTACACCAGACGCACACCGGCCGCGGTGACTCTGCACCCCCCCCTCACCGCCCCCCGCCCCACATCTGTCTCCCAGCACCCACCCCTGTCCTCACACTGGGTCCTTGCTACTCCTAGGGCCCGGAGCACCCCAGCTACGCCTCTTTCCTCCAGCCTCCACTCTCCCCTCCAGCCTCCGCTCTCCCCTCCAGCCTCCGCCCTCCCCTCCAGCCTCCGCTCTCCCCTCCAGCTTCCGCTCTCCCCTCCAGCCTCCCCTGTCCTCACCCCTCCAGCCTCCGCTCTCCTCACCCCTCCTCACCCCTCCTGCCTCCGCTCTCCTCACCCCTCCATATGCAATGTACAGTATCTGTATATATGTGTGTATGTAGTCACTTCCGTCACTTTTTCGCACTTCCCTCACTTTGTCCGCACTCCCTCACTTTGCTCCGCACTTCACTCACTTTGTCCGCACACATACACACACACACACACACACACACCGCTATATTTACCACCGGCCCTGCATAGCCGCCTAGATCCTCATTCGACATTTCCCACCCCCGAACTACTGGATCCAATATAGCGTCCAATAAGTCTCGCCAAACTTCCCGGACGCCATATTGGATTCAGTCGTCCGCGGGGCGCCGACATGTCAACTCAGGATCAGCCAGCAGGGAAGACGCAGGGTCGGTGCTAACTATAGCAAGTCTCTGTGTGTGTGTGTATGTATGTATGTGTGTGCTGACCACTCTGCCCACAGCGCTGCGCTCAGCACTCTGCCCACGCCGCTGCGCTGACCACTCTCACCGCACTCACTGCTAACCACTGAGCCACCGCACTCACTGCTAACCACTGAGCCACCTCACTCACTGCTAAACACTGAGCCACCGCATTCACTGCTAACCACTGAGCCACCGCACTCACTGCTAACCACTGAGCCACCGCACTCACTGCTAACCACTGAGCCACCGCACTCACTGCTAACCACTGAGCCACCGCACTCACTGCTAACCTCTGGCCACCGCACTCACTGCTAACCACTGAGCCACCGCACTCACTGCTAACCACTGAGCCACCGCACTCACTGCTAACCACTGAGCCACCTGTATACACACAATTCATTTCACCCCACTCCCCTAACTATTAGTAAATATACTATATATGGATTCTAGACTACCCGATTCTTTAGAATCGGGCCCCCATCTATATATATATATGTGATTATATAGGAATTATCAGTATTATGTATGTGATTATGTATAAATTAGTGAGTCGCGCCTATTCTGCAAGGACTCGCAACGGCCGCTTGGCGGGCATTGCGACTGAGGCTTTGCGAGTCAGTGGCGCCGGCAATGCTTCACAGGTCGCGTGGCCACTGCGCGCCACGCCCACAACGACGGAAACAGCGCCAAAACTTACGGAAGTGCGTTAGGGAAATTATATATTAGATACTGATAATCTATTATATAATTGCCGTAGCGACTTCCCTCACACACGGCGCTACCTCCGTGGCTTTGTTCGTGGGCGCGCATCGCCCACACGACTCACTCGCAATGCCCGCGAAGGGGGCGTTGCGAGTCGTTGCAGCAGCCCGAGCAATGCCCTATACACAGATTCTAGAATCCCGATGCAATCGCATCGGGCTCACAGCTAGTAAGTACATAATTGTTATTAAATGTTATGGGGCTGATAAGCCACTTAAATCACTTATGTTGTCAAATTATATGTTACCTTGTAAGGTCCCATGGCCAGGGTGCATCACATGGGTTATCGGCTTAGGAACCTGTTCACATTAGCCGGTTTTCCTGTGTGTGAATGCTGTAAACCTGCCCAGTGCACAGTGGGTTAATAGCCAGCAGATTGATGAGCCTAATGAGTGGCTGAGAGCAATGTGTGCTAATTGACCAATCCCAGGTGTGGGAGTGTAAGGTGGGTGTGGCAGCTACGATAAGAGCCAGCCAGGTGTCTGTGTGAGTCAGACTAGAGATGAATGGGAATCAGAGCAGTCCTGAGCGCTGCAATGTGAGGACGTGAAGGGAGACTGCCAGCTCCATACCGGTGGTCGGGAACGGGTTGTTATGGCTCCTAGAGTAGGGAACCGTGGCTGATCCAGGAGGATGCTGGAGCCCTTAGGGGATGTCTGGTATACCCCGGTAACTCAGGTGCTAGACCTAGTTCGGTGCCCCGGTAAGCTAGCAGTCCACATATGCAATGGTGGACTGAGTGCCATGTGCAATGCCAAGGGGCGAGAGAGGACAATGGGAGTTCAGTTCATTCTGTGTGAGAGACACAGCGAGGGTGGATGAATGTATGTGAACCTGTGGCCAGACGCAGGGGTTAAGAGGGTCCCTGGGGTTGGGGAACCATGGCCGATCCTGGAGGGCGCTCGACTCGGGCGTGGGGCACAGTCGTTGACCTGGAGACCTGCCTGAGTATGGAGGTTTGGTGGCGGCTGGTGGCCTGGACACATGGTGAGGAGGCCTTGGTGGTTTACCTGGTAACTCAGGTTTGCCAATCCCTGTTATGGACCCAGAGGAGCCGCAGTCCATGGATATTCTATGATGGACTGTGAGCTTGTATGAGGACATATGTGATCCAAGGATGTGTTATGATGGATCACATGCAGTGTGTAAGTTCCCAGTCAGGCTGGAGCCTGTACTATGGGTTATGCTGGGTAAATAAAGCCAGGTGGGCATAGCCGCCATGATTTGGTGTTGTGTTGATATGTGATAGCCCTTCGGGAGGCATACGTGTGTGAAGAGTGCCAGGCGGGCATAGCCACCATTGGGTCAGACTAGGTAGTCGGTAAAGGACCCGTTGAATATGTGATGTGTTTGTCACGGCAAAATGCCAGATTCTTATCTTAGTTAATGGACGGAGGAATAACAGACACCAAGTCTTAGATTGCAATATCAAAGTATTCCTAAGGGGAGGTGCCCCAACAGGTTTATTATATAGACAGAAGCTGATGCATAAATTAATCAAACATTAAAGTCATTGGTTACATTCTTAATTCTTTTACAATGATTGGTTCCCCAACATTATTTACTTCATGGTGATTGGTTCTTTATCATGTAAACAGCTGGCAGAGGATACTAGGGACTTTCCATGTCCCTTAATAACCCTTGGCAGGGTGTGTGTCTCTACCCCCTTATCTTATCTTGACCAGATGGGGGGCCCTGTGGACATGTCAGAGACATGTCTTTTCATGTTCTTAAAAACAACTTACATAAGAGCTCTTAAAAACAACTTACATAAGAGCTCTGGACGCCATCTTAGGAATATGGACGCCATCTTAGGAATTGTGTATATATTTATATTCTTCAGTAAATCAAACAATTACTCATTAAAATAATTATTCAACAATGTCAGGTAATTGCCCTGACATGTTGATGTATAGCCCCATGGGAGACATATACTGTATGTATGCCAGGCGGGCATAGCCGCCATGAAGTGATGTATTTGAGTTGTAGCCCTACGGGAGGCATATGATGTGTTTATGGGAATAGCCCTACAGGAAGCATATGTGTGTGAAGAGTGCCAGGCAGGCATAGCCGCCATTGGGTCCGACTAGGTAGTCGGTGAAAGACCCATTGAACAGTGTGATAGATCAAAAGGTCTTATGCAAAAGTACCCTGGGTGATCAAAGGAAAGTATGTGTATCGTGGGTGACTCATGATGGCTGATGATGAAAGGGCCATGCATGAGGTATCCACGAGGTAATAGGCGGTCGAATCCGCCATTGGGACTGATGGTTAGGTCAATAAGGTCCCGTTGATAAATGTTGATGGTATAGAGTAATGTGAAATGTCCTGTAATGTAATAATGTGAAGCGTATGTCATGTGAAATGTAATTGGAATATGTGTTCTATGGTATATGCAATGGCGGTATATGTGCTTATGTGAAATGTTTATGTGTTATACATGCTACCCGGTTTATGATGTGTGTGGAAAATAAACGGGTGGACATATATATATATATATTTATTGTGGCAAGATGACTCGCTCGGCTGCAGTAAGGAGTAGACACAGGAATAGTGTTCGGCTGCTGGTTTATTGATACCGCATAAACCCAGCAGGCTCTGACACAAAAAAACGGATCCTCACTGGCTTGAAAGGTAAAACAAAGTTCAACGGTTTATTATCAATCCTCATAAACTGCATACGGTATACAGGGCATCCATGAACAGGAAAGGCACACCCTTATTTCCAAGGCTCCTTCCTCTCCTGTGGTCAAGGACCTTTCATGACCTCACAGCCCATGTGACTTAGAGGGAGTCTGCTCATCTCTTATCTGTCAACACCCACAGGAGGACCCAGGTTAGACAGCCACTCCCCTGGCTGTCAACTGCAGCCCCAACACATCTAATGCCTTACCAGAGCCATGGAACCGCAAGTCCCAGCATCAACACCTGTGGGGCAGTAAACCGCTGCACCACATATTCCCCCCCTCATGTTCAACCCACAGGATTGAACAAACGAAACCCAGGGGCAGCACAACCCACAGTCACACAGGAGCCCATCGTCTGTCGGGCGTACCTCTCTGCTCCCGGAACAGGAGGTAGCTCCTCCCTCAAGGACCTACCACCCGTCAGTGTCACTGACTGTGTCTTGGCACGGTCCTCACCATCAGACATTGACATGTCACTCGTCGCTGTCGACTGTATGTCTGGCCCACCCCACCCCCAGCGGTCAATACTGTAGGGAGAGTCATGTGCTTCGGCATCCGCGGTTAGGCCTGACTCTGTCCTATCACGTACCCTATCAGGTCATTTGAGTGGGCCTGTCAGACTAGCGACATTGGAGGATGTACTACCCCCACCCCGACTACATCCACTAATCTTGGGATGTCTATGGAGGTCTCTTCGCTGGCGACTATCAACTTCATCCGTCACCACTGGAGCACCATTACTCCCTGTAGGGCTTCTGGCTCTAGCTTCTGCCATGGCTATTCTGGTATTCGGAGGTCTCTTTCATGGCCAAGTGCCAAAATTCCCAGATAGCTGCCACCTTCCGGGGCTCCCATGTTGCTGTCTATCAGCTCTCGTCTTGCAAGCTTCAGCCTTTCCATTTCTCGCAGGTGAGCCATACGGTATTCCATCAGCATCGTAGATATCCCAGAGTGTCTTCCGTACCTCTAGCAAAGAACGACACCATGCCATCTGCTTCAGGTATCCAGTCATGGTGATTACGTGGACAGCTGACCTTCATTACCCCGTGACTTCTTGACCATGGTTTGGATGACCTTGCTTTTTCTCCCAATGAGCTTTTGTACCAGAGCATACGGCACCCGGATGATCTCTTCCCGTAGACTTTGAGCTTTCCTTACCAGCTGCAGTTGTCTGACGGTTTCGTCTGTCTTCTCCCGCTCACTCCGCTTTGTGCGAATACATCGCCAGTGTATGTCGCTCAGAAGTGTCACCTTCTTTGCTGTGCCTTCTGTTGTGGATAGGACCACCAGCTGTTTAGCTTCTGGGGCCAGGTACACCGTACAGGCTCCCACGGCCTTCTTAAAGTCTTGTGGAGCATTCTTCTCTCAGGTCTTCTGGTACCTACACGAGGCACTTGTAGACAGACGGTTCGGTCTTACTGCAAGTTCCTACAGGCTCACCCGCCTCAAATCTAAGGCCTGACCGGTTTCTGGCTTCTTCAGTGCGTTCGCCGGGAGGAACACTGGATGCTCTACCTTCTCCAGGGCGACCTCGTTCCTCGTCTGGTATACTGCTAACTCCCTTTGAGCTCTGCGACTTCGTCCTCTGGCTCCGCTACTCGCCTCTCAGCAGCTTGCCTTCACAGCTCTTCCTGCTTTAACTGCTCCCCTTCTATGAGACTTCTCATAATCGTTTCTGTCTCCAAAGCACCCACTCGAGTCTCGACACCTTATCTCCACAGCTTCTCTTCCTTTAAGTGGGTCTGGAGCATCTGTGTGAGCTCCCCTATCTTGGCTCCGTTATCCACCGGACCAGGCAGGCTCACCAAATCCGAGGAGATATTCACTTCACCTTTTCCTCTTCTAGTGGCTTATTCCACTTCTACACTCATCACCCCTAATGGGGTCTGGTAGCACCCCTGGCACCCTCGCCCACATCTTCTCGTGCCTGTCCAGGGGTCTCCAGGTTCTTTACTTGTGACCTCTGCCACGTCATACAATTTTTGGCATCTGCAGCCCCGTCTTCCGCACTCTCCAGGGCAACAACAATATCACCTTCCGAGGTCTCTGGACCTACCCTCTCTTCCCTTCCAGGGTCTTGGGAGTCATCTACTCTCTTGGACCTAGCACTATCCATTTCTGTGAGGTGACCTGTTTTCCGACCACCGGTTACCCGTTCAAGCCCTGGAAACCAAGCCCCTTCTATCGTTGTGTCTGGTTCCTTCTTCTTGTCCTCTGGGCAGGCTGTCACTATACCAGAGGCTCCTATGGGCAACATAACCCCAGCTTCCTTCTGGATTTCCTCCAAGTCTGAGAGAGGATGTAGTCCGGTAACAGACGCATGAGATGTGTCCTCTACATTCATCACGCTTTCAGACTGTGCGACTGGCACAGCTTCTCTTTTACCTTTTCCTTTCCGGCAATGGGAGGGTCTTGGGCCCTGGCTTGGCCCCTCCTTACTGCACTGTTTGTTGGTCATCCCTGAGTTACAGTCACCCTGAGAGTCATAGGCACTCTCCCTGGTATCGTAGATTAACACGTCATTAGCTACCTTGGGGCTAGCTCTCTTTTCCGGGGTTACTTCCGCTGTAACAGTCACCGGGTCATGTCTTTTTGGGACTGTCATGTCTCTACATTGCTGTTTCCCACAGGGTGCGTTGGTCACCACTACCTCTGGACTGTCACCCTTAGGAGGTACTGACACGGAATCAAACACGTATAATTCACAGGTGACCTTTTTAGCCTCCTGCTGTGACAGTGCCCTCTTAGGACTGTTTGGGATCTGGCCATAACAGCCAGACCTGAACCCTTGTTCCCACAAGCCAGAAAACAATTTGTAGTCCCGGCCTATTATGATAGGACACACTAAACACGGGACCACACCCACATCATGGCTACCAATGGCCCTGGTTGTCTCAATGACCACTCTTGACACCGGGTAATCGACAGTGAGCCCATGAATGCAGGTGACTCCAATTGTTTTACCGGGCATTAGGTAGACCTCAGGCGTGGACCTCACTAGGGTCACCCAGTTCCCAGAATCTACCAGTCCCATTACGGGTACCGCATTGGCTCCCACGGAAAACGTGCGAGGGAGCTCCCCGGGTAGGTAGTCCACCTGACAGCCTGGACACCTAAAGTACCTTGTCCGAATGAACAGTCTCTGTGCACCACCCCTATTTCACTGGGATGCTCCACCTCCTTTTGGGCTGCTACTACTTTCTGGGTCTCCACCCCCATTTGGGCCATTTTTCCCTTTTGGGACTCCGCCCCCTTCTGGATACTGCCCCCTTTCGGCCGATTACCCAGTCTATAGGGGATATACTCTGGGGATACCCCACAACAGTTAAAGAACCCAATCCACAGCGCCTCCTTCTCTCTCCAGCGCCATTTGTGCCGCACACCACTGCAGCTCCGAGCCGCAGACAACCGGAATTGAGTGCGACATTTGTGGTCTTCGGGACCCCACCGGGCTTCCAATCAGATGCTTGGGTGCGACATCTTCGTGACCCCTTCGAGTCACCGGCCAGATGCTTGGGTGCGACGTCTTCGTGACCCCACCGAGTCACTGGACAGATGCTTGGGTGCGACGTTGTGCACCTGCACCGTTAGCAACCATGCTCTGAAGCCCCACCGGGTCGTGTTGCCCGTATTCTCCACCAAGAGTGGCAAGACGACTCGCTTGGCTGCAGTCAGAAGTAGACACAGGAATAGTGTTCAGCTGCTGTTTTATTGATACCGCATAAACCCAGCAGACTCTGGCACTAAAACAACAGAGCCTCACTGGCTTGAAAGGTAAAACAAAGTCCAACAGTTTATCAATCCTCATAAACCGCATACGGTATACAGGGCATCCATGAACAGGACAGGCACACCATCTCAGGCTGTCCTGACTGACCGGGACAGACACCTGGTTAGTCCATACCAGCAATCACTGACCTTTAGTCCATCAAAGGGATCGCTGGCTACAGTCTTTAGCTGGGGATTGCCTCCTCTGCAGGTTCGCAGACTCTGGTCCGGTCTCAGACCGCGTGCAAGCTTCCTGAGCCCAGGGTGACCCAGGCTCCCTAAGGCTTCCTCAGCGATTGTGGATTATTTCCCAGGCTCCTTCCTCTCCTGTGGTCAAGGACCTTTCATGACCTCACAGCCCATGTGACTGAGAGGGAGTCTGCTTATCTGTGATCTGTCACACCCACAGGAGGACCCAGGTTAGACAGCCACTCCCCTGGCTGTCAACCTGCAGCCCCAACACATCTATTGCCTTACCAGAGCCATGGAACCGCAAGTCCCAGCACCAACACCTGTGGGGCAGTCAACCGCTGCACCACAATATATATATATTTTTTTTTTTTTTCTTTCAATAAACATTTGTTATATTTTACAATTGATGGCCTATAGGAGTTATATTTTCAGGAGGCCCCGAAGCTTCCAAAAACCTGTTAAAGAACTGCAACTGAGGTTGTCGGGTATCCTTTCTTCTAAAGAGTTTTGCAGGGCAGTTTGGTGTGATTGACATTCTATAGGAAATATGCATTCAAGAAGAAGACCTTCAGCATCGTTTCACACATGTATAATTGAGTAAGGCTTAATATTCTTGGTGACTTCTTTTTGCATGCTGGAAGCTGTCGGAATTGGCTTCTAATGAGTGAGAAGGTGGTCAGTGTGGTGATGATAGCATTGGAGGCTTAAATTATCCTGACAGGTTCGCATTAAGAAAAATGAGAATTAGATCCAGATATGTATTCAGCACAAAAATCGACTTACATAAATGTCTTGCCCCTGGCGGGGACTGTGGGGTACATGGAACCGGGCCCTCTCGTCGTCGTCTCGGGCTGCAGGATGTCACAGTGGCGTGACCCGGTCCATGATCCCCTCGTCGGGCGAGCAGTAAAAAGGGGATTGTAAGAATGGATGGAAAAAAAAAATAAATGAAATAGTGTTGTGATGCCACCCGTGGTTTGTGGCAAGATGTAGCCACCGCTGCTTCGAGACCTCTGGGGATGATGGGAGTAGCAGTGTAGGTAGATCAGCTCTTCATGGGAAGAGCAGTTTCCCTAGGGCACATGTATAGTCTGTGGATAAGCAGGAATCGTTGGGGGTGCAAGGATGTAGCGTACGGAAGAACTGACAGACACAGGGGTAAGTGTCTCCTTTACCTTTACTAAAGTCAGAAACAGGTTCATCCAGGGCACAGTTCACAAGTGGTGTTCTGGGTCCGCATCCTGGAATCAAGTTGGGCTTTCCGCACCTGGCAAGAACAGAGGCCTTCCTACTGTGCTGTTCTGTTTGTGAGCCCCAGCTGCTTAAAGCTATGCTTAGGTTTCCTCTTTACTCTTGTGTCTCGGCCGTATGACAGGCGGCTTGAGCCCTCTCTGGGTTACTAAATTGGGGTAGGCAAGGGTGCAATGGGTCGAATCTCCCAAGTAAACTGGAAAGATTAATATATCAAACTGCTCACCTTATCCAGTTGGGAGACCCACAACTGGTATCATCGCTTAGTTATCAACAAATAAACATCAATATGGACTGATAGGTACGGTCCGCGCTGCTGAGTGCAAAATGATAGGACGTCCAAGTTGAAGTGATCGGTGCCTTTATTCCACGCCCTGTCCCAGCCTCTTAATCAGGAGCAACACCATCAAAAAGCCTTGAAACACGTAGGGAATGGAATAAAGGCACTGATCACTTAAGCTTGGACGTCTTGTCATTTTGTACTCAGCAGCGCGGACCGTACCTATCCATCCATATTGATGTTTATTTGCCTCTCTGGGTTACTCTCCTGAGCTCACTGTTGCAGCTATGTCTCCTGGCCTTTCAGGTGGATGAGCAACATGAAATTACTTGCCCTCCGGTCTTGGCTGCTGGGTATGAAGTCCCTGGCGACCTCAGACCCCGGTGTCCATGCTGTACTAGGTGTTGAGGTGAGCTGGCTCCGCTCCACTCCTCACACCTGTTCTCCACTTTCCTCAGACTCTTAGCATGGGTCACTCACACTGACTCTTCAGTCACCTAGGACGAGCCTAGCGCGGCTGCTGACTGTAGGATCTCTTCTACAGTCTTCCTAGGAGCTGAACTGCCTGGCCCCCCCCCAGACCAGAATTTATAGGGGACCTGCCCTGCACCCGGGCTTTAGAGCTCCCCCTTCTGGCCTGGAGTTAGGAAGGTGTTGTGCGCATATGTGTGTTTTACCTGAGGTGGGTGCCTTCCCTTGCTTCCAAGTTTATTATTGTGGCAGAGGACCCTAAGGCGCCACATAAATATTCCAAAAATCATAATATGGTCTCCGATTTATGTACATGCAGGATTAATCATGTCTGCCAGTGCAATTTATTTTTAAAGGTTGACTAATTTCACTCCGCCAAGCCGCGCTGCTTCTCTGATTGGTCACTGCGGCGCGCCGACCAATCAGAGAAGTAGCGTGGCTTGGCGCACGGTTTGAATGTCGTGTCTCTCACTGGTCGCCGCGGCATTCAAACCGCGCGTCAAGCCGCGCATCACGTCTCTCATTGGTCGCGATGGTGACCAATGAGAGACGCAGCATTCAAACCGCCGTGCCAAGCCGCACACCGCGTTTCTCATTGGTTGGCGCAGCCGCAGCGACCAATCAGCGAAGCGGCTCGGCTTGGCGGGATATATAAGTCCCGTGCCGCTGATTGGGCGCTGCTGAGAGCGGCCACTAATCAGTGGCGAGGGATTCATATTTCCGGCAAGCCGCACGCGGTTTGAATTCCGTGTCTCTCATTGGTTGATACGGTAACCAATGAGAGATGCGGCGCGCAGCTTGGCGTGCGGTTTGAATGCCGTAGCGACCAATGAGAGACGCGGAATTCAAACCACGTGCCAAGCCGCGCTAATTCTCTGATTGGTCGCCGCGGCAGTTTGAATTCCGCATCTCTCAGCAGCAACCAATCAGCGGCACGGGATTCATGTTTCCCGCCAAGCCGCGCCACTTCGCTGATTGGTCGCTGGGCCCAGCGACCAATCAGAGAAGTAGTGCGGCTTGGCGTGCAGGTTTGAATTCCGCGCCTCTCATTGGTTGCTACAGCGACCAATGAGAGACTCGGCGCGCAATTTGAATGCTGCGTCATAGCGTGGCGCAGTTCACTCCTGTTTACAAGGCTGTCGGTTAGTGTTACACAGTTCAATCCTGTCTACAAGGCTGTCAGTCAGTGTGATGAACTTCTCTCCTGTCTACAAGGTCTGTCAGTCAGTGTGACGAACTTCACTTCTGTCTACAAGACTGTCAGTCAGTGTGACGAACTTCACTTCTGTATACAAGGCTGTCAGTCAGTGTGACGCAGTTCACTCCTGTCTACAAGGCTGTCAGTCAGTGTGACGCAGTTCAATCCTGTCTACAAGGCTGTCAGTCAGTGTGACGAACTTCACTCCTGTCTACAAGGCTGTCGTCATGTGATGGGTTCTGTCTAAAGCGTCGGTCATGTCACAAACTTTACTCCTGTCTACAAGGCTGTCAGTCAGTGTGACGAACTTCACTCCTGTCTACAAGGCTGTCAGTCAGCGTGACGCACTTCACTCCTGTCTACAAGGCTGTCAGTCAGTGTGATGCAGTTAACTCCTGTCTATAAGGCTGTCAGTTAGTGTCACAAACTTTACTCCAGTCTACAAGGTTGTCAGTCAGTGTGACGCTCTTCACTCCTGTCTGAAAGGCTGTCAGTCAGTGTGACGTGGTTAACTCCTGTCTACAAGGCTGTCAGTCAGTGTCACGAACTTTACTCATAAACATGCATAGAGAGATGATAAATAAATAAAGCATACATAGACGATAGACACACAGGTAGTAGATAGATATCATGTATTCACTGCATTATTCTTAAATCTTCATAAATAAACTACATACTTATTCTAGAATACCTGATGCATTAGAATCGGGCCACCATCTAGAATTATATATATATATATATATTATATATATATCTCATCCAAAGAAGATCTCCAGCTAGTCCAGGTTGGTGATTAAAACATAACATTTATTTTCATCCGTAGTTAAGTTCCAGAAACCACACACAGTCAATATAATTCTATATAGTCTCCCTCCGGACTACGCATTTCACCACCTCTCTTGTGCCTTCATCAAGGTCAAAGCAGAAGTATTCAGAGCATGTATTTATTATATGGTCACTAGGATTCGAATCCCATGCTAATCAGGTGTAACCCCAATTAGTTCTCTTTTTTTTTGTCAAATGTGGAAACCTAGTATATGTTAATTAATAAGTGATATATTTTATACGGGCTCTGAACATACAAAGTGGGGAATACTAATCAAATTCCAACATTCTAAAAATTGACATATTAAAAAACAAATATTTTGTGAAAAATTCACAGAAAAAAATCACAAAGATATATTATTCTTATATGATTATTATATTACCAATAGGTATAAATATATCAGTATATCAAAAAAGATTATCACAATGTTAGAGTAGAAAATATGGATCACAATAATACTTATTTGAATATTTTATCAAGGAACACTGGAGCTGGCTGTATATAGGGTGACCTTTAAAGGTTCAACTTCAGGTACCCTGTTGCTGCTAGAAAAATCCCAAGTAGCCCCGTGTAATTGCTCCTCAATATTGTTCTAGGGTTACCCGTATAGAACCATGATGTAAACATATATAAATAGGTAGGATTCAGCGCAATTCTTATAAAATTACTGGAAAAGTCGCTTAAGAAATTTGTTTATTTGATAAATTCAATCACTAGTTAGTAGTAAAATTTGCCATGAAAGGGGCGGGGCTTTACTTGTGCCATACCGGTAGCCCCACCCCTTTCATGACGCGGCCAGGCTCTCAGCACTGCTGCTAGCTGAGAGGGGGCGTGCATAATTAATAAGCGGGCGGAAGGAGCAGCAGACAGCCCGCCTATACAGAAAAGCACACTACACGTAATTATATCCTGTATTCTTTACTTTAATACATGGTTTTATTCAGCAAAAGGGATAGATAGAACAGATAAGAGGGAGTGCAGGGACAGGTCTACCGACAAGGGGGGGTCAGTTTGTGGGGTCATGCGCGCAGCTATGAGGAGCCCGGCGCTTTTGTACATTACAGATTACAGCAGGATAAGCCCACCTGAGTGGGTGTGAGGTCTCTAGGGGGACTGCACACCCCCTTGAGACATTAATCAATCATTTATTTATTAAATTAATTGATTTAAGATATATAGAACAGTTTGCTCATCCCTGCGGTAGCAGGGATGAGCAAACTATCAGGTAACCGGATTGCTCTGGATTACACATCCGGAGCAATCTGGTTACCGGATTGCGGTTTTCTGCACACATTTTTGCTTAAAAATGTGTGTAAAAGCAATTGCGTTCACCGCATCCGGATCTGGATGCAGTGAACGCAATTGCCTGGCCAAATGTGACCCTAGCCATAATCAACTAAGGCTAGGGTCACACTTGGGAGCCTGCATCCAGTAACTGGATGCATTATTGGATCCAGTTTTTCCCCTTGTCTGTTTGGAGGCATTTTTACATATATGTACCATCAGGTACTGGATCAGGTTCCCATAGGGTTCCATGTTAAAAAACTGATCAGGTTTTGCTAAAAGACCAACAAATGTTGTAGACCCTATTAAAACCTGACTTCTCAAAAACTGGATCCAGTAGACAGATTGAACTTTGGTAAACAATTGTTAACATTGGAGTCTATGGGTCTGGTACCTGATCAGGTTTCAGGATGAAAAACTGGATCCAGTAACTGGTTTGCAAATGCAAGTGTGACCCTAGCCTAAGTAAAACCTTATGCATTAATTGTCACTGTTCATTTGCTGGCTGTTGACAATGGTTTTTGTCTTCTATAGAGTTTGTATTGATAAGCACAGGTAGCTACAATTAGGTCTGTAATTCAGCTTGGTAGAACACTACTATATCTATTACTGCTTTGTGACCAAAAGTTCTCCTTTTGTGTTGGTAACTATCTAACAACCTGTTTACGATCACTTTCTATGTGTTTTCAATAACAGGCCCAAAAACGCTGCAGACCGCATTTTATGGTGCACTACCAAAAACGCATTGAACTTTTGCAATGTGTTTTTTGCATTGGAGCCTATGGGTGCGTTAACGCATGTGTTTCTCCACATTTGCACATGAAAACAACGCATGCATTTAGCAAATGCATGACGCAAGTCTGACCCTAGACTGCATAAATATTTATGTATGACATGCAGTCCGTGCAAAAATAATACCAGACGTATAGAGTTTAGCTTAAAGAGAACCTGTGACTTCCTTTTTTTTATATTAAACTGCCCTCAATGTCTTGTTAGTGATTAATGTTTTGTTAGTTATCAAACAAAAGTCAGGTGAATATCTTACAGATCTTCTCTTTCATTCATAGGAATGGCACATTTCTTCGGTTCAGTCATGGTCCCCTTTAAATTATGCACATTGTGATTGATTATCGTTACTGGCCCGACATCACTGCAACACTTGGACACTGCTCCTCATATTCAAAGGCATGTCATGTGCGCGGACCTCTTCTTTCTTCTCCTCCTGGCAGCAGCTGCAGCAGCGCAGGGGATACACCAGCGCAAGCAGAGTGGCGAGAAAACAGGGACATCCTTAGCATGGACACTTCCAAGGAGACATGGTAAAGCATCGAGGATGCACACATATGAAATTAATCTGGAGAAGTATACCCAGATTGAGTGCACATGCCTGATGGGGAGTGCGCAAGTGTGGGATTTAAGTGGTTGCCATGATGTCAGGGCAGTCACTGCAATCAATCACAATGTGGGGACGTCCATTAGAAGAGTAGCATGACTGATGTGAAGAAATGTGTCACGCCTTACTCAAAGAAATGGTGTGTAATGCAGTCACATGACCATAAAAGTGTTTATATAAGATAAATACAGGGAACACTTGTTTGACATAACCATGTTAATGATGTACATTGCCTCACAAAAAGACATTGGTGCAGTTTAATATTTAAAATGGATGTGACAGCTCCCCTTTATTATTTGCTGAAAAGGTAACATTTATTTAATAGGAATATAAGGACACTTGTATGAACCTTTGGCATGGCCTAAGCCTTAGTACACCGTTACCACCTAATATTTGATAATTATGTGAGAGCACTGTTTAACATCAGATCTCCTGTCTGCTCTTGTGCACACAACATGGTGGAGCACAGTGGCACACTCCAAGTGTCAATGCAGGTGTGCACACAATGTGGCTGCATTCTGACGCCTGGATCCTTTATGTCTGTAGCTGCCATTGATGCACCTGGAAGTAAGCGAGCGACGCCACTGAAGAGAAGGGCAAGGCATTGTGATGTGCTATCTCTTCACTTTAACACCCTTCCTTCTTATTGAATCTGCAGTCAAATACAGGCAGTAACCAGGTGTCAAAATGTATCTACAGATAGAGAACAGTAATCGGTCTTTTGGAGCACTAAAGGAGAGGACAGAGGAAATTCTTATAACTAATATCCAAGCCTTTTATTAAAGGTCCCTTGTATGCCACTATGCATTTTGACAGACAGTATGCTGTCTTCCTCAGGTATACAAGGGAATGTTGCAGGGGTTACTTATATATAAGATGGTCAGGTGTTGATTAACTAACAATCAGAATCATGATTGGTTGATCACAGACTAGTCTTTTAACCCCAAACAACCCATTAACATTACAATAAAACCAAGATTATAATATATGACAATATCCATCATTCTTACAACTATAAAACCATAAAAAACAAGTGCAATGCAATAAAATTCCGTTAAAAAATATAAAAACATGGGTATAAAACAACCACTGACTAATATAATATGATACACTTATATTGCTCTGTGCCATTGTTTACTATTTGGCGACCTTAATCTATTTCAGTACTCCTTCCTACATATCACTATTTGGCGACATTATCCAGAGTTAATTTGTGTCCCTCAGAAGCCAATGTACCTAATTTATAGATCCAGTAACCAGTTTCTTTCTTAATCAGTTTAGCTAAAGAGTCTGGATCCTTGTTGTTCACGTGATCAATTTTTGTTAGGCTCATTTTACTAGGGTCTCTCTGGCGTACAGCATTAAAATGTCTTGAGAGACTATGTAATTGATAACCCGTACTTATATTGTGCCTATGTATATTTAACCATGCGTGCATCTCCTGCACAGTGCGCCCACATATTGTAGGCCGCATGTGCACTCCAATAGGTAGATGACGAAGATTGTTTGACATGTTACCCTATGCCTTATCATAAAGGTTTCCCCTGTGGTCTTTGAAGTGAAGGATTTGGTTCCCCTTGTGATAATCTGACAGCATAGGCATTTAGAAGCCAGACATGGATAATACCCCCAACCATTGGGATTGATAGCCTCAGTCAAAGCACTCTTCCATGTAGTGTTACTAGGGGCTATCATATTACCCGAGCACTTATTATTCCTATAGATGATAACCGGTTTCAGGGGTAAGTTATCAGATAAGACAGGATTCCTCTAGAGGACAAACCAATATTTACTCAATAATTTCTGGATGAGTGCCCTTGGCTGACAAAAGGTCGGCACCAAACTCCACACAGTCAGTTCAGATGTCCTTTTCTTCTTCATGTCCCTTTTTGGGTTTCTGATATTGTCTCAATGCATAACTTCTGTGTTAGGGGACCAGTTTTCTTATACGCATCTTAGTAACATAGTAACATAGTTTTTAAGGTTGAAGGAAGACTTTAAGTCCATCTAGTTCAACCCATAGCCTAACATGTTGATCCAGAGGAAGGCAAAAAAAAACCATGTGGCAACACTAGCTCTACATTGGGGATAAAAATTGCTTCCTGACTCCAGATACGGCAATCAGACTAATTCCCTGGATCAACGCTCTATCAAAGTATCTAGTATGTATAACTGGTAATATTATAGTTTTCAAGAAAGGCATCCAGGCCCCTCTTAAATGTTAGTAGTGACTCATCATTACAACATCATGTGGCAGAGAGTTCCATAGTCTCACTGCTCTTACAGTAAAGAATCCGCGTCTGTGATTATGATTAAACCTTCTTTCCTCCAGACGTAGAGGATGCCCCCTTGTCCCCGTCTCAGGCCTAAGAGTAAAGAGATCATTAGAAAGGTCTCTCTACTGTCCCCTCATATATTTATACATTATTACAAGATAACCCCTCTTGAAGTACTCTTTTGGGGTATCCTTTCTCTAAAAAACTTTTATTTTTTTATTTTTGATTCTTTTTGAAAATCTGCATCCTCTGTACAATTTTTTCGGGCTCTCCAGTATTGACCATAGGGAACATTTAAAATTCAACTGGGGAGGTGCCCACTATCAAACCTGAACAAAATCTAGGGCCTCCTGCACTGACCCCTTCCAAAGGAAGAACAGATCATCAATATAACGACGGTACAGGATAACATGGTCTTGTGCCATTTTTGACTGCGCAATGTAGACTGATTCAAATGCACCCATAAACAGATTTGCATAACTGGATGCAAATCTCGTCCCCATTGCGCAGCCTTTTAACGTAAAAACGTTATTCTCGAAGATAAACTTAATGGCTATCAACAGAAACCTACTTTGCTCCAAACTTAAACTCATATCCATAGACAAAACCTCTTTTATCACTTTAAAACCCAAATCATGGGAGATGTTACTATACAAGGAGCATACATCCAAGGTAAGGCGTATGCAATTCTCTGTCGGGGGCAAACTGGTCAGTTCCCTAATTAACTGGGTTGAATCCTTGAGCTAAGAATCCCATCTAACAATGTATCTCTGTAGAAACATGTCTACAAAGTGGAATAAATTACTAGTTATGGAGCCAAGTCCGTTGATGATCGGACAACCTGGAGGATTTTTAGGGTCTTTGTGTATTTTTGAGAGGAAATAGAAGTAGGGTATTTTGTATTGGGGAATATCCAGAAATCTCTTTTCCTTCTTGTTCAGAAGAGCCCTATTATAGGCATCCTTAAAGGGGTTGTCCGGGCTTATGTTTTATTTCATATTTATATCTAGGCTGCAAAATGTTGACAATCTGCAATATACATGTTGTCAACATTTTGCAGGGTTTCCTAGATATAACACATTTGCGGCTGGCAGAGAATGTCTAGTGGGGCGTGATTGTGCATGCTGGTCGTCTACACCTACTCTAGCACAATCACGCCCCCTCCCCTATTCCTAGTATGGCCAGCCACCCCCAGGCCATACATGCCCGCCCCATGCCCACTAAACACTATGGAATGCCACCACCCCCAGGGCTCCTACTGGCCGCCCCAGCCCCTAACATCACCACCCACCCTCTGCAAAACAGCGGCCCCCAGTGCACTGATACAAGGTGCTGAAACCGCTGCTGTGAAAGCGATTCCGGCACACTGTGTCAGTGCAGCAGGGGACCCGCTGCATATGTGTGCCGCTCACCCTCCATGTCCTGTGCAGCCGGCGGTCCTCCGCCCTGGTCCCGGTCATGTGCAGCCGGGGTCCACACTCTGCAGCCGTATCTGTGCTGTGTGGAGCGGTGCCCGTCGCCTGCTTTCTCCAGACCTTCAGTACCATAGAGCTGGTGGAGCGGTATAGAGAGGACCGCTCCACCAGCTCTATGGTACTGGAGGTCTGAGAAAGCAGGGACTCGCTAGTAAGGGACTCGCAGGACTCGGTACTCTGCGAGTTTCCCAGCGATTACTCGCACAGCAACGAGTCCAATGCAAATCAATATCAATCCTAGTTTTGTCAGAGACTCTGACAAAACTAGGATTGCCATTGACTTGCATTGGTCTGATTACTGTGCAAGTAATCGCTGGGAAACTCGCAAAGTAACTGCTGTTACTTTGCGAGCCGAGTCCAGCTGTCTTCTCTGTGCAGGCTGCCGCAGCTCCAGGGTCCTAGAGCCCGCCTGCTCACAGAGATGATGTAGCAGAGCTGAGATTGTTCTCAGTCTGCTCATTCCCTGTGCATAGACATCTATATCTATGCACAGGGGATGTAGCAGAGAGGACATCGCGTTTTGGACTACGTCGGACGGAAGAGGATTTTTTTAATTAAAGATGGAGTCCCTAATGGCTTTTTTTTTATTTCTAATAAAAAATGTTCTCTGTGTTGTGTTTTTTTAACCCTTTATTGGAGATTCTTAGTGGCTGGGTCAAACGTGGCCTGACATTAAGAATCTCGGGCTTAATACCAGCTTGTATAACAAAGCTGGTATTAACCCCTTTATTACCCAGCGTGCCACCGCCACCAGGGCCGCTGAAAGAGCGGGGTTCAGCGCCAGAGGATGGCGTTTCAATGAGCGCGCCATCTTCTGGGGCGGCTGCGGGCTGCAATTTGCAGCGGGGGGTGCCCAGAAAGCTTGGGCATCCCTGCGCTGCGGATTCCAGCCCCCAGCTACTTAGCTGTACCTGGCTAGACATAGAAATTGCGCGGAGCCCCACACATTTTTTTTTTATTATTTCATGAAATTCATGAAATAATTAAAAAAAAGGGCTCCCTATATTCTTGTGTCCAGCCAGGTACAAATAGGCACCTGGGGGTTGGGGGCAGCCCGTTGCTGCCTGCTGTATCCGGCTGGTTCCAGAAATACGGCGAAGCCCACGTGAAATTTTTTTATGACAAATCCATAAAACAATGTAAATAAAAGGGACTGCATCTTTATTAACCCCTGGACCATGGGCGAGGGGTTAATAAAGATGCAGTCCTTTTTTTAGGATTGTTTTATTGATTTTTCAGAAAAAAAATTACATGGGCTTCGCCGTATTTCTGGAACCAGCCGGATCCAGCAGGCAGCGACGGGCTGCCCCCAACCCCCAGGTGCCTATTTGTACCTGGCCAGACACAAGAATATAGGGGAGCCCTTTTTTTTTATTATTTAATGAATTTCATGAAATAATAAAAAAAAATGTGTGTGGTTCCGCGCAATTTCTATGTCTAGCCAGGTACAGCTAAGCAGCTGGGGGCTGGAATCCGCAGCGCAGGGATGCCCAAGCTTTCTGGGCACCCCTCGCTGCAAATTGCAGCCCGCAGCCGCCCCAGAAGATGGTTTGTTCATTGAAGCGCCATCCTCTGGCGCTGAACCCCGCTCTTCCAGCGGCCCTGGTGGCGGTGGCACGCTGGGTAATAAAGAGGTTAGGGCCAGCTTTGTATTATCAGCTGGCCCTAAGCCCGAAATTTATGGCGGTCAAGCCAATATTAGACATGACCGCCATGAATTTCTATTAAATTGTTTTAAAAAAAAACACAACACAGAGAAAAATTTTTATTAGAAATAAAAAAAAAAGCCATTAGGGACTCCATCTTTAATTAAAATAATCCTCTTCCGTCCGACGCAGTCCAAAACGCGATGTCCTCTCTGCTACATCCCCTGTGCATAGATATAGATGTCTATGCACAGGGAATGAGCAAACTGAGAACAATCTCAGCTCTGCTACATCAGGCAGCAGGCGGGCTCTAGGACCCTGGAGCTGCGGCAGCCAGCACAGAGGAGACAGCCGGACTCTTATCTGTGCGAGTTTCCCAGCGATTACTTGCACAGTAATCAGACCAATGCAAATCAATGGCAATCCTAGTTTTGTCAGAGTCTCTGACAAAACTAGGATTGCTTCAGGCTGAAGCTTCCGAGACACATCTGCGATTTGTAAATCTCACACTACTCGCTATTACTCGCTTCCCCATTCATTAACATTGGACTCTCTAGACTCGCAACGAGCAGAGAGTCCCGGGCTCGGACTCGCTAGAGTCAAGCGATTCCGAGTAATTTAGGACTCGCCCATCACTAGTGCACAGCTTTTTTTTGCATATAAAGAATTAAATATTAAGTTTTAACTGTATATGCCTGGGCTACGTCCCCTATATAAATGGGTAGGAGGGAACGTCTTTTAAATATAATGGTCTTTGCAACACATTGTCCTATGTCTCCCAACACTATCTTCTTGTCTGGTCTTCTGCAGCACATACAGACAGTGTCATTATAATGCTCTTGACTAAAGAATGACCACCCTATGTAAGACCTATGCTGTGCCCCTGAATAAATAATTGCCCCTCACTGTGCTCCCTGCAGAAACAACTCCACACTGTCTCACTTATGGTATACGGCCTCCACATTGTTCTCTCCTATAAAATAATCACAGTGTCTGCCCTAGTGACAGCTGCACAACCTCCTCATAAATGAAAACCACCACACTGTTCTCCCCATTATGAATTATAGCCACCACACCTTCCTCACTTTTGAATCGTAATCTCCACTGTCCCCACTAAATGCAGCCTCTCTTTTTTGTGCCTCTCATTTTGCCCCCATCCTACAATGAGCCCTATTATGCTATGCATACTGCAAACTGAGTCCTCCCAGTCTCCTTACTGGGCACGTCCCATTCTCCATTCTGAGGCGCCTCATTATTACATTTCTTTATACCTTGCCTCCCCCATGCTATCCTGCTCCATATTGTGCCTCTCGTATATTACCCTGTTTTATACTGTGCTCCTCCTATACTAACCTGCTTTCTACCCCTCCAATACTACTCCTTTATTATACCATTCCTCCCCAGGCTACCCTTATCTCCATACAGAGCTCCCGCATGCCATCCCTTTTCCATAACAAGCCCCCTCATGCTACCCCATCTCCATAATAAGCTGCCCCATGCCTCCCCTTCTCCATACCATGCTCCCTCATGTTACCCCTTCTCCTTACTGGGCCCCATGTTACCCCTTCTCCTTAAAATGTCCCCCATGCTACCCCTTCTAAATACTGTTTTTTCCCATGCTACCCATTCATAATACTGTGACCCCCCAAAAATGCCTCCACATTCTCCATATGTGCCCCTCCCATGTTATTCCTTTTCCATACCATTTTTTCCTCCAGACTACCCTTTCTGCGCCATTCTCATGTTACTTCATTCTCCATACTATTCCCCCCAGGCTACCCCATTCTCTATACCAGGGGTCTCAAACTCGGCTGGGTTGGTGGGCCGCACATAGAAAAATATTGATATCGGGGGGCCGCATTGCTTGTAGGACTAAGGGTGCTTTCACATCAGCGGTAAATGCTGATCGCAGCAGTTGCGGTGAAATAAACGCAACTACCGCGATTACAGCATAACGGCCGCGATCGTGGCACACTTGCGGCAAGCCCCATACAATGTCTATGGGGCTTGCGGTAAGTGTGCAGCAAGTGCGGTTTCAGCACTTGCGGCTGCAAAAAAAAATGCTGCATACCGCGTTTTTTTCGCGCCCGCACCTGCCGCAAGTGCCGAAACCGCACCTGCCGCACACTTACCGCAAGCCCCATAGACATTGTATGGGGCTTGCCGCAAGTGTGCCACGATCGCGGCCGTTATGCGGTAATCACGGCAGTTGCGTTTTTTTCACCGCAACTGCCGCGAACAGCGCAAAACGTGATGTGAAAGCAGCCTAAGTGACATTTTTAGTAATACCAGATTTTTTTGCTCAATGTAGTAATGTCAAAATCCTGACCCCTCTCTTGTAGTAATGTCCCCATCTTGGTCCCTTTCTTGTTGTAATGTCCCATCCTGGTACCCATCCTGGTCCCCCTCTTGTACTAATATCCCCAACCTGGTCCCCTTTTGCAGTAATGTTCCCCATGCTGGTCCCCTTTTGTAATAATGTCATCCATGCTGGTCCCCTTTTGTAGTAATGTCCCCCATCCTGGCCCCCACAGTGTAGTAATGTCCACATTCTGGTGCCTTTTGTAGTGATGTCACCATCCTCACCCCCATAGTGCAGTAATGTCTCCTATGCTGGACCCCTTTTTTACTGATGTCCCCAACCTGGTCTGGATTCTTATCACACACACTCACACTCACTCACACTCACTCATGTGGAACAAAAGGGGGGGGGACCACAACCGATGAGCGGTACCTGGTGGTCTAGTGGGGGCGACAATAACAGATATGGGGGGTTCGCATCTCACCTTTGGAGGTTCTGCAACCCTGCACACCCTCGGCGTATCGCAGTGGATGGCTCCGGACTCCAGCGGTCGGGGTTTCCTCCACGAGCAGCTCCTTCTTCCAGTCAGTTGACTCGAGCAGCCGATCACCTGCCCCTGTGACGTTCTCGGTTACGTCACCGCAGGTCCTTTGGATTCTGTTAGCGGAGACTCTGGTTCACAGCTGCTCCTGCTGCAACCCTAGGATGGGGATATAATATTTGTACAGAAGTGTGAGATTATAACAGAAGCGCAAGAGCACAGGAGGCCACGTTTAATTACCTTTAATAAACCACAATGCGTTTCCACGGCGGTCCGATGTCTTCATCACGTAAATGCACCTGATGAAGACGGCGGACCGCCAAGGAAACGCGTTGTGGTATATTAAAGATGATTAAACGTGTGCCTCCTGTGCTCTTGTGCTTCTGTTATAATCTCACACTTTTGTACAAACTCGCAGGCACGCTCACAGGCAGGCACACAGGCAGGCACACAGGCAGGCACACAGGCAGGCTAACAGGCAGGCTCACAGGCAGGCACACAGGCAGGCACACAGGCAGGCAGGCTCACAGGCAGGCTCACAGGCAGGCACACAGGCAGGCACACAGGCAGGCAGGCTCACAGGCAGGCACACAGGCAGGCTCACAGGCAGGCTCACAGGCAGGCACACAGGCAGGCAGGCTAACAGGCAGGCACACAGGCAGTCTCACAGGCAGGCACACAGGCAGGCTCACAGGCAGGCACACAGGCAGGCTCACAGGCAGGCACAAAGGCAGGCACATAGGCAGGCAGGCAGGCTCACAGGCAGGCACACAGGCAGGCTCACAGGCAGGCACACAGGCAGGCACACAGGCAGGCAGGCTAACAGGCAGGCACACAGGCTAACAGGCAGGCACACAGGCACTCTCACAGGCAGGCTCACAGGCAGGCACACAGGCAGGCTCACAAGCACTCACATTAACACTCACATTGACACTCACATTGACACTCACATTGACACTCACATTAACACTCACATTAACACTCACATTAACACACACATTAACACACACATTAACACACACACACTTTTGCTATGTTAACCATGCTGACCACGGTCCCGTGCTGACCGCGGTCTCTGCTATAATCTTACTTCCGCCTGCTTCACTCTGCCGCTCGCTTTGCTGATGTTCCAGTTCAATGCAAGCCGCAGTCAGCCAATGAGAGGCCCGCAGGTGACCTCGGTGTATGACGTCACCTGCGGGCCTCTCATTGGCTGACGGCTTGCATTGAACTTACAGAGGGGCAGAGAGAGCGTCGGAGTGAAGCGGGCAGCGGCCGGAAGTAATATTATAGCAGAGACCGCGGCGGCCCCATGCACTGGACTGCGGTCAGCATGGTCAATTGTCCAAGGTGCCGGGGGCCGCACAGGGAAGCCCCAGGGGCCGCATGCGGCCCGCGGGCCGCGAGTTTGAGACCCCTGCTCTATACTGTACCCCTCTGGTTACACTTTCTCCATAAAGATTTTCCCATTCTCCATACTGTTCCCCCATTTTCCTTACAGCTCATTTTCCATACTGTGCACTACCCTAACCCCTTATTTTTCATAATGAACCCCCAATTTCTCCATACCAATTCCACCATTTTCTATATTGCACACCACCCCCATCCCTCATTTTTCAAACTGTTTTCCATTCTGCGCACCACCCCACCTCCTATTCTCCATACTGCGCACCCCCTCATTTTCTATACTGCACCCCTTATTCTTCATACTGCACTAACCCTCTTTTTTCATAATGTGCATGCATATTCTCTATACTGCGCACACCCATTTCTCCATACTGTTCCTCCCTGAATTTTACATATTGTAGCCCCTCATTCTCCACATTGAACTCCCATTTTCCATACTGTGCACCCCCCTCATTCTCCACTCTGCACACCCCTCTCATTTTCCATTCTGCACCTCACCTTATTTTCCATACTGTATATGCACCTCATTTTCCATACTGTCCACCCTCCAGTTTCTGTAAGAAGTCCAGATAGGGCTCTCTCTCTCTCCCTCTCTCTCCGTACCTAAATTTGTCAATTTTGCCGACCTGGAGGAAAAGTCACTCAAAAAAAAGCATCCTAATACGCACATTTTCTGCATGCAAAATGTTCAAAAACACACTTTGGAATTCGCTGCGTTTTTTTTAACATTGTGCAATTTAGTGCAGAAAAATTCTGCAAACAAATACTCAACATCGGCTCATAGCCTTAGATATGAAGTGTCAGGACAAAGCAAAACGTTAGATGAAGTCAATGCTCCAGACAGAAGTTTCCTAAGTGTCAGCAAGCTGCGAGCTGGGTCTGGCCATATGGGCAAGCTATCCCTTTAACAGGGAGAAGACGCAGACTGTGGGAGGAAAATATGACGCATGGACTGTTCTCTGGTGCTAAGATGGGTTGTGGTGAAACAGACTAGACTAATGGAGGTTGGAGCAGTGAAGCGGAGGAATTAAGCGAGTGTGTCTCAAGATGCTCAGTGCTATTGACATCTATGAGAAGACATGTGCCAGCTATCTTACGCACACAGTTGTCGTCAAAATAACATTGAGTAAAACTTTGTAGGGGTTATAATGCTGCAATTTTACAGCAATTTTGGAAAATAGGGACCAAACACAATGCATTTTAATGCATTTAAAGAGTTGATTATGACTTTTAGGACAGCTACCGAAAGGTGGCGCTAGAGTTCATTCACTTCCTCACTGAAGTGACAATTTTCATTTTAATGGAAATTTGTAAAATTGTAGCAAAAAACTTTCACAACTTAGTTGTAGGAATATTCTCTAAAGGTTATGGTTGGTTCTTTGAGTGCATGTCACTGCATACAGACTACATTACAGATCAATGTTATGCTGCTGAAAGCATTGTAAGTTGTAAAATTTCTCATATTTGTGTTATACAGTACAGTCATGGCCAAAAGTTTTGAGAATGATACAAATATTAATTTTAACAAAGTCTACTGCTTCAGTTTTTCTAATGGCAATTTGCTTATACTCCAGAATGTCATAAAGAGTGATCAGCTTAACAACAATTACTTGCAAAGTCAATATTTGCCTAGAAAATGAACTTTAACCCCCAAAACACATTTCAGCATCATTGCAGTCCTGCCTTAAAAGGAGCAGCTAACATCGTTTTAGTGATTGTTCCATTAACACAGGTGTGGGTGTTGATGAGGACAGGGCTGGCGATCAATCAGTCATGATTAAGTAAGAATGACACCACTGGACACTTTAAAAGGAGGCTGGTGCTTGGCATGATTGTTTCTCTTCAGTTAACCATGGTTATCTCTAAAGAAACACGTGCAGCCATCATTGCACTGCACAAAAATGGCCTAACAGGGAAGAGTATCGCAACTACAAAGATTGCACCTCAGTCAACAATCTATCGCATTATCAAGAACGTCAAGGAGAGAGCTTCCATTGTTGTCAAAAAGGCTCCAGGGTGCCCAAGAAAGACCAGCAAGCGCCAGGACCGTATCTTAAAACTGTTTCAGCTGCGGGATCGGACTACCAGCAGTGCCGAGCTTGCTCAGGAATGGCAGCAGGCTGGTGTGAGTGCTTCTGCACGCACTGTGAGGCACAGACTCTTTGAGCAAGGCCTGGTTTCAAGGAGGGCAGCAAAGAAGCCACTTCTCTCCAGAAAAAACATCAGGGACCGACTGATATTCTGCAAAAGGTACAGGGAGTGGACTGCTGAGGACTGGGGTAAAGTCATTTTCTCTGATGAATCCCCTTTTCGATTGTTTGGGACATCTGGGAAACAGCTTATTCAGAGAAGAAGAGGTGAGCGCTACCACAAGTCTTGTCTCATGCCAACTGTAAAGCATCCTGAAACCATTCATGTGTGGGGTTGCTTCTCAGCCAAGGGAATCGGCTCATTCACAGTCTTGCCTAAAAACACAGCCATGAATAAAGAATGGTACCAGAATGTCCTCCAAGAGCAACTTCTCCCAACCGTCCAAGAGCAGTTTGGCCCAACAATGCCTTTTCCAGCATGATGGAGCACCTTGCCATAAAGCAAAGGTGATAACTAAATGGCTCAGGGAACAAAACATAGAGATTTTGGGTCCATGGCCTGGAAACTCCCCAGATCTTAATCCCATTGAGAACTTGTGGTCAATCATCAAGAGACGGGTGGACAAACAAAAACCAACAAATTCTGGCAAAATGCAAGCATTGATTATGCAAGAATGGACGGCTATCAGTCAGGATTTGGTCCAGAAGTTGATTGAGAGCATGCCAGGGAGAATTGCAGAGGTCCTGAAGAAGAAGGGTCAACACTGCAAATATTGACTTGCTGCATTAACTCATTCTAACTGTCAATATAACCTTTTGGTACTCATAATATGATTGCAATTATATTACTGTATGTGATATAAACATCAGACAAACACAAATAAAAACCAGAGGGCAGCAGATCATGTGAAAATATAATTGTTTTTCTCTGTCTCTATTTGAACTTTTTTTTCATTCGATGCATTAACCCTGAGTACGGTGAACAGATTGCGGTTATTATATTCTTTAGCGTATTCCATTTGTTAGTAATTGAAAGCCTGAGTGTGTGTATCATTTTCCCCTTTTAATCTTTTTATTTAATTCACTTAGAAAAAAAATTATGACAGAAACATTAGAAGTGATTTTCAACAAGTGACCTTAAAGTTTCTTACGTTGAACACAACCGCATCCTGTTTTCCACATTCCACAGCTAAAGCCAGACTGGCAATGACCGCAGAAAAGCAATGTGATGAACTGCCTAGGACACCTTGGAAATTGTGGCTCTAATTGCTGAGCGATGGCAATGAGGCCACTTATTGAAAATGAGATATTTTACTCTGTTCCAGTTTTTGATAAAAGTTGAATAACTCCTTTAGCATACAACTGATGTGAAGATAATTGGGACAGTCCAATTCACACGGCATTTGGTACTTACCGTTGACGTGCAATTTTAAAGAATTTTTGTGAACATATGTTTAAGCTATGGCTTTAACTGTTGCATGTGACTGTCTGGTACTTGTAAATTAAAAAAAAAGTATACCACATTACATGAAAAAGCCAATTTCATTATGTTTATTTAATATTGGTAAAAAATCATTTAGAAAACAGTATATCATCATACAGCAGTTAAATGTATTCTAAAGGGACACTTTTTTGCATATGTTCTACTAACTGGGTATCTTAGACATGGTATTTTACTATGGTGGTAGCATACTCTTTACTGTTTTAGAAATATATTTACTACAGATTAGCAGATCAACCTTTGGAGGATTGAATCTCCTGACATCCGCAGTTCTGTACAAATTCTGTGAAGCTGCAATGAAAGATAGAGAAATAGAGGGAGAGATCCCGCTGAATATAAGAGTTTACTCTTCGGCAAATACAGCGACATACGTAATGATTCAGGAGATGGAAAACAACTCTACCGTACAAACTGCACCACTGACGGCCGCTGATCAGTGATGTCCCAGATATTGACTGCCACTGTACAAGGCATGATAATCTGTAATATGTCATATCTTGTATTGTCTCATATTGTCTGTATTGTATTATCATATAGTATGGTTTTGCATCCCATCTGAACTAAAGCACTGCAGAATATGTTGGCACTATATACATAAAATTATTATTAACATTATTATTATTATAGCTGCAGGGCATTATAGTTAATCCCACACAGGCATGCAGAAATATAATATCCCACTCCCCCATCTCCCCCATGCTTCAGAAGTGTGGCAAATGGTGTCGGGCAAGTTTTCCTGACCAGCAAATTGAAACTCAAAACTGTTTACTTCAGGAAATTCAGCGCAAACTCGATCCCCCACAGGTCACTCTGTTCAACTCTAATAACCATTACTCAAAAATAAATAAACCTATGTATACTTATATATATCTATATATATATCTATCTATATATATATATATATATAAAAACAGGAAAGATTCACTGCAGCACTCAGTTACTACCAATTATGTACATGCTAATAAGCAGTTTATATTTGAGAAAAATTTTTAAAAACGTACGTTTTTTCAAAAAACTCAATATTCACATGTTTTTATTTACTAAGGTTCTTGGTACATATGTTGGCCAATATCTGTTTTCGAAGTAATCCTGCAGGTGCCGACCCCCGAAGTCCAGTATGTCTTGGGTGAACCTCCGCCGGTTCCTCACTCCCTTGGCCTTGCTCCTTGCCTTCTGTCCCCACTCCTAGGCTTAGCTCAGCGTAGAAGGGCCACTCCAGGTCACTGGTTTGGGCCTAACCGTAGCAACGATCACCAGGACGTCTTCGCAGCTCTCCTAGCGTCTGCACACTCTAACTCCTCCCCCAGCAGCAGTATTTATAGGGGAACTCACCTAAAGTCAGTGAGTCTAGCTCCTCCTACTGTTCCGGGGTGAAAGGTGTTGCATGTAGTAGTTACCTGCAGTGGAAACCCAGCTGTGCATTAGGGAAGGCTGTGGCTACCTGCGTGAGCAGGGCACCACATTAGCACAGTCTCCAAATGACATATATAGCCCAGCACAGCCTCCAGGTAATTTATACAGCTCAGCATAGCTTCCAGGCAATATATACAGCCCAGCACAGCCCTCAGGTAATATATACAGCCTAGCACAGCCTCAAATAACATATATAGCCCAGCATGACCTCCAGGTAATATATACAGCCTAGCATGGTCTCCAGGTAATATATACAGCCCAGCATAGCCTCCAGGTAATATATACAGCCTAGCATAGCCTCCAGTTCATATATACAGCCCAGCAAAGCCTCCAGGTAATATATACAGCCTAGCATAGCCTCCAGTTCATATATACAGCTCAGCAAAGCCTCCAAATAACATACATAGCCCAGTAAAGCCTCCAGGTAATATATATAGCCACCCACTGTTCCATAATGCTCTCCCCCATATGTGGTCCCCCTTCTCAATAGTGCTTCTCCCATTATGTGGCCCTCCATTCATGCATCTTATCACCTCATGTGGCCCCCCATTCATGCAGCTTCTCCCCCATGTGGCCTCGCATTCATAGAGCTTCTCCCCCATGTGGTCCCCCATTCTTGCAGTTTCTACTCTCATGTGGCCCCCATTCATGCAGCTTATCCTTCCATGTGGCCCCACATTCATGCATCTTCTCCCCCTTATGTTTCCCCCCATTTATGCAGCTTCTCTCCCCATGTGCCCCCCCAAATCATGCTGCTGCTCTCTAGTCTCCAGCTTTTACCTGGAGCAGGAGGATTCCATTCTCTGTCTCACAGCACTGCAACGTTGTTACTTCTGGGTCAGGAAGAGCTTAAGCTGAGCTCCAGGCTCCATGGACACGGATGACAGCGCGATTAATGCAGCGTCCCAGTAAATTAATGGCCGCCGCACCTCCCACCCTGGCAATTCCATCCCTGGGACCCACCGCCTTGCTTGTGCCAACTCCACATGGCTAATTTGCATAGCATGCAAATTAGCCATGTGGACAGCTAGTGGTACTGGATCTCAGGGGGCCCCCTCCCACTCGGGTCTTGGTGCAAAGCATCGGCTGCACATGCAATATGTCCGCCCTTATATATTTACACTTTATACTAACTGTTAGTTATAATAGAATAGAAAGATTATTTTGCGCAAAAACGTTTGCATCTGCATCCTCCTTCTCCATTGAATGTTGTCTGATTCTGCCTCTAGCTTGTCCTCCTCCATAGAATGTTGTCTTGTTCTGCCTCTGGCTCCTCCACCTCCATAGAATGTTCTCTAATTCTGCCTCTAGCTCTTCCCTGTTTATAGAATGTTGTCTGGTTCTGCCTCTAGCTCCTCCTCCTCCATAGAATGTTGTCTGGTTCTGCGTATAGCTCCTCTGTCTCCATAGAATGTTCTCTAATTCTGCCTCTAGCTCCTCCCCGTTCATAGAATGTTGTCTGGTTCTGACTCTAGCTCCTCCTCCTCCACAGAATGTTGTCTGGTTCTGCGTATAGCTCCTCTCTCTCCATAGAATGTTCTCTAATTCTGCCTCTAGCTCCTCCCCGTTCATAGAATGTTGTCTGGTTCTGCCTCTAGCTCCTCCTCCTCCACAGAATGTTGTCTGGTTCTGCGTATAGCTCCTCTCTCTCCATAGAATGTTGTCTAATTCTGCCTCTAGCTCCTCCCCGTTCATAGAATGTTGTCTGGTTCTGCCACTAGCTCCTCCTCCTCCATAGAATGTTGTCTGGTTCTGCGTATAGCTCCTCTCTCTCCATAGAATGTTGTCTGGTGGTTCGAGCTCTAGCTCTTCTCCCGCCATAGAATGCTGTCTGGTTTTGCCTCTAGCTCCTCCCCCTCCATAAATGCTTTCTGGTTCTGTCTCTAGCTCCTCCCTCTCCATAGAATGTTGTCTGGTTCTGCCTCTAAATCCTCCCCCTCCATAGAATGTTGTCTGGTTCTGCCTCTAGCTCCTCTCCCTCTATAAAATGTTGTCTAATTCTGCCTCTAGCTCCTCCCCCTCCATAAATGCTTTCTGGTTCTGTCTCTAGCTCCTCCCTCTCCATAGAATGTTGTCTGGTTCTGCCTCTAAATCCTCCCCCTCCATAGAATGTTGTCTGGTTCTGCCTCTAGCTCCTCTCCCTCCATAAAATGTTGTCTAATTCTGCATATAGCTCCTCCCCTTCATAGAATGTTGTCTGGTTCTGTGAGGAGGTGGGCTATGAAGTGAGTGTGGCTAACTGGAGTGGGTGAGGCTATGTGGAGAAGGTGGAGCTTGATACATGCATACACATACCACACACACACACACACACATACATACACTCAGCTTTATATATACAGTATATACAGGGTGGGCCATTTATATGGATACACCTAAATAAAATGTGAATGGTTGGTGATATCAACTTCCTGTTTGTGGCACATTAGTATATGGGATGGGGAAAACTTTTCCAGATGGGTGGTCACCATGGTGGCCATTTTGCATCCAACTATTTTTTTCAGTGGGAAGAATTTTAGTTTTCAAATTGATGGCAGTTCCTAGAATACGCCATTTGGTGGCCATGTGATGATGTGACACATCAAACATATTGAGAATTTCATAAGAAAAACAATGGTGTGCTTGGTTTTAATACAACTTTATTCTTTCATGAGTTATTTTCAAGTCTCTCTTTGTTTACAGCTATTGACATGTCGCAAAGATTAACACATGAGGAGCTGATAGAAATTACATGATTCAGATATCCAGTGGCATTGAGGTTTCCATTGATGAAGAATGACCCCACTATCTTTGTACCCCATATACCACACCACACCATCAATTTTTGTGTTCCAACACTCTTGGAGGGATCTATCCACTGTGGGTTAGTGTCAGACCAATAGTGGTGGTTTTGTTTGTTATCTTCACTGTTCATAAAAAAGTTTTCCTCATCACTCATATGAAGACAATTGTCTATGTTGGGAAGATACGAGATGTGCAGCATCTGAAACAATGGATACTGGAAGCCTGTGCTAGCATTTCTTCTGCGATGTTGCTATCAGTGTGTCAAGAGTGGGAGAAGAGGGTTGCATTGACAATCCAACACAATGGGCAGCACTTTAAACACATTTGATAAGGCTCATAACCTTGTAAATAACTCATGAAAGAATAGAGTTACGGTAAAACCAAGCACACCATTGTTTTTCTTATGAAATTCTCAATAGGTTTGGTGTGTCACATGACCCTCTTCCCATTGAAAAAAAATAAAGTTGGATCCAAAATGGCCGACTTCAAAATGGCCGCCATGGTCACCACCCATCTGGAAAAGATGTCCCCTCTCATATACTAATGTGCCACAAACAGGAAATTAATATCACCACCAACCATTCGCATTTTATTTAGGTGCATCCATATAAATGGCCCACCCAGTATACAGTATATATGTATATTGATATGGCAACTGTATATGTTATGAATAGCCGGTATGTTTTGCACAAGTGGAGATCTATTGCTATATATAAATTAATGTTTCACTGGGACTTACAGAATTACACTGAAGGATTAAATGCGAGTCCGTATGTGTCTGATTGAACACACAGGTCCACCTGTGAGTGTATCAGGTGGAGTATCAAGTAACTTGTTCTGAGTCACATGGCCAGTCTTCCAAAGTCCCACAGGAGTTCCGGACATGCTGAGCTGGACTATGAGACTCAACCACTATGAGGTTACTGGGAGCGGCTGAAGGACTCCGTGTGTAAACGCTGCCCAAACCTCCTCAGAGGAAATGGTCTGGAAACTATCTGTCTATGGAGCCATGAGCTGATGGGCTTTATATGGACATTGTTCGTGTTATTGAATAGCCAAAGAAAGGCTCATTCTGTGTTACGTGTCTGGTTTACGGAGCTGGAAATAAACTATATGGACTGTGAAGTGGAGAGTGTCATTCCTATCGCTACCTCGAGGATCGGCAAAAGTGAGTGAGTAACCCCATTATAAAGTGATCTCGCTGGCCCACATCGCTGGCGAATCTGTCTGTGTGACATCTCACCAGCGATGTGAGCGTTATTGTTAGCGATCGCGCGTGCACGTGATCGCTAACAATATCGCTCACGATGTCGAGACGTGTGACGGCCGCCTATAACACAGAAATTCCACTCATTATGGAATAAAAAAAATCAACCCAATCTAAGGGGCCTTTCACACTTGCGGTTTTTTCCTGATTTGGAAGATCAGGAAAAAACCTGATTCTTAAGGCCACGTTACACACACAGATATATTGGTCACAGATCTCTGGTTGCAGTGAAATCATGGACACATTGTTCCATTTTGTGGCTGTGTACAAATGGAACAATGTGTCCATGATTTCACTGCAACCAGAGATCTGCGAACAATATCTGCACAGATATCTGTGTGTGTAACGTCGCCTTTACAGGATTCATTTTTTTGCCCATTCTCTTTAATGATTTCAGGAGAAAACATGAAGCAACAAAATTGTACCTGACCAAATTAAAGTGAAAGTGCAAAATACTGTAAAGGCCACTTTACACACACAGATATCTGTGACCAACTTCTGAACAGATCTCTGGTTGCAGTGAAATCATGGACACATTGCTCTATTTGTACACAGCCACAAAGTGGAACAATGTGTCCATGATTTCACTGCAACCAGAGATCTGTTCAGAAGTTGGTCACAGATATCTGTGCGTGTAAGGCTGCCTTCACATTAGTGTTTTGTGTCTGCATGCAGGGGGCATGCAGACGCAAACGCATGCAAACGCAACCATTAATAATGTGAACGCAGCGGAGAATCTCCACATGCGTTCACATTAGTATGCAGCCAGGAAGCCAATCAGCTGTCTCTGGGGGCGGCGGGAGGAGGAGATCATCGGCAGAGATCTCCTTCTCCCGGCACAGCTGATCTCCGGCCGGTGTCAGCGGGGAGATACAGCTGATCTGACAGCTGTTTAAATCTCCCGCGCTGACATCACCTATTTGGTGTCAGCGCGGGAGATTTAAACAGCTGTCAGATCAGCTGTATCTCCCCACTGACACCGGTGGGAGATCAGCTGTGGCTCTGCATGATCAGGAGAGATTTCAATGAGATCCGCAGCGTTCTCCTGCAGTGTCATGCAGAGGACACTATGGATCCATTGAGATCCATGCATTGTTTGTGCGCCCGCGACCGCACAAAAAATGCAACAAGCTGCGTTTGGAGGGCGCAAAAATTGTGCGCATCCGAACGCAAACGCAACCGAACGCAGCCAAACGCAGGCACATGCGTTCCCATGTTAAACATAGGAATGCAGTGCGCAAGCGTTTGGCTGCTTTCGGTACGCAGCGTTCACAAACTTTAATGTGAAGGCAGCCTTATGTGGCCTTTAAGAATCGGGTTTTTCCTGATCTTCCAAATCAAGAAAAAACCGCAAGTGTGAAAGGCCCCTAACATGTTTAGTTGACCCTATCTTAATAGTCTTTGGCGGCCGTCACACGCTACGATATCTTGCAAGATATCGCTTGAACGCGCCAGATTAGACATCGCTTGAACGATGTCTGTGCGTGTGACGGCAAGGTACGACGAACGATACATGATCAAATCGCAAAATCGAGATCTGAGCTCCGGACCTCACATCTGACGATGTCGGCTAAGTGGATACGCACAATCGTCATGTGTAATTGAACGATATCGTACGAAAGGTGTGATTTGAGCGATGGCGAAATCCAACACGTAGGCGTGCCGGGTATTCACCTGTGTCACGCCTCCTCAGTTGTGATTCTTGAACCCTCATGCGTTACGATTGGCTGGGGCAACCTCTGCTATTATTGGTTGAAGCTCCTGCGTTACGATTGGTTCTCACTTGCCATGGCGCCATTTTGGTTGAGCTGTCACTTCAGCACCAATACACATAGGCGCCGTTTAGCTGATCATGCATTTTTGTATAGAATTTACGGCCACACACAAAAGGCGGCCAACTCGAAACACTCATGTATTTTTATGGGCCCAATCCAGTCTGGTCATACTCCCAACGAATTGGCGTTACGCTGTACCCAACGGTTTTCTTACGCCACGCACACGGGTTGTTGGTCCGTAGGTGGCGTAGAAGTGTTCCTTGCCGTGTCACCGCGCTTACAGCGCGTTGTAATTTGTTTGGGCCACGCAAGCGGCCGTACTGACGTCATGATTTTGGTTTCGGTTTCATTCCGCCTGCTAGGTGCTAGCTCCGCCCGTGCACATTGCAGCACAGCCATTGCCGCAACAGGGCGCGCTGCCACGTGGGGGATGGCGGAGCTCATGATCCTAATTGATCATTGCGATCGATTGGATTATTGGGGCCACCATCACCACCGGCACCCCAGGCTGCGTAACCTCTGCACTGTGCGCAAAATCCAGCATGCCCTGCTCCGCCAGCTGTGTGTCGACAGGACTCCCAAGCAGACCCAGCACAAGATTGCGGATCTGAAATTCAAGTGCCCAGGCCGCATTGTGGACATCCGTGCCAGGATTGCCAGGCTGCGTGGTGAGTCACTGTTGGACCCCACAACACATCTGCACATGTACATGTACCACACTAGACAGCAACGTCTCCAAACATATTAAGATACTGTTGTCCCCGGCCTGCACCCGCCCATGTGGTAACATATAATCTGCGTTCACACCGCCTTCACAGGTGCATATGGCTCTGCAGTGTTCTGCGGAGACATCTGCAAGCCTGTGCATGCAGACGGGCCAAAAATCACCATCCATGATGCTCATGGTGTCAGCACATGCTTGCACACACATCTGTGCTCCCATTGGCCCCCATGACTGATCTGTGTGCATACGTACCCATGGCCACAGATCACACACTCCCCTCCACACCAGGAATGCAACCTGTAATGGTGACCAATGGGAGTGCATGGCGGTCTGCATGCATCTGCAGACACCGTGTCTATCATGACAAAGGCTAGGTCTGTCCGCTGTATGCAGAGGCTTGCACATGGCTCGGGCAAACAGTGCTTAGGCGTGTGCAAGTGTGAGTGAACCCAAATGTCAAGGGAGCCCCTACACTTTGGCGTTGTGGACCAACCTCACAATCCCAAAACATAATTTCCCATCATTTTAAAACGATAGGCAACAATTCTTTTGCAAAGTTCAACCTAAAACCTTCATCATTGTGCATCACAATACAGGTACTGAGGATTCTTCTTCGGAAGAGGGCCAGCATGTCCCACCTGCTGGAGGCCCACCGAACATACCGGCATTTCCGGCGCCAGGGACATCATCCCCCCCGAGTCATGGTGGGCATAATGATGACGACCTGCCAGCTGCTGTGGACCATGAGGAGAGTGAAGAGGGGTCCGGCCAGTGTGCTACCGAGGAGTCTTCAACCAACTCCTCCCAGCCATGGATGGAGGAGGATGATGACATGCCCTCACCACCATGCCCACAGGAGGGCGAGGATGCTGCACAACAGGCTGATGGGGATGATTGGGCACCCTCCAGCCCAGGGCCCTTATTGCCACCAGGCCATGTCATGTGGCCACAGAGCCCAAGCCCCCCAGTTCCCCCACCTGCCACACTGTCCAGCTCCGTGGCCAGCCCAGGGTTCGCCATGTCCCCGGACACGGCTGATGAGGAGGATATGTGGGCGGCCGAGCCCGACATGTGCCCTCCCCAACAGGGCTGTCGAGGAGGAGATGAGGGTGGCAGAGCCCGACAGTTTGCCCTCCCCAACAGGGCCTGTCGAGGAGGAGATGAGGGTGGCAGAGCCCGACAGTTTGCCCTCCCCAACAGGGCCAGCTGAGGAGGAGATGAGGGTGGCAGAGCCCGACAGTTTGCCCTCCCCAACAGGGCCAGCTGAGGAGGATATGTGGGCGGCCGAGGCCAACAACGTGCCATCACCAACAGGGCCTGTCGAGGAGGAGATGGCGGCGGTTGATCAGGACCCATACTTGGAGGACTATGGAGGTAAATGTCTAATTGTGGGTCATAGACCATGCATACTGTATTGACTGTGGTGTTTATGGGGCACATCACACACACAGAAAAAGTGGCAGATATAGTTCTGGAATGTGTGGTTGAAGTTCAATTCTGGATACATTGCTTCATTTAGTTGCTTGTCCAAATGGAAGAATGTGTCCATTATTTCACTTGAAAAATACATTAATTATAAAGAACAGTTGTGAGATCTGTATGTGTGATGTGGCTCTATTTGCCCTCATTTTTGTTGCAGAATGTGCATTAATGTTTACACATAATGTTTGTGCAGATGGCGAACGTGCAGGAGCTGCGGGCTGGAGCAAGTGCGTCCCCATCAACCCATGAGAGTTCGGAGGATGGCGATCATCAGGGTAACGACCATGTTGTTATCAAACAGTAGTACATATCAACAAGGACTGTTGTTTGTTAACTGTGGTCATCTTCCCAATACAGGTGTCCCACTTTGGATGATGTAATCAAGGCGCACTTAGATTTTGCCATACAGCTCCGTCGGCTATCAACCAACATATAGAACACGTCCTACGCTTGCGGGAGATGCTGACTGCCCTACAGCAAGGACATGGTGGCCTCCCTTAACCTGGTGACAAAAAGACACTGGCCGGGTAAATCAGGACCTCAAAGACTGTTGTCCATGTTGGACCCAATTTTCTTTTTTTGCCATTTTGGCATTGTTTGTTTGTTATGTTTAAGCCCACGTTGGGCTCTTTTCTTATAGTGTCCAACATTTGGACCTTATGGAGTATGTTGGGACTACCACGTTGGGCTCTTTTCTTATAGTGTCCAACATTTGGACCTTATGGAGTATGTTGGGACTACCACGTTGGGCTCTTTTCTTATAGTGTCCAACATTTGGACCTTATGGAGTATGTTGGGACTACCACGTTGGGCTCTTTTCTTATAGTGTCCAACATTTGGACCTTATGGAGTATGTTGGGCTACCACGTTGGGCTCTTTTCTTATAGTGTCCAACATTTGGACCTTATGGAAGTTGGGCTACCACGTTGGGCTCTTTTCTTATAGTGTCCAACATTTGGACCTTATGGAGTATGTTGGGACTACCACGTTGGGCTCTTTTCTTATAGTGTCCAACATTTGGACCTTTGATAGTTGGAGCTTTTATGTTGTGGACCTACCACGTTGGGCTCTTTTTGTTCAATTTGCTTGATAGTGGCTCACGTTCTCTTTATATGCCATTTGGACCATCACAAGTGAATAGGGGTTCTTCCTACATACATCCTTGGTGTGCATGGTATGGCTATTTTGGACCAAAAATAAAAGGTGTACATACAACTTTATGTAATTGCCTCTATCTAAGCACACATGTATGTAAAAGATTGTGGGAGGGTTATGTTACACTTTAAGAGCCTGAAGGCTAGAACATGCCTCAACACGTTCTGCCCCAGGAAGCCCTCAATAACACATCTTGTAACTCAAGGTGCACATTGTCAGCATGCCGTATGTGCACCAAGCAGGCACACATCCGTTTGTTTGTAAAGTGATGATTGTATTGAGAGAACGGTGTTGACACCATCACCAACAATGTGTATTCACTGCGTCCAGATCTCCCAGCTGGTGCCTCCTGGGCCAATAATTTACTAAATGTGTGCAATACATACAATTATGGTAAAGGACATCTCTGCGGCCTTGTGGGTACACCAAGAAGTAGTGAAGGCTACTGCTGGCTACAAAATCTTTAAGTAGAATTTATCTCTACATATGTAGGTGCAGGAGATCCAGCATGTGGCCTACTATAGATGGTCAGCGTGACACCTTGTGTTTTTAAAGGGTAACCACAATGGCAAAATCATGGACAACATATCTCAAAGTTGAATGAACTGAAAGTACGTATATTTTATTCAACAAAATGTCTGAATCTCTGTTCAGTTAGGGGTAAACTTAAATTGGACGGCCTAACAATTTGAGATACTAACAAAAACTTGCAGTCTTGCACAAAGGTTTGGAAAAAAAAAAAAGAGGGTTGGATATAGGCCAATTACTTTGCCCACAAACCTCCACTAAACCGGGAACAAAAAAAATACAAATCAAAACTAATATCAGCATAATGGGGCTGGTCCAAAAATCACCCTCCTGGTGGAATCGGTTGTCTGGACGCTGAGGTGGATACCATCCATCCCTCCCTCGCCGAGCCATGTGCTGTGCTGGGCCAAATGGAGGCCTACTTGGTAATGTTGAGGGCCCTGGTACTGCCAGGCGGGTGGGTTTGCTGGTGGCTGGGGAACGGCAGCAGGGAACGTTGATTCCGCCGTGAGGTTCCCCAAACGGGCCTGCTCCATCACCAGCATGATGACTCGCTCAGCATGCTCCCTTTGGTCTTGAGAAAAAGTTGGGAGCCGCTGAGCCACCACGGCGGCAAAGGGGCATTGGGGCTCCCGTACCTGCTGTGTCAAGACCTGCTCGGCCAGGGACACCAGGTTATTTGCTGTTGCCGGTGGTGGTGTACTGTGTTCCCGGGCTCGGGGACGTGAAAAGCTCATAGGGGGACGGATGGGCGCTGTAGCAGACTGGACATTGGGCTGTGATGGTGGCTGGTCAGGGGACTCCGACACACACCCGGAAGACTGACCTTCAAGCGGATCCTACATGTTGAAAGGAAAAACACATCAGCAAACATGGCACTACAACTTTCGTGATAATTTTTGCATTAAGGATCAAGTTACAGGTATGTCAGTAACCCACATTGTGCCTGATCTCCAGCAAAATATAGTGACTTGGCTGTACAGCTTGTGACAATAACACAACACTCACTACTTGTGTGCAAATGGAGTGATAGCTCAAATTGTAGGTGGTTGGAAAAGCCAAAAGCAAGATGGGAGGCAAACTGGGTGTATGGTTGCGTTCTCTACCTTTGAAACATGGATCTGATTGTTTGCAATAATGTGTATGCTGTGCCAAGTGTGTTAGTATTGGCCTAGGTGATGGACTTACATTTTCCCCCTCCACGGCCTCAACAACATTGTCCGGTTGTGGGTGGGCAAACTCCTCGGTGTCCAGCACTCGCCGTGGCTCCTGCTGGTCCAGGGTGAAGAGGAGCAGCGGGTAGTACCAGAGGGTTGGGGTGTATACCTCCTCTTCAGCCATGCCTGAACGCTGTGACTCCTCCACCTTCTTGTGTTCTTTGTGGAACACAGTTTTTAAGTATTGAATTTTTTTTTTGACGTACTCCACATCCAGTCGTTGCCCTGGCATGAATGGGCGGGCGACCTCAAGGAGACTTTCGTACGCCGCATTGCGTAGGGCCCGGTTTCGATAGGCCACACACCGGGTTTGCCAGAGGCATGGGTGCTGTCGGTAGGCCTCAATTAATGCGGTGATATAATCCCTATTGATCCGGGGCATCTGCAAAAAGAATTAAAAAGGTACTCAGTGGAAATCACAGTGGCACATGGTTTAAACCATGTGGCAAAGAACATACACAGGATGATAAGGCACCTGGCCTGAGCAATGTGAAAAGCAGCAGCTCAATAACACAACACCACAGTTGCTTAGACCAACAATGTTGCTCAAGTCACTGGGATGTGTGCTGTTGTGACAGTGTCAATCCAAAATGTGTGCCTGGAGTACCATATAATAACCTGAAGGGTCGATGGGTCAGTGCCATCTAATAATGTGAACATACCTTGGCTATAACACAGACAGTGTGTACACAGGATATAGTTGAGCAATCAACAAAATGCTGTAAGCTGGCTGGCTGCTCTCAAGCACTTGTGTCTAGGGAAACACAAAAGAGCAGGGCCAAAACACGTTCACAATGCACTATTTATCACAATTCAGCCAACAGCTGGTGGAGTATCACAGGTGCGAGATGCATACGCATCGCAATTGCCACGCCTGGTACAGCACGCAACATCTACGCTGGGTGCGTTCCTGCGGTTTCAGGCACGCCTGTCGTGGAACATAGCCTCGGCGTTTTGTGGGCATAATGTTTCACCACGCCTGTTTGGAGGGCGTAACATCGTGTTGGTATGTGGGTTAGCGCAGAGGGGACACGCCTTTTTGGAATATGACTCGCATTGTCATTGGCTGGGGCTTGTATATGTAGAGTTTCCGGGAGCCACAATATGTATTTGCTGCTGACTTGGTGGCGGTATGTACGTTGAGCTTCAGCATGTGAAAACATTGTGAATGGGGGTGACTATGGCGTTGTCAAAAAACATATGACGGGGTTTGTGTTGTTGACCTCCCTCTGCAGTTTAGGTGATGTTTTTGTTCTTGATTTTTATGTTAAATCTCTTCATATAGTAAAATACAAGGCCTGAACCATTACGTTGGTGCACTTAATTCATCTTGGAAAAGTTCAGCTTTTCTGTGCCTTCACATTGGATTGACACCCATCTCAGCGACCACTGCATGTGAGTTTTATTACTGTGTGTCTGTAGTGTTGGTTTCTCCATACATATGGTCCTACATGTTTCTGATGTTTAATGGTATTTCCCGTCTTTAATGCTGTAGAAAAGCTGATGTTGGTAGTGATCTTCATGTGTGTGTAGGGGCTTGTGGGGTCTTCAATTTTGGGGTGCAAGGCATTTTGGCGTGCATAAACATGTGGCATTCCTCAACACCTTCATTGATACTGTATGTGTAGTTGGTTTTTAGTACATGAATTGCAAATGTGTAGTGCACCTGTACACTTTTTGTCAATCTCATGCTCCTTTGTAGTCCCTTTTTTAATGTTCACATTGTAGGCCAAGCACCTTTGTGCGTAGGCAGCATAGTAAACATAGTTTTGCCTCTAAACAGCATGAATCCAGATGAACGTGCCGTGGTGGGTGCTGCTTTACTGGTGCAGGCAGCACGTGTGGAAGAGGAGAGGGTGGAGAGACGCAGGAGGAGACCACGACGCATCTGGGCCAGGGAGTGGCTGCAGCAGCGCGATCAGCATTCCCACATTCGCCTTCTGCACCAACTTCGGGACGACTTCCCTCGTGACTTTCAAAATTTTCTGAGGATGTCAGATGAGACCTTTCAAATTTTGTTGGCAGCAGTCAGCCCGCTCATCACTCATCAGGATACAGTTATGCGTCCAGCAGTGCCTGCGGAGGAGAGGTTGGCCGCCACACTGCGGTTTCTCGCCACAGGTCGCACCATGCAGGACTTGGAGTACTCGTCTGCTATCTCTCGACCCCTCCTTAGCCAACTCATTCCGGACACCTGTGAGGCTATACTGCGCGCTCTTGCTCCTACTTACCTGCGTTTGCCACAAAACCCAGAAGAATGGCTGGCCACTGCCACCGACTTCAGCCAGAAGTGGCAGTTTCCAAACTGTGGTGGTGCCATAGATGGCAAACATATTAGGATCACGCAACCACACAACAGTGGGTCATATTTTTTTAATTATAAATCATATTTTAGCATTGTTTTGATGGCAGTCGTGAATGCGAATTATGAATTTGTATCGGTGTCAGTGGGCACAAATGGGAGGGTGTCTGATGGGGGGGGTTTTGACCATTCGTCGTTTGGCCAAAAACTGAAGACTGGACGTCTCAATTTACCACCCACAAATCGCACCTGTGGGAACATGAACTTTGTGTTCCTGGCAGATGAGGCCTTTCCGCTACATCTTAATTTGATGAAGCCATACCCCCAGAGGCACCTAAATGCCGAACAACGCATTTTCAATTATAGGCTTTCCCGGGCACGACGAGTGGTGGAGAATGCCTTTGGCATTATGTCTAGCCGTTTCCGAATTTTCAACACGGCCATTAATATGAGACTGGAAGCAATTGACGTTGTTGTTCTGGCCTGTTGTGTGCTCCATAATTTTCTTAGACGGCGAGCTCGCCAGGCCTACACACCACCTAACTATGAGGACCGCATTGACTCCAGCAATGGTGAGGTGGTGTTGGGGGGCTGGCGTGCTGATGCCCCACAGATGGCAGGCCTACAGCTATTAGGGGTGGAAGCAGCCGCCAGGAGGCACAGGAGATGAGGGACCAGTACTGCCAGTACTTCAATGGTCCAGGGGCTGTGAGCTGGCAACACAACCTGCCGTAATTATCAGTGTGCCATGCCGAATTTTCTATTACACATTTTCAATGTGTCCTGAAGCTCAGGGTTTGAGCCAGGACATGTGTCCCCTTTTTTTTTTTTTAAGAGGTGTTGTTTTGATTTCCAAACCTAGATTTAGGGAAACCGTAGTTAATGTTTTGAGGAGGGCCAGGCCTTGCCCATTTCAGGGGAGCTATGTGTTCCAGACATACGGCTTGTCTGTGACATGAGCCCGAGTTTTTGGCTTCTTGGTGCATGTTGGCACTATTTTGTAATTTTGGTTGAAGGGCCAGGCTTATGGGTCCTGTGAGAGACGGGTGGGACCAGGACCCACATACCTCCCCAAAGGCCGTTGTGACAGTGGTCACATTTTTTTATTTTAGCACGTAGGGACAGAGTTAGGACTGTCTCAACCAGGGCCTACCGTGAAGTTGGTGAGGCAGCTTAATGTGCGTTTTCCATGAAAACGTATAAAACAAAAGGCCCTGCTTTTTGTTCCCGGACTTGATATTTGCGACAATGTTTTTGTAGAAAACAGGATTACATACACAAACGCATATGTTGGACCACATATATGGTGCTCACAACACACGTGTGGAAAAAGCACAGTAGAGGAGGACACAAACATTCGTGCACCTGGAACAATGAATGTTGAGAGGCGTTTTGCCTCCTTTGCATTGTCATACATTTTAACCCACAATAGCGCTTGACAATACATGCGCATTGTAAAACACAATCAAACATCAGCACCAGCACACAGCAAACACACATGCGTTTCACATGCGCTTTAAAGCAAAAACACTCATGCCGCACACACAGCTCGCTACAGGGTGAGTCCTTAACGGATCGGCCAACGGATAACCATTCTGCAACGCATAAGTGTTCGGATTCGGCACGCCGCTCAAGAGGGAGAGCGCTTTCTATCTTTTACAATACATATACGTTTTCTTTGTGGTATATATACATATTAATTTTCGTGTTTATACAGGTACATTGCGAGCCACATCACAGGACATTGAATGACGATGCGGCCGCCATGTTTCCAAGGAGATCTGACCAATGAGGACGCAGTACTGACCACCAATGGTTTATTGAGGGGCGCAGCTTGTAAACCATGTAGCACGCCTATGTGCTCCAATTTTGCCTGGAACAACGCCCACATTTACCCCAACATCGTTTAGAGGTTTCTGTGTGACGGTTTGTTGAACGATCTGCACAGATGATAAGTGCGTCGCGCATACGACCGCTGGATCGCTGCATCAGAGAATCGTCTGAGCGATATCTGTGGGTGTAGCGTTGTGATTAACGATCTCACACATCGTTCGGGCGATGTGCAAATCCGAGATTGTTAATGACATCGTTATCTATATCGCCAGCGTGTGACGGCCGCCTTAGTCTAATTTCTAACTGTTTACAGTACTCTGCTTACCTCATTCATTGTGATAAAAATAGTAACAGCTGCTTGCACATATTGTTTTTGCATGACTTTGTAAGAAGTTTCTAATTTTACAGTTCTGCATCCTATGCTAGAATGGTGCTGAGATAATGATACCAAATCATATTTTACAGTTGAATTGGTAATTACAAAGTCTGTGTTGTCAATTTCCCGATAAGTAATTTATTCATGAATTAGCAATTACAATATGCACAGTGTTTAAAACTGCTAGTGTTTTATTACAGGCTGCTATAAACAAAGTGCAGGCAAAGTAAGAAAATGTATTTTCCCAGGAAGAAATTGTAGATCTTAAAGGGAACCAACCACCTCAGATGAGGTCTATAAGCAGTTAATACATGTCCCTGCACCCTACCTACACCATTCCAGCTATGTTTTTGCTAAGAATATTGATAAAAGCAAACCGAAATATGCACTTTGTAAGCTTACATGCCTGCGTACTTGAGGGCGTCTCCCTCGGGCTCTCGTACTAGAGGGCTGTGTCTTGTGCAGCATGAGTGGCTTCCCTACCCCTCCCTCTCTCTTTGCAGGACGTCACTGAAGGGCGTTATATTATCTTTGTGTGGGCGGGCACGCAAGGCTGCTCCCGTCCCCGCACGTCATCGGAGGCAGGCAGAGTCACGTGCACTCGCATCGTCACTTCCTGTCGGCTCCGTGGAGTGACGCGTCGCTGAGGGATACCGTATGAGCAAAACACATTGCGGCGAGCGGACGTGGTATCTTTCATTAAGCTGATACCACGTCCGCTCGCCGCAATGTGTTTTGCTCATACGGTATCCCTCAGCGGCGCGTCACTCCACGGAGCCGACAGGAAGTGACGATGCGAGTGCACGTGACTCTGCCTGCCTCCGATGACGTGCGGGGACGGGAGCAGCCTTGCGTGCCCGCCCACACAAAGATAATATAACGCCCTTCAGTGACGTCCTGCAAAGAGAGAGGGAGGGGTAGGGAAGCCACTCATGCTGCACAAGACACAGCCCTCTAGTACGAGAGCCCGAGGGAGACGCCCTCAAGTACGCAGGCATGTAAGCTTACAAAGTGCATATTTCGGTTTGCTTTTATCAATATTCTTAGCAAAAACATAGCTGGAATGGTGTAGGTAGGGTGCAGGGACATGTATTAACTGCTTATAGACCTCATCTGAGGTGGTTGGTTCCCTTTAAGGTACTGTTACACACACAGAGATATATTGCTTGCAACTCACTGGTTGCAGTGAAATCATGGACACATTGTTCCATGTGTACACAGCAACAAAATAGAACAATGTGTCCATGATTTTACTGCAACCAGCAAATTGCCAGTGACATTGCATGCAATGTTGCATCGTGTAATGGTACCCTCATTCTAGCTGCAAGAAGATCATGTGGAAAGCACCAGTAAGATGTCATCATTAGGCGGCCGTCACACGCTACGATATAGATAACGATGTCGGATATGATGTCGGATTTGCACATCGTCCGAACGATGTGTGTGATCGTTCATCGTACCGTCACATGCACAGATATCGCTCATACGACTCCCCGATGCAGCGATCCAGCGGTCGTATGAGCGATCTACTTATCATCTGTGCACATCGTTAGCAAACAGTCACACAGAAACCTCGTAAACGATGTTGGGGTAAATGTGGGCGTACTTGAAGGTAAATTGGAGCACATAGGCGTGCCACATGTATTACAAGGCGCGCCCCTCACTCCATCATTGGTGGCCAGTACTGACTGCTGATTGGTCAGATGTCTTTGGAAACATGGCGGCCTAATTTTCCGAATGTCCTGTGATGTGCATCGCAATGTCCATGTGTAAACACGTACTGCTATCCAAAAAACCTTATATGTCACTACCGAAAGGTAGAAACCGCTATCCCCTTTGTGCGCTGTGCATAATCCGAACACTTATGCGTTGGTCAATGGTTGCCGTTTTGGCGACCCGTAAAGGACTGTCACCCTGTTGCGAGCTGTGTGTGCGGAATGTTTTTTTTTTTTTTTTTCAAGCGCATGTAAAGCGCATGAGTGTTTCCTTTGTACTGTTTATGATGTAATTTTTGGAAAGGTGTTGTACAAAGCGCATGTGTAGTCAAGCGGTATTGTGGGGAAACTGTATGACAATGCAAAGGAAGCAAAACGCTTCTCAGCATTCATTGGCAAGGAACACTTGTACGGCACCTACAGGACAAGAACCCGGGGGCGTGGCGTAACGCAACGTTGTGTACAGCGTAACGCAAAATCGTTGGGGGGTATGACAGCGTGCAGACTATATTGGGCCCATACCAATACTGGCGTTTTTGAGCTTGGCGCCCTTGTGTCTGGCCGTAAATTCAAAGCAACTAGGCAGGATCAGCCAAACGGCGCCTATGTGTAGTAGTGCTGAAGTGACAGCTCATCCAAAATAGCGGCCTGGGAAGAAAGAACCAATCGTAACGCAGGAGCTTCCACCAATAATAGCTGATGTGGCGCCAGCCAATCGTAACGCATGAGGGTTAACGAATCACAACTGAGGAGGCGTGACACAGGTGAATTCCCGACATGCCTACGTGTTAGATTTCGCCATCGCTCAATTCACAGCTTTCATACGATATCGTTCATTTACACGCATCGATTCTGCGTATCCACTGAGCTGACATCGTCAGATATGAGGTCCGGATCTCACATCTCGATCTTACGATCTGATCATTTCTCGTTGATCGTATCTTGCCGTCACACGCACAGACATCGTTCGAGCGATGTTTAATCTGGCGCGTTCAAACGATATCTTACCATATATCGTAGCGTGTGACGCCCGCCTAATACGGATGAATAGTAAAATTATACAAGGTAGCCTGAAAAAAAAACGTTCATCAGTTAACTGTGCATTGAATTGCTCTACGAGTTCATCATTTAGACCGGGTTCACATTAGCATTTATGAGCGCTGTGTGTGTTGCTTTTGCGTATCCGCATGTAAAAGCGCAAGTCTTAATAAAAATGCAGCGTACACATGCGTATGGATGTGTTTGTGCTTGCGTCTGCGTTTTTTGAGCGCATGTGCTCAATAATTCTTAAGTGCATTTTTGGACTTTTCTTGTATTTTCATGACAGATCACGCGTGGCTTAGGCTGCCTTCACATTTGCAGATTGCCCGCCATGAGTGATCTGTGCGCCTGCGCACAAATCACACAGTCTCGTCCGCACCAGGGATGCGACATGTTGCGTCCCTGGTGCGGGCGAGAGTGTGTGATTTGTGCGCAGGCATCCGCCTGCGCACAGATTACTCATGGCGGGCAATAGGAGCGCACGGCGGTCTGCAAGCATCTGCAGACACCGTGCGCTCCATTATAAAGATAGGGGCTGCGGTCTGCATGCAGATGCTTGCAAATGCCTCCGCAGAACGCTGTGGAGGCATCTGCAAATGTGAAGGCAGCCTTAAAGGGCAATCTATAAATAGACCTCGCCCAGAGGAAAATCTCTTCCTTTGCTGCTGTTTACAGAGGCAAGATGGATCTCAACATAGAGAGCTTCTATGTGAACCTGGATTTATCGCTGAAAAGGGCTTTTTATTTTGCTGTGGCATGTGAAGAAGATCGTCAAGACAAAGGCTCTTTTCACATCTAAGGCATGTGTGCGTTTTGCTAAATTTGCGTTTTTAGGCGTTTTTACCGCTAAAAACGCATAAAAACGCTAGCGTTTTGGTCCCATTGATTTTAATGGAAACGCATGTAAAAACGCATGAGCATTTTCAAAAACGCAAAACGCATGCGTTTTTGCCAAAACGTCGGGAAATGCGTCTAGCGCGGCATTTGCAAAAACGCATGCGTTTTGCGTTTTTGAAAACGCTCATGCGTTTTTGCCTGCGTTTTTACATGGTTTCCATTAAAACCAATGGGACCAAAAACTCTAGCGTTTTTATGCGTTTTTAGCGGTAAAAACGCCAAAAAACGCAAATTTAGCAAAACGCACACCATTCTTAGATGTGAAACAGGCCAAAGACATAGAGGAAGACATCGTCGTCTTTTCTGGCAACACCCCATCGTGGAAGTTGGAGAGAGCTGTGGAGCGTTCCACTCATTGTACAGCGTACTTGGAGAGAACCCAGACAAGTTCCATGATTACACCAGCATGTCTGAAGACAGCTTTGATGAGTTGCTGAGACAAGTCAGAGGATCGATCGATCGATCAGCAGGCAGGACACCCAGCTTTGGCTATGTTCACACACAATTTGCGTTTTTTTTAGCACTCTTAAAAGCACTAGCGTTTTTTTAAGAGTGCTAAAAAATGTCCCTTGTGTGTCTGAAAGGATTTGCCACGTTTTTGGACTTAGTCATTTTTTCACCAAAAACGCAGGCAAAAACGCAAGCGTTAATGCAGGGTGCATAAATGTGCCTTTTAAAAACGCATGTGTTTCCCATAGGGCCCCCCATGTTAAAAAAACGCATTTGCCCTATGGGAAACGCATGCGTTTTTGAATGGCACTAAAAGGTACTAATGTACCATGCGTTTTTGCATGCGTTTCCCATAGGGCCCCATGTTAAAAAAACGCATGCGTTTTTTGAAAAACGCACATGCGTTTTTTTACAGCACCCAAAAACGCTGCATGCAGCGTTTTTTGGACTAGGGGTAAAAAACGCAAATGGAGCTGAAAAACGCAGCTACACTCAAATGTACCCTGCGTTAACGCACCTGCGTTTTTTTTAACAGCCCAAAAACGCAGAGATGGTCAAAAAAACGCATGTGTGTGAACATGGCCACACTCAAATGTACCCTGCGTTAACGCACCTGCGTTTTTTTTAACAGCCCAAAAACGCAGAGATGGTCAAAAAAACGCATGTGTGTGAACATGGCCTTTGTCGAGCAATTTCTGCCGAGGAACGGCTTTTGCTGACCCTGCGGTACGTATACTTTTAAAAACAAACCCTGTGAATATGTGTTATTATAATATATTTGTTTTAAAAACAAAATCTTAACCTTCTTTTCCCTTTTTTTTTAAGATTCCTGGTGACCCCAGAGAGACTTTTCTTCTCTGCATTTCCAGTTCCAGATTGAAGTGTTGACGCTGTCTGGGATTGTTGAAGAGACCTGCCGTGCCATCACTGAAGATCTTCGACAAGAATTCCTCCCTCACCCCATGACTCAACTCTGGCTGGACAATGCTGCACGATTCCAGGAGATTTGCCAATTTCCTAACTGCTTGGGGGCCGTGGACTGCAAACATATCTGGATCCTGAAGCCAGCTGGAAGCGGATCCGAGTATTATAACTACAAAAAATACTTTTCGATAGTACTGATGGCGATAGCGGATGCAGACTGTTTTGTTGCTGTGGATGTCTACTCATTTGGAAGATCCGATTACTCCCAAGCTTTCAAAGACTCGGACATGGGCCAAAAAGTCTATGGTAATAATTTCAACTTTCCACCGCCACGACCCCTGCCGAACTCTGATGCCCCACCAATGCCCTTTGTTCTTGTTGGTGACGAGGCATTTCAAATGTGTGGCAACCTCGTCAAGCCATACTCTAGCCGTGGCTTAACTCGAACAAAAAGAATTTTCAATTACAGACTCACTCGGGCAAGACGCACAGTGGAGTGTGCATTTGGTTTGCTGCCCACCAAATGGCATATTCTAGGAACTGCCATCAATTTGAAAACTAAGACAATTGACGAGGTAGTGAAAGCGTGCATTGTCCTTCACAATTTTGTCCTAGTGAGAGAACGACACCACTCTGACCTCGATGAAGCTATACCAAGTGACTTGCAGGAATACCCAGAGCACAACTGAGGACAACTGTTCAAGTCTGCCAAACGAGGGACAATTTTGCATTCTATTTTGTTTTGGACAATGGACGTCTTTCCTGGCAGGACGAAATGGTGTAAATATGTTTATTGTTTGGAGCATTTATTTGTTTGATAATATTTGAATTTTTGATTATTGCATTTATCTATTTCCTTTAATTTTGTTGGATTAATAAAGGTTTGAAACCCAGAAATCCATTTATCTTAAACTGTTAAAAGTAGTGATATACATGTGCTTTTACCTCTGTGAATACCCTAATGTTTTAATACAAGTTGGTGCATGTTGTATGTGTAAGGCTAGGGTCACGCATTGCCCAATTCTAAGTCCCCTGCATTTTTTGCCATGCTGCGTTTCCCTGTGCGTGGTGAAATTCGCACTCCTCGCAGCCCGCTGTGTAGCTGGTATCCATGATACACAGCGGGTTGCTAGGGGCAGTGTTCTCCGTTCTGCAGCCTGCGTGAAGGCTGCGGAGGGAGAAAAAATTTATTTTCTCTACGCACTCTCGTACTTGGCGATACTGCTGTTGATGTAGGGTATCCAATTGGATTCTTCACTTCTGCATCTGGTTTTAGAATTCCCATATCTAAATCAATTGGCAGCTTACCGGGTCGTGCACGTACAAGATAGGATGGGGTGCAGTTTGTAGAACTCACGGGGACATGGTTGTACAAGTGTACCAAGTCGGGTAATTTCTCTGGCCATTGATTTCTCTCTGACTCTGGTAAGGTTTTCAACAGGTCAATCACAATATGGTTACTTACTAAGCCATTGGTTTGGGGATGATAGGCTGCCGTGCGGATCTTTTTACAGCTGTACATGTTGCAAAATTCCTGGAAAATCTCTGACTCGAAAGCTGGACCTTGATCTGCAAGGACTTGTTCCGGGTAGCCATGAGGTCTACAGAAATGTGTCTGAAATGCTCTTGCAGCCGTCTATGGTGTCAGGTCCTTGACAGGTACCACCACTAAGAAGCGAGAGTAATGGTCCACGATGGTTAAGGCATAGACATAGCCTGACTGGCTTGATGACAACTTGACGTGGTCTAATGCAACTAACTCAAGTGGTTGCTTGGTTACTATGGACTTGAGTGGGGCTCACTGTTGATCCTTTCTTCTGAGGTTGCATGGGCCACATTTTCTACACCAATCTTCAATTGATTTTCTCATGCCAACCCATTAGAATCTCTCTCTTAAAAGCACTTCCAACTTCTTCCATCCAAAATGACCTGCACCGTCGTGGTAGGCCTCTAAAACCATTTTGACATCTCTCTTGGGTAAGATAATCTGCCAGACCAACTCATGTGTTTTAGGGTTGGTGTGCCTTCTGCAGAGCTTCCCTTGATACAGGAACAACTTGCTTTTCTCTTTCCAGAGTAGTTGGGTCTCAGCTGGAGCGTTCTGATTAGGGTACGCACCTTGTTGTGTAAGCAGTTCTTTCACTAGCTTCACAGCTTGGTCGTTATCCTGGGTGTCAGCTCATCCATGGTGTGCTAATGGGTTGAGATTTGCCTGCTGTTGTTTTTGGTAAATGCCAGGTTGATACTTTTCTACCTTAGAACGATGAAAGGCCGGTAGTTCAATTTATTCCAACTCCTTTGGTTCCTCTTCCACGTCTTTCAGGTGTGGCATCCGGGATAAGGCATCTGCATTCCCGTTCTTGCGGCCTGCCCTATATTTGATGACAAAATTGTAGTTAGACAGCGGGCTATCCATCGCTGCTCCAATGCACCTAATTTTGCTGAGTCCAGGTGGGTCAACGGGTTGTTATCAGTGTAGATGGTAAATTCTGCAGCTGCCAGATAGTGCTTGAAACGCTCGGTTACAGCCCAAACTACAGCCAGTTGTTCTAACTTGAAGGAACTGTAATTCTCAGGGTTTCTTTCCGTAGGCCGGAGTTTCCTGCTTGCAAAGGCAATAACTCTTTCTTTGCCTTCTTGCTTCTGTGACAGTACTGCTCCCAGTCCCACGTTTCTGGCATCCATGTACACAATTAAGGGTTGATGGTAATCTGGATACACCAGGATCTCCTCTCCTGTCAATGCATACTTTGAAGGACTCTTCCCTCTCATCACTCCACTGGAAAGGGGAATTACGGGTTGAAGACCTTTTTGACTGTCCTACCAGGATGTCTTGTAGGGGAGCTGCTAATGTGGCGCCCCACTACGTAGGTGCCACAAAAGGGGTACTGCACCCAGAAAAGTGGTGTGGTACTCCACTGCAGTTGGGGCAATGGTCACAAGATGGAGCCCTAGAGCTGCACTCACACACTAGGGATAGTGGTGGAGGAACCCAGGGAGGGTCTTAGCGACCTCTAGAGGGAACCGGAGAGCTCAGTGAGTCTGGAGTCGGACTCTGGAGAGGGTCGGAGGTGGGGACCAGGCAGTCAGCCTGAGGACCCGAGAGGGCCATCTCAGCTGAGAGGCCCTAGGAAAGATCCCAAAAAGAAGAAAGGAAGAGAGGAGAAGAACTTAGAGGCAGAGTTCATTCTAGTAAGGGGAATTGAGTAATAGTACTAGAGTTTGCCCCGAAAGGAAGGAAACCGGGTTACCGGAGCCCGCACCTGTGAGTTCTTTAAGACCATAGAGAATCCGTACAACAGGGACATTACAAATACAGCCCTGACTCCCACAGATCCCATGAGAGGGAAGCCAGGACTAGCAAGGAGAAGCAGTCCAGACAGAAGGTTCACCCGACGGGTACTAGGGAGGCGAAGAAAGTAGAAGTAGCAGGAGGTCAGATCATCTACAGGAGATCAGGCTTCACACTGGGAACAGAGTAGAAGAACAAGGAAAGGAACATAAAGGAGGGTTCCATCTCAGGCCAGAAATCCTAGCTGTAGCCTGAAGCATTCGCCAGTATAACACCTAATGAACTGTTGGACTGTGGACTGTTGAAAAGGCTGTTCAAGTAAAGTAACCCGGTGAAGTGAAGCTTTGACTCTGCTGCCTGATTCCATTATAAACTGTTTTATTGCAGCATTCCTGCCCCGGTGGTCCCGTCTCGCCTGCGGGGACGATTCCATCCGAGCTGTCGTACCATCGACCACGGAGGACTGGAGCGCGCTGGTGATCCCTCACCAGACCCAGCAGGTGGCGTCACGAAGACAACCTTGTAAATAGTCCCTAGAAATAATCCCCTTTTTTTCCACTGACCCCCAGGGCTACAGCCTCGGGCAGCCACCCGTGACATCCCAGACTGCAACCGAGCCCGAGCACTGAGTACCCTGCCATGGGTCGCGTCACTGACCTGGCGTCACGAACAGGATCTCATGCCCTGTACCACGGGGTACTGTGTGCTTTGATTTGGACTTAAAATTGACTTTTATTGACTTTTTCTAGCTTTGCCCGGTGATAAGATGGATTCTCGCCATTGCAGCGTGGGGACCCAAGATGGCGCCGACGCCATGGAGTAAACAACATGTGCAGGCCTGGGGAGTGCCTCAGCCCCTAGAAGAAGGAGGGCCTAGCCAGAGGCACGAAAATGTGTAGCCGCCCCGATTGCCATCAATCAATAAGGGGGGCGGCCCACAGGACGTTCCAGGGGAATGCCCGCCCATCGCTGTGCAAACCGGAAGAGAAGGACAGACACCATCAGACTTCTACGTACCCGGCAGCATGGCAGCACCCCGATGGAGAGATGTCGTCCGTGAGCTGGAGGAGCAGACCCGAGCCGAGCTAGGCGATCCAGCGGCTGTGTCCCTACTCACGCTGGAGGGGATGCAGACTACTGGCGGGAAGCTTTCACCGGCTTCGTAGGAGATGGAGCAGACGATTGCATGGGTGTGCCGGCGGAGGACCGCGGAACGGACACACTACAAGGTATAAAAACAAACATGGAATTATAATATTTTGCTACAATTATTACTCCAGTTACATCAATAAGTTACCTTCAGAGTAGAAGTCAATGGTTCAAAGGGAATGATAACATAGACACACCACCCTGAGAAGGTAAGGATAAAGTAGCTAACCAGAGACAGGCACATTATAGCTGGAAACCATAAAACCAGACATTAACACGCATTCCCATTATAGGTCCATCACAAACTCCTAACCTATACTGAACAAGAATGGACAATAAATCTGCGGAATCATAAAGGAAGCCAGGAAACAAGCCCCAGCAGTACCTTCAGAGACAACCAGTGGAAAAATTACCTACACAAGATTTATAGGAAAACTCATTCTTTCCTTTAACGTAGTTCAATTTCAACTTTACACCAACTCCCAGGAGTCTGAGTTGAAAAAGCCCATACATGGGATCAAATTCAACTAAACTTATATGAGATCATATAGGAACTTGAGGAACTTATTATTAGGAACACTTCATTTATAAAATTGGCTCTATTTTAATTTATATTTTTTATATATTTTAATTTAAGTTTTTAAAGTTTACTTCTATCATTTATATTAAATTTCCAACCTTTAGAGGTTGTTTGCCCGTCACTGTACTATATATAAAAATACGTTTGTTGACATATGTTTAACAGCAAATTTTTTAAATTTTTTAAATTTTTAATAAATATCCCAAAGAAGGGTCAACTATAGATTCCTGTGTCTACTCGTTACTCTAAGCCATAATCAAAGAGTTTGCGCTTAACCTATACATTTTACAGATTAATTATATTGACTAAGTAGGGTGAAATATACGCGGTGTCACCCAAGGTGCATAGCAGCAACTCTACAATACAGGCTTGCTCCGGTGTACACCATAAATAACTGGTGTAGCACTGTTGTGAAGAAAGCTGCACCTCCTGTCTTTACTATCCATTTTTTACTGCAACTAGCAAGCAAATCCTTTTTGGCTAGTAGCAGGTGTGCCAGGCACTGGTGTAGCACTGTTGTGAGAAGTACACTCCTGTCTTTACTAGCCTTTTTTTACTGCATCTAGCAAGCAAATCTTTTGGCTAGTAGCAGTGTGTGCCAGGCACTGGTGTAGCACTGTTGTGAAGAAAGCTACACCTCCTGTCTTTACTAGCCTTTTTTTACTGCATCTAGCCAAGCAAATCCTTTTTGGCTAATACCACTGTTTGACTAGGTAGCTGTGGTCCACTGTTCTATTGAAATCTACCACCACACAGTGCTGAAAACACTTTTGTATTGCATCTGTCCAAACCTACTCACCAAAACCTATTTAGCTGTTTGTGTAGAAAACTCTTTCTTTCAAAACCTATTTAGGGTAGAACCACTGTTTGACTAGGTAGCTGTGGTCCAGTGTTCTGTTGTAATCTACCGCCACACAGTGCTGAAATCCCTTTTGTATTGCATCGGCCCAAACCTACTTAGGCTGGGGTCACACATAGAAGTCCGTTTTTGGAAGTGATTTTCATCACCAATCCATTTTTTATACGGTGCTTTTTGAGCCTCCTGCACCCCTGAACGTTTTTGGACTTAGTAATTTTTTCATTAAAAACGCATATGCGTTAACGCAGGTGCCTATATGTGCCATGCGTTAACGCATGCGTTTCCCATAGGGCCCCATGTTAAAAAAACGCATGCGTTTTTTAACTGATGCCAAAAACGTTGCTAGCAACGTTTTTGGCTCAAAAACGGACATAGCAATGTTTTTAGGTCCAGAAAAAAACGGACAGGGTGTTTATTACATCCAATCCGTTTTTCTGTCAGTTTTTGGACTTAGAAAAAAAAATGACAAAAATGAAGCTAAAAACGGACCAAGGGCTTATGTGTGACCCTAGCCTTACCAAAATCTATTTAGGGTAGTGCCACTGTTTGGCCACTCAGCTCTGCTAGTTTTACATCCATAGTTTTTTGTGCCAACAACTACAGAATTGCAAATTAGTTACCCTCAAATATGAGTGGTAAAAGGTCTGCTCATGGTGGAAAGGGGAAAAGGCATGTTGGAAAGGGTAAAAATCTTTGTGTCCGTGGGGTAGGTGCTAAAGTAACAGAAAGATCTGCTGTACAAATACCAACTTCAAGCCAAACTAAAATGTCTACTTCTTTTCATGGACAATCTGCTATCATCTCTTTCTTACGCAGCAGAGGATCGCTAAAACTTGTAGATGAGGTCCAAAAAGAGCAAGTGATTCAATGGATATCAACTGCTCCATCAAGTGGGCTCTCCTCCATCTCAACTTCAACATCTCAAACACTCCAGTCCTCAGAGGTGTGACCCAATCCCACTTGGTTCCTTACAGCTCCCAAGTCTCCAGCCACCTGTCTGAGTATGGGGTAAGACAGATGGTTGAGGATGCAGAGCTGTTCACTCATACTATAGCCTGGGAATCAGAGGTCTGCTCCAAAGCTTCTGTAAGTCCAGACGAGGAAATGATCTGCACCGATGTCCAAAATCTTTTTGAGTCAGATCCAGACCCAGATGAAGAAGGGTCCGAGCATAATGTAGACCCTCATTCCCAAACTGTAACCCCTGTTGGTGGAGAAAATGAGACAGATGATGATAAGATCTGATTGGAACGACAACTTGACTTTGCGCTCAGGGCAGGAAAAGGTTGGCTCTGAGTATGACGAGTTTGAGAACACACAGGGTGATGATGAGGTTAGAGATCCTACTTACTGTCAACCCACATGCAGGCAGTTGATAAGCTCAGCAGAAGATGTGGAGGAGGATGCTAGTGACGAGGTAAGGTTGTGGCTTCCTGGACAGAGACAGAGTCCTGGAAGCACATCAACAACTGCGTCCTCAGCCACAACTGTGCCTCTGTGCAGAAGCCATGGTGGCTCTGCAGGTCGCATGGGCACTGAGCCTTGCCAAGCCTGAGCCTTTTTTTAGATCGCAAAGAATGGCCCAACTCATATTATCTGCAAAATTTTTAAACAAAATTTGAGTAGAGGCCAAAATAAAATCAGTATTTTGAGTACTTCATGCATGAACTGTCACATGGACATGAACGATAAGTAACAGTGGGAAGCTCACTGTGCTACAATGCGGAATAGCGGGCCTGGTCAACCACCATCTGCCCCATCAAGTGCATCTTTACCCGCAACAGCCAGTGTGATTGACAGGTCGTCAGCCATCTTGGAAGTGGAAACACCTTCTGGTGTTGAGCGCTGTCAGACATCGAGAGCACCACCTTTTTATGAATGCGACATAATATGTCCTCCTGCACATCCCTCACAGTCCAGCAGTTTGTCTGGGACTCTCTACTCAACCCTGTCTCAGCACAGCAGACAGCCCTCGGTCACTCAGATGTAGGCAAGTAAAAGACCATTTACTTCTATGCATGCTAAAGCTAAGAGGTTGAATTTCACCATCTGCAAGCTGTTGGCTATGGAAATGCTTTCCTTCCGGCTGGTGGAGCATTTTCGAGACCTTATGGCCGTCACAGTTTCTCAGTACCAGATGCCCAGTCGCTACTACTTCTCAAAGAAAGCTGTGCCTGCGCTACACCAGCATGTTGCGCACAATATCATCACTTCCCTGAGAAACTCTGTGTGTGACAGGGTGCATTTCACCACAGACACCTGGACGAGTAAGCATGGACAGGAGCGTTACATGTCGCTGACTGTGCACTGGGTGACTATGGTGACAGCAGGAGAGGGGGCTGCTGTACAAGTCTTGCCATCCCCATGGGTTGTGCGTCAAACCTCTGTATCTAGAGGTTCCTTAACTGCTTCTGCCCTCCACCTCTTCTAGGTCCTATACCTGCACCAAAAACCTGTCTGGTAATGTGACCCGTATTCAAACTGCGCAGAAGGAATCCAGCACACCTCCTTACTATGCTGGCAGCAGGGCTCCACGCCATCAGGAGGTGTTTACATTAATATGTTTGGGAAATGTGAGTCACACAGCTGAGGAGTTGTGGTCAGCTCTGGAGACCGAGTTTAATCAATGATTGTCTCCACTGAACCTGCAGCCAGGGAAAGCTATGTGCGACAATGCTGCAAGCCTGGGTGCGGCCCTTCGCCAGGACAAGGTGACACACGGGCCTTGTGTGGCTCATGTCTTCAACCTGGTCATCCAGCAAATTCTAGCCTACTATCCCGGCCTAGATACGCTTCTGCAGAGGGCATGGTCGCTGTGTGCTAACTTCTGCCGTTCGCATCCCGCAGCTCAATGACTTGCATCGCTACAGAAGTCGTTCGGCCTGCCGGTTCACCACCTGAAATGCGATGTGCCGATACGATGGAATTCCACTTTGCACATGTTGCAGTGACTGTGGCAGCAGTGACGAGCCCTGGTGCAATATGTTATGACGTGTAGCCTGGGCCAATGCAATCCAGAGGTGGGGCAAATCACGCTGCTGGAGTGGTCTCAGATCAAGGGCCTCTGCACCCTTCTGCAGACTTTCGAAATGGTGACGAAGATGTTTAGCGCTGACGATGCCATTATCAGCATGACTATTCCGGTCACCTACATGCTGCAGCACACTTTAACCAGTATTCGGAGTCAGGTGGTGGGCTAAGAGGAAGGGAGGAAGTAGAGGAGGAGGCATATGCAGAAGGGATAACAAGATCTCAAAGGTCCAGACGGTCGGCAGCACCAAGGCTGCTGGCATGGGAGGGTGAAGGAGAGGGCGCGTGGTAGCAGCCAAACTGTTGATGAAGGTGCAAGAGCTGAGGAAGAAAAGGAGGATGGAGAGGTGTGGCGCCCCGCAACGAGTGCATCACAAGAAGGTATTGCAGCCATAAATGCAGCCGCAATATTCTCTGACTCAGCAATGATCCGGTTAACATAGAAATCCAACCCTGCATGCATCACCTAGAACAGAGGGCCAATCATAGGTCCTGGTGGGCGGAGTGCTAGGGTAGTGTGTAGGAGAACACAACATATAGTCTAGTACAGTAAGTAAGAGTCTGGAATCTAGAGCAGAGCCTAGAACACAGAACTTGGAGAGGAGCGAGGGCTCCGCACCCCGTGCGGGCCCCTGGGCCGTCACCGGTCGGGTGTCAGCACCTGAGGCCTTAACTACCGGGATTGGGCATTATCCACACGGGTTCCCAAAAGACTCCCGTGCCCACAACTCACAGCCGGTTCACTGGTACCGAAGCTGGCAGCAGTTCACCTCTGCTACGCGAACCAGAAGCGTGGAGGAGCAGCTTTACAGGAGCACCCCACCACCAGCCAACTTCCAGTCGTCTAACCAGCGGTGTACCCACTGAGGGATCCAAGGCTCCCCAAAACATCCAGGACGTATATCATGGATAGGGCATTGAAGCAGCCTCCCCGTACCCGACCTGGTATTCCTGGGCGACACTGGCAATCAATTAGTTAGAATGGAGGAACACTGCGGATTTCTAAGGGACACCATCACTGCTGAGTCCACCCGGTCTACTACTCAACCACTGTATGCCATGTACTGCCTGCTGGTTACAGTAAAGACCCGTTGCAGAGACTTTCTGTGTCCGTGCTTCCTTATGAACTGTCCGTCCGCACTACAAGGTAACCGCAGCTGCAGCACAACATCTTGAGCAGCTCCAGCCTCCGGGGATCACCTCTCAGCCTGTGGGGAGCGTAACATCTTGCTGCTGTCCATCCCCCGGAGGTTCCGCAGCGTCGGTAGTCCTTACCGAATCTACTCATAGGTGGCGTCACGAATAAATGAAAAACCCCTTTAATCTGTTCCACCAAGACGTCTTCAAACCTTTTGATCTGCACTGCACCGGGCCCCACTACCGGCAGGCGCGGTCCACCCGTGACAAGGAGGAAGGAAGCATCGCCTGTCTAAACCGGAGTCCCGGCCACGGTGAGTCAGAAAATGGCGTCACGAACAGGATACGAGCAGGCCCGTTACCCAACGGGTATAATGTGCTTAAAATGGACTTTATTGTCTACAATTTGGACTTTGTTCGTCCCTAAAAGAACTTTCCCGCCTTTTCACCATTGGGTCAAGATGGCGCCCAAGATGGCGTTCCCGCCACAAGAATCCGCCACGTGCAAGCCCAGGAGTGAGTCAACCCCCCCCTCATCGTGGGAGGGCTAAAGACAAAAGGCGCCAAACTCTTTGTCCGCCCTGATTGCTAGAATCAACCATGGGGGCGGACCCCAAAGACTTTTCCCATGATTGGACTACAAAAGCCCACAGGAAATGGGAGTGACACAGAAGTTCTTCACCAGCTCTACCAGAACGTTTTACCGGTTGAACGGGTGTGGTTTCCCTCCGAAGAAGAGAATGGCCAGCATGAGACTCCAAGACCTAATGCGGGAGGTCGAGGCGGAGGCCAGAGCAGCCATAGGCCAACCGGGTCCGGGTCCTGCCCTTACCATAGGCGGCAGCCCCGAGTTCTGGCTAGAGGCTCTACAAGACCTCCGGGTGCGACTACTTGAGACTGTGGAATGGATGATTCGCAGCTGGAGCGCGACCCTAGGCAGACGACTACACCATGCGATGCAGCAGAGCCGACCGGGTACCGCTACTCCAAGCCCAGACGACGTCACCAGCTTCTCAACTGCCTCACCGTCGCCTACCACCTGTCCTGCTTCGTCACCGGAGCCCATAGACTGCATCATTTCGGTGGAGGCCGCAACTCGACCCGTTCCAGCGACTAATATCGCAACCGACCACGTTCTTGAGCCGGAGCTTCTACCACGCTCCACGGAAGAACTTGATCTCTACCAGGTTCCCACTGAGGAACCCGCGACGTGTTTCACCACTACAGAGACAGTCGCTTGTTTCGTCCCCGTACCGGAGGCTTCCCTTGCCATTGCCGAGGCCTACCTGGTAACCGGGAGTGAAACCCCTCTACCAACAGAAACAGATGAAGAGACAGGCAGCCTTGAAGCCCTGCAGGACGTCTCTGTGGAAGGATCCGCAGCACACCACCGCCCTGTTGTACAACGGGACTAGCTTCAACATCTCCAGCCAACGAGCAGCCTGATGTGGTCATCGAGGAAGAGGTCGGAGAGGATGACGACGAGACCCGCAGCACCGCTGAGGATTTCGACACCGGGTTCGCTTGGGGAGATACCGAGGAACTTCCTACCGGGCATACAGCTCGGGTACACTGGTCGGGTGCAACGCTGACACCTTCCCCTGTGCCGTTCCACCGGGTGCCGGTCCAGACAGCCCGCCAAGTTCAAGCTTCCCGCCAAACCACCAGCTCCGTTACTCATCTCTACACCCCGAGCCGTAACGACGGAGATGTACGCCAGAGACGACGAGAGGAGTGGCAAGCCCGTGAACGCGCCAACATGCAGGCCCGTGCCGAGGCTCGCCGCCAGCCGCCGCTGTCTGCTGAACTCCGCCGTGAAGGTAGAATTTCCACCTTTAATTTACATACCGGGTGGGGGTTCGTTTGGGAGGTGGGTTTGAATGAGGAGGTGTTTGTGGGGCGCCGGGACGTTGAGTCAAACTTGCCAAGAGGACATCCCGATCGCGACCTATACCGGGGCGATGTAATAACCTATGAACGCTATGCTTGTCCAGATGGGTGGTTCGCTATCCGGGTGCGCCATCGTTCTCCGTGCCAGTGACTTTAAAACTTGAACTCACTCAATGACTCTGTTCCTGTTAATCACTGACTGTGTGATCTCGCGGCCACAGCTTGAACTTTTACCAAAGGACAGCCGATCGCCCGCCGGGTCCGCACCATGTGTTTTACCTGTTTATTTTGTCTACCTCACTTTTATGCTATATAATGACCTGTTATTAATAAAAGTGTATAACCTGTTATAAAATGTAAAAACCTCTGTAACGTGGGTAGTGTGACGCTTGGGGACAAGCGTATTCAACCAAGGGGGAGTGTGGCGCCCCGCAACGAGTGCGTCACAAGAGGGTATTGCAGCCATAAATGCAGCCGCAATATTCTCTGACTCAGCAATGATCCGGTTAACATAGAAATCCAACGCTGCATGCATCACCTAGAACAGAGGGCCAATCATAGGTCCTGGTGGGCGGAGTGCAATGGGCATGAAAGGCTCAGCAGATGAGGGAGATCTTGATCACATTTCTGTTGTGCAAGGTTGGAGGGAGAGAGCAGAGGAAGGAAGTGTGAATGTTACCTCGCCGCCACCAACACAACAAGGACTTGGGCCTCCTGGATGTGCAAGATACATGAGTGCCTTCTTACTGCACTACCTGCAATATGATCCTCAGATTGTTAGAATTCGAAGTAATGCCAACTACTGGATTGCCACACTGTTAGATCCCCGTTGCAAGAGTAAATTTTGCCAAATGCTTCCTGCCCTGGAAAGGGATGCACGCATGCAAGAGTATCAACAGAAGCTTTTAGATAATCTTAGTACTGCTTTTCCCCAAATACCCCTTGTGCACATAGTGAATATCACAGTTCTACCTTTCCAACCCGGGGAATGTTGAGTCGTTATTACTCAGTTGTTAACAGTAACAGTCTATCTGGTAACAGCAATTTTCTAGAATCGTTTCACCATTTATTTTTTTTTGCAAATAAAGTACATCGTATTCTTGCATACAGTGTCATTCCATCACATGTTTTGGAAGGATGTTACAGTATACTTAAACATTTTCTATAAAACTTATCCAATCACATGGTGCAAAATATTGCCACATGAATCTAGATTACCAGAACTGCTCCAGCCAAAATAAGAACATGGCTGAAGGGAGATCCTGCCAAACGAAAGTCTGGGAGGGTAGTTCTTACCAGTAATGGAACCAATGGTCGTCCAGGGGAGAGGGCCAATGGAGAAAGAAAAGAAAAAAAAACAAAAAAAGGGGGGGGGGAAGAGGGGGAAGACATAGTTCAGAGATATAAGGGAAAAATCTCCATCGAAGTCTATGTGATGTAGTATAGTGACTTATGATTAAAATGTCAAGGAAGGACCTTAATAAAACTATTTAAAAAAAAAAAAAAACAAGTCTTGACTCAAGTAAAGAGGTCATCAAAGTTGGGGGCATCTTTAAAGAGGATCCACTCTGACCACATTAAAGTGTATTCATGCAGTGTTTGCATAAGCCTTGACGAAATCTCTTCCAATTTGCATATGGACTCCATTTCCGTGTACCATTCAAGAATTGAAGGTGGTCCCTGTTCTTTCCAATGACAAGGTATCACTGATCTCGCCGCAGAAAGACAGAATCGAAGGATGATTCACCATTTTTTAGACCACCCTTTGCAATGCCAGAAGAGAGAACAAGTCTGACACATAGTGAATGCCTAGAGAGGATGGTACAAGTGTATCTACAGCTGAATATCGATGCCATGACTGTGGAACTGGACCCTTCTGCATTTTGGGCTTCTAAACTGGAAAACTGGCCTGAGCTTGCCACTCATGCCTTGGAGATTTTGTCGTGCCATACAGCCAGCGGTCTCTCTGAATGTGTCTTCAGCGCTGCTGGTAGTGTGCTGATGGATAAGCGCACGCGGCTGTCCAGTGACAGTGTAGACAGACTAACGTTTATCAAGATGAACAAGTCATGGATCCGCAAGGACTTTTCCTCCCCAGTGTCAGCCTGGGGAGACTAAACGCTTGTGTACTTTTCAATGTGCTGCATTAAACTCCCCACTTCAATATTTCAACTCTGGGGCAATTGATTAAACATAAGTAGTGGCTGTGCCTAATTTTTTTGAAAAATGGAGACTGTTGGGGGTCTCCTTGCTGTTTGTTGCTTGACTTGAGTAGGGTCTCTGAGCTCAATACCTATCCCTGACACTCCTGCCCCTGTTTCTGAATATTCAACTTTTTTGTCCATCGAACCAATGATTAACAAATTTGCTGTATTCACATCCACCATTTTTGGGTGCTTAAAAGCGGTGATTATTACTACATCTGCCTTAATGTTTGTGTCCAAAAGAGTTTTTTACCAGGCTATTTGCGCTCCCAGAGGTCTATGATCCAAAGCTTCTTATAATTTCATAAAGAGTTTTTTAATATTTCTTAAGAAAAGCACATACAACGCGTTTCGACAGTATAAAATGTCTTCCTCAGGTATATTGTTAAAAGTATTCCAAAATTGTGGATAGCTTTATAGGAAATAGTATTATGCTAAATAGGGTGTGGACCACTAAGGTTAATTACTGACACACCTGCTGTATAGCTGCTATACAAGTTTGGTATATTCAGAAGCACATACTAAAGATAAAACAAAAAAAAAACAACAAAAAAAAAAAAAAAAAACACATTACATGTATATATAGAGCATAGTAAAATTTGATTATGACAGATAAAAAGTGAAATATAATTTGATCATAAATAGCATAAAATGTTCAGTATAGTTATATAACAAATTTAAAATTGTTGTATGTGACTGAAATCCATTTAAAATACACATACGAAAAAACAAAAACAAAAAAAACAAAAAAAAAACAGTGCTCATTAGAATTGTGAGAAAACACACAGTATCCAAGGAAGGGTTAATATTATATTCCCTCAATCACCTCATTTAATCCGTCCGGGTGTAGAGAACCCATTTTAAAAATCCAATAAGATTCTTTACGATTTAATTTTTCAGTGCGGTTTGGGCAGTTCTCCGGAATTTGCTCAACTGGTGTAACTTTATATATTGAATTGTTTATTATGCTTCAAACACAAGTGCCGGGACAAACTATGTTTCATGAAGCCATTTTTCGCATTGTGTCTGTGGCCATTCATACGTGTTCTCAGGGACTGGATAGTACGTCCCACGTACTGAATGCCACAGGCACATGTGATGACATACACCACAAATTGGCTGTCACAGGAAAGTCTCTGTGTAATTGGGAATGATTCTCCGTGCTGTTGCAGTGAATTCCTGTCACATTGTGATCTATGATTCCACAGCAGCAGCACTTTTTTGAATTGCATCGCATTACACCAATTTTTTTGTTGTCATTTTTATTAGTTTTACCTGTATTATTTTTTGTTTGATTAATTTTCTGGTTTCCCTGTGATAATTTTTTTAAATGACTGGGGGCAATAATACCTCTTATTGTTTGTGCCCTGCGGAAAGTGATACTAGGTTTTTCTGGTAGGATTTTTTTCAGATATGCATCTCTTTTCAGTAGATACCAATATTTATTAAGTATCCTCCTAATATCATCGTTGTTTCGATTATATGATGTTATAAAATTGTATTGCCATCTGTTATTTTTCTTTATTTCCTCACCGTTTTGATCTTTTTTATCCTTCCGGTTTAATAGACATACATCCTGAGTTTTTTTCAAAATTGTTTGATAGGCACTCACAATTAATTTTTTCGGATAATTTTTATCATAAAATTTTTTGAATAAAATTTGAGACTGTTTGATGTAATCATCTGTATTTGTATTATTTTTTCTGATTCTATGAAATTGACTAAAAGGAATATTTGTTTTCCACTTTTTGTAGTGCGCACTGTTATAATGTAGGAATCCATTACTGTCAGTTTTTTTAAAAAAGTTTTACTGACAATTTCTTTGTTTTTATGTGACAATTCCAGATCTAGGAAGTCTATTTTTTCATTGTTTATGTTGGCAGTGAATGTTATTCCCCACTGATTAGCATTCATGTCGCTGATGAATTGCTCTGCTTTCTCCTGACTTCCCCTCCAAATAAAGATCAGATCGTCTATAAAACGACGGTATAGGATTATATGGTTAGCATAATCCTGTTGGGTGATCGGCGATGAGGACTCGAGTAGCCCCATAAATAAGTTTGCGAAACTTGGGGCCACTCGCGTCCCCATCGCGGTCCCAAGCAGCTGTATGTATAGCTGTTCCTGAAATTTAAAAACATTGTGTTCAAGAATAAATTTTAGACCTTTCAGTAGAAATTCTCTTTGAGAATCTGGCATATCCTTAATACCTTTTAGGTAGTGCTCCACTGCTTGTATTCCCAGATCATGCTGTATATTAGAATACAAGGCGTTTACATCCATGGTGATGAAAAGAAAATCTTCCTCCCATGTAATATTTCTGATTTCATTTAGAAGCTGATTAGAGTCCTTTAGGTATGAGGGCAAGGTTTTTACTAGTTCTTGTAGAAACAAGTCGATGTAATGAGACAGCTGACTTGTGAGGGAACCAATGCCTGCTATTATAGGTCGACCTGGTGGACTTTTCAGGCATTTGTGCACCTTAGGAAGGTGATAAAATATAGCAGTATTGGGATTCTTATTTGTCAAAAATCTCTTTTCTTTTTTATTTATAATATTTTTTCCAAAAGCTTCATGAATTAAATCATGATATTCATCTATGTGGTTTTTGGAAGGGTCCAAGTGTAATTTTTTATAATATTTTTCATCACCAAGTATATTTTCTGCTTCTTTCAGATATATTTCCCTGTCCTGAAGTACTATCCCTCCCCCTTTATCAGCCTCCCTTATTACTATTTTAGTGTTATCCTTTAGATTTTTTATGGCACTTCTTTCTTCCCTAGAGATGTTATTTTTGTAACCTTTTATTTTTCTATTTTTGACATTTTTATTTTTAGAAAGATTGGATTTTTTAAAGATATTGTTTTTTTCCTCACTCATATGTCTAAATTCTTCGTTTACCATAGAAAAAAATGTTTCGAGGTTGCTACCCCGATGATGAATAGGGTTGAATTTAGACTGTGGACATACTTCCTTGTGCAGACAATTTTCTTTTTTATCAGTACTTTTTTCCATTTTCTGTTCTAAATCTTTCTTTCCCAAATTTTCCTCAATGGAAAAATGACGTGCTATTGTCAATTTACGTACATATTTATTTAGATCTATAAAAAGGTCAAAGGCTTTTGCTTTTTGTGTTGGGCAAAAACCCAGACCTTTGGAAAGCACTGCCAATTCAGCTTCTGTTGGACTGTATTCAGATAGGTTAAAAATCCGGATTGAATTTCTGGTATTATTTTCCTCTTCTATAGTTTCTTTTCCTTTTCTACATTTTGCAGTTTTTTTCTTTTTTCTCCCTCCTCTGGACCCTCTGGGCCTCCTTTTCTTTTTAATGGTTTTGTGGAGATTTGGGGAAAATATTTTAGAATCGTATTTATTTTCTCCTCTGGCAACGTTAACGGTGCTGCTATTTGTGAACCGCTCTCGATGCTTGGTAATAGTATCTCTGATAGTGGAGGGCGTTTTACCACCAGCTCTAAAAAAGAATGTTTGTGTAAACTGGTTTTGGGTATCATACCAGGTTTTGTCAAATGTGATGTATACACATAAGAAGTTTTTGGGCCCTTAAAAGCACTGTTTGGTCAATCTCTTCTGTCTACTAGGCCTATACAGGTCACTGACCTACCTGACTAGTTCTTCCAGTAATACTTAACAAAACATATAGTTGTCCCACCTGTGTGTGGCAGGGCATAACATTGATAGGAGTGCTTGCATTAGCTTTGAGTTTATCCGGCCTACTAGGCCTAAGCAAGTCACTGACCTACCTGACTATTTTTTTCGGCAATATGCTACGAAACTGATAGTTGTCCCACCTGTGTGTGACTGGACATAGCATTTATGGGAGTACTTGCATGAGTTTTGAGTTTATCCGGCCCAGTAGGCCTAAACAGGTCACTGACCTACCTCTCTATTATTTCCTGTAATACCACATGAAACGTATACTTGTCCCACCTGTGTGTGGCGGGGCCTAACATTGATGGGAGTACTTGCATGAGCCTTGAGTTCAGTGGCGAACCTTGTGCCAAGAGGGCTCTGGTGCAGGATGGTGAGGAGCGGGATAGTGGTGGGGGTGGTTTGCTAGTAGATGTCGGCGGGGGGGTTTTGCTAGTGGATGTCGGCGAGGAGCGGGGGAGTGTGCTAATGGATGTCGGCGGGGGGGTTGTGCTAGTGGATGTCGGCGGGGGGGTGCTAGTGGATGTCTGGGAGCTGCTTCTCCTACCTGCGCCAGGCCACTCAGTCCTGGGAGCCGGGGCTGCAGAGGAGAGGAGGGGCGGGATCAGCCGAGGGAAGCAGGAAGCTTCCCTCAGTTAACCCCCTCTCCTCTGACACAGGGACATGGCGGTCGGTTGGGGGCCACCCTGCAGGCTTGAGGGGCCCCCTAGCCGGTCGGGGCCCTGGTGCAGCTGAACCAGCTGTACCACGGTAGGTCTGCCCCTGTTTGAGTTTATCTAGCCCAGTAGGCCTTAACAGGTCACTGACCTACTTGATTTAGTTTTTTTGGTAATACTCCACGAAACTGATAGTGGTCCCACCTGTGTGTGGTGGGGCATATCATTGATGGGAGCACTTGCTTGAACTTTGAGTTTATCCAGCCCAGTAGCCCTAAACAGGTCACTGACTTACCTCCCTAGTTTTTCCTGTAATACCACACAAAAAGTATAGTTTCTGAGCAATGTTTAACCTTGAAATGCAAGGCCAGGTCCTGTTCCAGACCCTGTGCCATGCAGGCAGGCTGGGCCATTCAGCAGTTTTTCGTCTGGGACAATCAATGCCATTTTTCTGTAGTCTGACTCTTTGGGAAGAGTGAGGACTCTTGTTAGGGTCCTCTTGCTGTGTGGCACATGATTTGAGAAGGGCGTGACATGCCTACAAGGTGTAACAACAAGGAGCTTAGGGTTCAGCCTTAGGTGGGTGCAAAAGGTACCCCATCCGCCTCTCACTATTGTCAGGGTCAACCTTTTCTATTGTGTCCCCGGTATTCCCTTGTTTGTGGCAGCACACGTTGAGTGTTCCTGGGTATCTGGAGGACAACCGTAGATACAGCGTGGCATTCAGGTATTTCAGGTATAAGGCCTAATCACAGGAGCAACACATATTCTTGGTGTACAGTCTGTATAGAGAACACAGTAAGATGTGTGCTTTCTGGCAGCCGAAAAAGACAATCATTTCAGCTGTTGCCTATGGACAGAGAAGTTCATAGACAGAGAAACACAGGAGTGTTGACAGGTTCTTTTTAACCCCTTAAGGTACCTTTACACGCCGCTACGGAAGGTTAGAGACCACCCGGTGTCTCACGTGCACGTTTCAATGGTTCCTAACGGTACCCGATACCGCATTTACACGCCGCTACAAGGTGCTCCACAGTAGGTTTTTTCTATCCCTGGAGGCACCGACAGGTGCCGCAGGTTACCTTCTGTAGAGCACCCTCCCTCATTTACACGCCACTACCACAAGGTAATATGGGCGGACCTGGGGCAGCAGGGACAACACATAGGCGTGCCAGAGTTGTGGATTACGAGACGCTCGTACGGTGATTGGACAAAGCAATAACATCATGATTGGCCAGCCAGAGCAGGGAGGCTGGCTAATACATGATGCTATAGCAAATGTGTAATGTGACTGGTCAGCTCCTTAAACATGCCGCCCTATGCAGGGACAACGAATCGGTGCTGCTGCTAATCTGGCTCTGCACAAAATTAGTCTCCTTCGTCTTCTGGCAGCTAAAAGTATAGTCCATTCTTTCATCATATGATGAACGAGTCTTCTAAGTTATGCAGCCATGCTAACAATTGTAAACATTGTTAATTTTTTATTATCCATATGCAATGACCATAATATTAATCAATGGGATTCCTTTAACAATACAATTAAGAGTGATTAACCAGACAACCTCCAGCTTGTATCTTGACAATTTGTATTCCTAGCTGCTTTATACTGTCTCAGTATTGTACTTAATGAATTTACCATGAATTTTAAAACAAAAAAATGTGATCTAATTTAATTTTCTTTTGGCCATTTTTCACGTAGCACTATGCCTATGATATATTTTCAGGCTGTGTTCTATATGAATAGTTGTTTGTAAAAGGTCATTTCACAGTTACAGCCAATCTATTGTAAGACTTTTTTTTTACCATTTATTAACGGAATAAGGTGTTCTCTTACAAAGAATGAGCACATAGCTGTCATTTCAACAAAGCTATCATTTTAACAATGTCACTGTGATTTCTCCATCTGGGCAATTAGGATTTAAAATCTAGGTTCTCTTTCCCAAATATCAGTCATTACTTTTGAAATAACACATTTTAAATCGCACTGAACCAATTTTCTGTTATTTATGACTTTTTTTAGATGTTTCCAAAACGGTTACGATTTTTTACATGACAAACTGTAAGATTACATGAAAAAAACTAGTAAATGTATTGCAAATGAATGAAATTCTAAAAATATGTCACTGGTCTTGTTAAAATAGCTTGTTATTGTATTGTAGGAGGCCTATTGTGCAGTATGATTCCATACTGACTATTCTGTCTTACAACCACCTTAGGGCTCATGAGCATAGCTGTGACATCCATGTCAGTGTCCAGAAATTCAGTTTCTGCTTCCATCGCCAGATTACTTGTATCTTTCTCGCAGAAGACACAGAGTGACTGACTATGCATTGGTTCTATGTTATACTGGGACTTGTAGTACCATCCTGGTCTGGAGTTCTGGTGCTAAACTTTTGCATTTCAACTCCTGTTGTAACCAACGGTAGGGCCTATTGCTTTTTAAGATCCTGAAGGCATGTTTCTTTTGCCAGTTATAGTTTTGTTACATCTGGTTCACTAGTTTCTCCATCTGCCTAACTGTTTTGGTGCTGTTCTGAACATCCTAGTTTTGATGGAGCTCCCTGGCTACTTTTTGCTAGACAAAATCCCTGGCCAGGCTGTCACACCCTACCCTTGTGACAATAGCCATATTACATTTTATTTTATATTGTGTATGGAGTGGTTAGGGGCGTAACTACAACAGGTGTAGAAGTTGCAATCACACCTGGGCCCTGGAGCCTGGGGCCCCAAAAGTCCCTTCGGCCTAAGAAAAAAGGACTAGTGCTATTAAAGGGACACTGTCAGGTCATTTTTCAGTAGGATACTAACATTAGCCTTGAATAGTGCCTGGGCAGTGTTAAGGAGAGCCATAGGATCAAATACTTAATTAACTTTAAGGCTAATGGGGTTGAGAGAAACGACCCATAAAGTGTAGTATTTTCATCTTACATAAGCATGTTTCAGACTTAAAGATGGCTGCCATTTCCTGTCTCATTACACCATGCTCTCTGAGAGCAAGATGGAGTCCAGAGAAAGACTGACCAGTCAAAGAATGACACGTCATCTGATGACTTCATGGATCAACCTATCCTGATGACCCCATGGATCCGCCCATTGACTAGCCCATTATCCAACCTACTAACCAATGAATACATCTGAGAAGGGCTGGTCGAGCCCCTTACTGAGCTTTTATATTTTTATGCCTGTTGAAATAAGCCTCACTTGGGACCTGACCAAGGGAGAGTGTACATCTTACTCTGTGTGTCTAGTGTCATACTTTTCATGCTGGCACTTGGTCTATAGCCATAAGGCCAGGAGCAGGCAACTAATTAATATTATAAAATATTAATCCATATCAGGCAGACCTTTTAAAAACATGTAAAATCATTATTGTACTGTTTGTAGTTTCCATGTTATAAGCATTGTCAGACCCTGCAGAGAGCTGCTGCATTAGTCCTGTCCCATGATAAGGAGAGACGATTAGTCCTGTGCTGTTTAAACTGTCATGTGATTATGCACACCTTCTCTGCAGCTCTCTCCTCCCTCCTCCCATTGCTAACAGTACAGTGTCAGGTTTCACTTACAGGAGGTCTGTTCTGTTGATATCACCACGGAGGGAGAAAGCTACTGCAGGTCTGCCTGATCTAGACTCCATTTGTTTCTGTAAAGCAGATACCCAGCTGTGATGTGAAAGTTTCTGTGTTGTAGTTCACCTCTTGTGATGCTGCACACAGAGAGCAGAAAGGAGAATATAGCCACCCCCCAGTGATCTCCTGTGCTGTGATGTGACATGCATAGTCATGCATGGGGAGTGGAAAGCAGAGAACTTAGTGGATCATTCACTGTGAGTGACAGATGGAACGAATCTCTTTATTTGAAGTGTACAGAAGATAGGACGGGAATATACATAAAAGAAATACATAAATAGAGAGAGTTTAAAGAAAGAAATTAGAAAATGATAGCAGTTACATATGCATTTTTGACCTAACAGTTTTCCTTTAACGATTTGCAATAATTGGAGGGCCCCATTGGAGCTTTCGCATCAGGGCCCATGAGCTTCAAGTTAAGCCACTGGAGTGGTAATAGGGCTGCTTGTGGCCTTTCTCTCTTCTATGCCTGTTCACCACTAGCTTCTTTGAATGTGGCAACTCATGGATTCTTCATGGTGCCCTAGGTTTCTTTAAAAGGAATCTGTCATGTCATTTTGTGATATTAAACTGTCCCCAATGTGTTTTAAATGATGCAATGTAAAAAACAAAAACGGCCATTGCCAGGACATTACTGCAGTAAAGTGGGCTGACCTACTCAAACAATACATTATTAAAACTGAAGAAATGAGTGGACTAATAACCAGTGTAAAGGCATCAAGGAAGTCCACACCAGTGTTTGAAATGCAATATAGGGTGTTTATTTGACACCAGTCACATTGTGGACAACATGAAAAACATTTGGTAGCCAACATAACAATAAGTAACCATGAACCATGAGAAAGGCAGAGAGAAAAAGAAAAGAGGCAACACAGAGATAGCGAGAATGTATGCATCTGAGGTATATATAAGGAGGGTAAAAGACTAAAGTGCCAAATGAGACAGCCAAACTGTAAACAGCATACAAGATATAGGGTATAAAGGGTCAATCCTACAGCCCATGGGTACAAATCTCCAATCCTTAATTAAGGTTCTGTTGGAGTCTCAGGGTAATGAGGTTTACTGCTTACCTACTCCTAGGACAGAAGTGGTTCATCTCACAAGTCACACATGTGTGCCAGGACAGCCCTGACACGTGTTTCGCGTCTGCTGCTTCCAGGGGCGTGTGATACAATGTGTATCACTAACATGGTTTCTAAAAACAATAGTCCGCATATTTATCTTAAGAAAATACTTTATCTGCTGAGGTTAATGTCACTACATACCTGGGCTTCAGTCATGGGGAGGAGATTTTGCATGCTTCAGCAATTGTCACTCAAATCCAGCCATTACATTTTTTTTAACCTTGCCATACCCTCCTCCACCCCCTGCAGTTTAATTGAATGCTATAACTACAGGTGCTAAGCACAGAACTGGGTTAAGAACCTGTGGTGATGTCAGGACCATATGACCGTAACAGGCTGAACTCAGTATCGCAAAACTGTAGAAGGACCTGTGGTGATGTGATGACAATGTGACTGTAATGGGCAGAGCTAATCCCATATGTCCTTCACATCAGGCCTGCTTAACTTTACTTATTAAAGGCACATGGTCGACACATTATCACAGGTCCTTTACCCAGTTCTATTCTGTGAACCTGCAGTGATAGCATTCAATTACAATGTGAGGAGGGTGTGACGAAATCCAAAAAATATAGTGACTGAATGTGAATGACAGTTGCTTAAGCAAGCAAAAGCGCCTCCTCTATGACTGTTCTCTGCAAAAGTTTTTTGCTATTATCAAAAATGTGTGGCTGTCACATCTCTCACAGAGTCTGCCCTTGTAATATCTGATTTTCTGTCATCAGGCACTGCTGAATTAACTTTGCAGGTGGTGCTGGTGATAGAGTAGGAAGTCAGAGGCAGAAACCTGATCTGCACAGGCTCTGCCCATCTACTAAAGTTAAAGTGGCTGGGACCTGCAGTGCTTTCCATCTGACAAAGTGGATGCGTGTGCTGTCCAGCTGAAGTCATTGGCTTCTGGCTCCAGCCTATTAGAAGGTGTGGCGCCCCTGCGACCAGGGTGGCCACATAGGAAACTACAGCCATGCAGAAAGGTAGACAGTTTGTGCACCAAACACCCTCACAGCACACACACCCACAGGAGCACAGCACCCAACCCGGAGCCCGGGACTCTAGATGGGCAAGGGGTGGTGGGTTTTGAGGAAAGTGGGTGGGAAGGAATGTAGATCAGATGACAGAGAGTACAAATAGAGGAAAAGAGGAGGAAGGAGTTAGTAGGCCAGAGTGAGCCGAGCAGACAAGAGCAGACAGAAAGTGACACATCCCGGAGGGATTTGGCTCCCTGGAGACGCAGAATCCACATAGACACAGATCCACAGAGAGAAAGTCGTCCATAGCTAGCATCCCAGGGGAGTGTGAGGACAGAGACCGGACCGGTATCACTGGGTCCGAGGAACACGGCAGAACCGACCAACTACCGGTTGAGTAGTTTTCCCTGATTGTACTGGAATCACATGGGTTAGAAGGAGCCTGGTAAGCCCTTGGAAGACAGGGTTACTGCAGGCTAGGCAAACACCAGAGTGTCGACTCTGAGGGGGACTGAAGTTTCACACTGGCTTCCCAGACAAACTGACGGGGAGTTTTAATTCCAAGTTGGAGTTCCTACAACCAGGGTTGGAGGCACAGCAGCAACCACGAGGACCCAGCTGACTGCCCACAGATACTTAGGGGGAAGCTGCATTCAAGGGGCCGAGCTGCCCCATACAACTGGCAGAAAGAACAGAGAAAGGGAGAGAACAGCCTGAGAGATCATTTAGAAGGAGTGAGGGGTCTCAGAGCGACATCCTGGCTGCAAAGGGTTAAGTGTTCCTGGAGTTAACTGAACTGTGTTGAGAACTGTACAGTGACTTGTGTGACTTTGAAGAACTTGAAAGTAAACCCGGTGAACCCTGCTCAGTTTCCGTGTCTGATTCCAGGTATATAGAACTGTTATTGTACTTCTTACCCTGCCAGGAGCAGCCCGACCCGCGGCGGGCTCATCCATCCATCTGCAGTCCATCCATCCCTCCATTCCCCTGGCAGAGCTATGCTGCAGCGGTGGTCCCCTCACTGACCACAGCCCGTGGGTGGTGTCACAACAATATCCCTGTAAATATCCCCTTTTACTTGCGGAACTCGGGACACGGTCCGGACCAAGACCTGCCGTGATATCCGCAGCAGTGCCCCGTCCCAGTGGGCTCCACAAAGGCACCACACCGTACTAAAGCTTTTTCAAATGATCAGCTGATGCAATACTTGCTCATCCCTAGCTGTGAATATTCAGACTAGAAGATTTGTTTGCATGCAGTTCTGTTATTATGGAGCCCTTACGTACCAATGTGTCAGCGCCACTTTTTCAGAGAGTGATTGGTGGCTTTATGTATTCTACTTCTATATAATCACCGCTGCTAGCAATCGCGCAAGATTTAGAATTGCTTTTTATCGCCCGGCTTTTAAACAATCAGCTGATGCATGAGTTGATCGTTTAAAAGCCGGGTGGTAAAAAGCTGGCCGGCTTTTTACTGACATGGAAGTCATGATTGAGTACATTTTGCAGGTAACACAGCGTGACAGCAAAATTCTCTGTGCCAAGCTTCCAATTCGGCTCTGCTACATCAGTGTGCTACATACAGTGTTGGCCAAAAGTATTGACACCCCTGCAATTCTGTCAGATAATACTCAGTTTCTTCCTGAAAATGATTGCAATCACAAATTCTTTGGTATTATTATCTTCATTTAGTTTGTTTTCAATGAAAAAAACACAAAAGAGAATGAAGCAAAAAGCAAAACATTGATCATTTCACACAAAACTCCAAAAATGGGCCAGACAAAATTATTGGTACCCTCAGACTAATATTTGGTTGCACAACCTTTAGCCAGGGCCACGGATTCAGGTCGCCACTGAAGCAGGACTTCCAGTTTCTTTCACCTAAAGTGCCCTGCTCTATCGTGGTATGCCTCTAAGACCATGGAAGCATCTCTCTTCGGGACCACTATTTGCCAAACAAGTTCATGGGTTCGGGAATTGACACTTCTCCAACACAGCTTCCCCTCAGAGATAAAAAAGCCTGCCCTTCTCCTTCCACAGATGTTGGGTTTCCTACGGAACATCTGGACCGGGATGTGAGTCAGCTTGTGTCAGCAGCTCATTTACCAGGTGGACTGCTGGGTTGCTATCTATATAAACGGAATTTCCATAAGGCTTTTAAGAAAAGGGGCTGTTCCAGTGTTGATTACAGCTAGATGCTCATCATATATCAATTACAAACAGGAGAAACAAATAAGCTTAATTGCTTACAAAAGTTTACTTTTTTATTAGAGGAGAAACAAACATGTATGGAGAAGGTGATCTTTAAAATTACACAGCAGACCTGGTACATGATTATTTATGAGCCAACAGGGTTTTACATGTAGTAACAAGATGGTGTGGCAGGGCACTACAGAGCAGCTCAGATTATTCATGAATGATTTGAATAAAAATAATTTGAATATCAGACTCACTTATAAATTTAGTGATTCATCCATTGATTTTTTGGATGTCAAAATTATGGTTGATGGGTGTGGACTGTTACAAACCGATGTATACCGGAAGAAACGTCTGTGAACGCATTGTTACATGCGTCATCAGCCCACACTCCGTCAACCATAAAAGCGATCCCGGTTGGACAATTCTTGAGGATGAGGCGGATCTGCTCCACGGAGGCTGACTTTCAGAAGCAGGCTGCGGATTTGAGTAGTAGGTTTAGGCAGAGAGGTTATAGTCGCGGGACTATTACGAGGGGCTACAATAGAGCTAGACTGACCAAACGTGATGATCTCCTCCTCCCTCCCAATAAGAAAACAAGTGAGACTTATGGGGATATAAGATTCATTTCTACCCATAATCAGCAGTGGGAGAGGATGAGACAAATTCTGGCTAGACACTGGCCTGTGTTCTTGTCCGAGCCATCCCTGAGGGGGGTCCTCTCTGAGAACCCTCAGATTACATCGAGACGGTCTCAGAATTTAAAAGACATTTTGGTGCATAGTCATTATGCAAAAATCACCGAATTGGTACATAATATACAAAAGAGAAAAAAAAAAACTCACCAAACGGCCTCTTACAAATATCACTGCATTTAGCAGGATACTATCAGCCACCTCAGAGGCAACCCATATCTCTCAACACCGATGCTCCATCCCCTACAACCCTGACAACAGGGGTGATTGTGGCATCTGCGACCAGCCGTGCCACAAGGAGGAGACAGGTGGTATTACTGGACATGAGATCACCACAGGGCGGCAGCCACTCAAAAAGTGAAACATAGTGTCAGAAAGCAGCCTATTAATGACGCCCAGCTGTTAGACAAGGCGGGCCGCTCTGCAACAAAACATGCAACACAAGTGACTGTCGCCCCCTAAACCTAGCCACATGTATAGCACATGTATAATTTAATTTTTGTGTAAAACTAAATTATACATGTGCTATACATGTGGCTAGGTACTCGTAGGTGTGAGGGCCCGTGACGGGGGCTACGAGCTTACGCTATTTTGGTCCAAAATATCAAACTAACTCCTCACTGTCATCTATAGTGTTGTATTGCATTTTTTTTATCTATCTGCAGTCTACAGCTGTGTCCTCTAGGGGATGGAGCATCGGTGTTGAGAGATATGGGTTGCCTCTGAGGTGGCTGATAGTATCCTGCTAAATGCAATGATATTTGTAAGAGGCCATTTGGTGGGGTTTTTTTTTTCAGCATAGTCATTATGCTCCAAAAACAACAGGGATCTTTGGGATAGGGCCCCCGCGGAAAGAATTTTTCCCGTGTGGGGATTGCAGCGCGTGTCCCAACATGGTTAGGGGCTCTGACTTTATCTCGAGTGATGGTTCTAGGACCTATAAGATAAAACAGCACATCTCATGTAGTAGTACACATGTTGTGTACTTTGCTACATGTGCATGTAATAAAATCTATATTGGATTGACCACGAGAGAATTGAGGGTCAGGGTTCGTGAGCATGTGAGGGACATCTTGGCTGCAAAAAAAGCAAAAGAGGAAGAGGTCGCTGCCCTTAAACCTCTACCCCGCCACTTTTATTACCATCATGGTTGTAATGTCAAAACCTTAAAAGTAAAGGGGATTGACCAGATACATGGAGGGATTAGGGGAGGTGACCTCCAAAAAATGCTAGCCCAGCGGGAATTAAAGTGGATAATCATACTGGATACCATGTCTCCTAAAGGCCTTAATGAAGCCATTAGCTTTGTTCCGTTTCTCTGAGATACAGAGGTACCTTGGTCTCGCAATCATTTGTCTATTACAATTTTTGAATGCCACTGAGATCATTTGCTCAAGCTGCTCAGGATGTTTGTGTCCTTTTGTGTACTATATAAAGGGACTCTTTGATTTCTTTTTCTCTCTTTCCTCTTTTTTTCTTTTTATCATTCTATTCTATTCCTCACTGTCAAACGAGTGTAATATGTTTTATTTGTGAGATGGTTTTAAATTTACGTTTTCTATTTGTATCAACAGCGGATATACTCCATAATACGCTATATATGCTGAGCGGTCACTCTGCAAGAGATGTTCTTACTATCCTTTACTGGGCTTGAATAACCACCATTCTTGGAACATGGAGATAACAAGAATGCTATGGATCATTTTTGTCCTATAATATTGCCAAATGTGGTGTTTTGTGTCAGGCTAGGTAATTTGTGTACCATCAGACCGTGTGCGCGTGCGTGTTCTGTTCCATTTGCTGGTCTGTCATCAAGGCACATTCGCGCCGGAAGTGACATCACCGGCTTCTGGCGCCGATTGCGCACGCGCCGCCTCCAGCGGTCTGTTTGGCTGATAGAAACATGTGACCGCATGTTTTTGTGAGTATAAATTCCGCCATGTACTATGCATTAGCACTCATGATGAAGCATATGCCTATTTAAGCAAGCGAAACGTACGTAGGAGTCTGATATGGAGGGATTGATTCTCTTCATCCTGCACTGGCACCTTATTCATTATATGTGATTGCACTTTCAATGTATTTACCTTATGCACTTTATGGATGTTGCAATACTTTACCCTTGAGCTGCCAATCTATACATGAATACCCTGGCTGTCTCAATATGCTATATACTCCTTCTGACTAAACCTGTCAAGTAGCATTTTGTAGTTCATCCTATTGTTGTGGTATCTAATGAAATGTAAAATGTGCATCCATTTATGTATATGGATTTTTGTGCTATGTATTTGTAATGATTGTACCAGAACTTCTACACTATTTGTGTTCATAGTTTGTCTCTTAATAAAGATATAATTTTTACTATATACCTTAAGCATATTTAGCTCCACTTTTTTCTCCCTTTGATTAATGATACTGTAAGTGTTGAGTAGCTCAGCTGACCAGGTATTTGCTGGGAGCTGTATGAATGTAACCATATGGAATATTTATATACAGAGCTGGATAGAGCCTCAAACACCTCGGGCAGGTGCTTCAGGTGATCCTCATAGGTCTTCAAGTAGACAATGATATCATCCAGGTACAGCAGGAAAGTTTTGAAGTTTTTATGTCCTAGGCAGCACTCCATTAACCATTGGAATGTTTCCGGTGCATTGCAGAGCCCGAATGGCATGCAGGTAAACTCCCAGAGGCCCATTGGTGTCGTAAATGCAGTCTTTTCCTTGTTCGCCTCTGCCACGGGAATATGCCAATACCCACTGGTGAGATATAAAGTGGAGAAATAGTTAGCGGATCTTAGGGCAGCTAATGATTCCTCAATTCTGGGCAATGGGTATGTGTCCTTATGTGTAATGCGGTTAATCTGCCTGTAATGAATACACATCCTCATTGTACCATCTCTTTTCTTGACGAGGACTAACGGAGTGGCCCAGGGGCTACAACTATCTTTAATCACTCCAGCCTCCTTCATCTCCCGTAATATTCCCTTGGCACATTGATAGTGAGTTGGGGGTATGGGTCGGTACATCTTTTTAATGGGCAGATGGTCTTCAGTGGGGATATGATGTTGGAACCCCTTTACTTGCCCAAAGTCTAGAGGGTGTTTGCTAAAGAGACGCTCATACTCTTGGACTACCCAGTAAACTGCATGTTTCTGGTGTAAAGGGGTGGAGTCAGTGCCTACGTGTAGCTTCTGACACCAGTCCTCCAGCTGCCCCTTGGAGCCGTTGTCCTCCGCCTGGTCGGATGGAATCAAGGGGTACACTGCCTTTTTTGCATTGTTATTGACAGTGTACAGCTTAGCAGCAGTAGCATACCGGGGTAGTTTGTCCTCTTTGTCTCCACAGTTCAAGATGCGTACAGGGACCCTCCCCTTGTGGACATCAATTACCTCCCTGGCTGTCAGGATGGTCGGCCTACTATCAGAGAACACGGGTTTTACCAAGGCATGGTAATCTTGACCCCTGAGGTCTATTGGTGCACGACACCAGATTAACATTTCACTCCTTGGGCGTATTGCAATGGGGAATGGATCACTCACCCTTACACTGCTGACTTCTCCATCTAACAGCTTGACCTGTTGCCTCTGCATTAGGGCTTTGATCTCCTTCTGCAGGACTCGCTGCTCACTGGATCTGGCACTTTCTACTACCTGTTGCAATAGAACAATAATCTCGCCAAGACAATTTTGTATCACATTGGTACATAGGGTCATTATTGGATTACATTCCCGCTGATCAATGTCTACACTTAGTGCCTGAGCTTTTAGTCAACTTTTATGGTCACTTCTTTGTGCCCTACTTGTGGTAGAGGCTGACCATTGATGGCGATTATTGTCAAGTCATTATCTGGGCTGCAGGTTATGTCAGAGTCAGCTCAGTACCGTTTATAAAGGATATATGGCATCGTCGTCACCTGGGAGCCGGTGTCCAGCTGTCCGTTTATCGGGATTCCATCGATCACTTCTGGGAAGACCGGTCGTCCCCCGACGTATTTGTCTCACCAACTCTTTGGGCCTGGTCGTCTTATTCCTGGGGGTTGGTCTTCTGCCCCAGAGGTTGCCCGTTTAAAGGACATCCTTTTGCGAAGTGCCCCGCCTTAGTGCAGCGGCACTAAGTCCAGTTGCGTTATAGCGGTTGCTGTCTCTTCCCCTGAGCGATGGGTTTCTCCTTTGCCGTCACCACAGGATGTCATCTGGACTGGAGACCAGCTGAATCTTTTCCTTTGGCGACACCTGCATGGACTGCACATTTTTTTGTAGGGCAGCCACACTTTTAGTCAACTCCTGGACCTGGAGTTGTAGATATGCAGAAGGAACATTCTCTAGGGACTGTTCATCTGCCCCCACAGTTGCTTGTGGCGAGGGTGCTGCCTCCTGGTGGTAGGTGATAGCTGGGCACCGGGGATGTGCAGTGCCACTTGAGGTTGATTCTCGCAGCACCCGGATGGCCGTGTCTTTAAATTGAGCAAAGTCCAGGTCTAGATTTTGTGGGGCCATAATGCGTAATTGTGTCCGGTGAGCATCAGACAGGAGCTCCTCAATAAACTGCTCGGTCAACAGTCTGTCCTCATCTCGCACACTGTCGGGGTCTACCTGCTTAATGGCCCACAGCACCTCTTGAAGATTTAAAGCATAGTCCCGTACACTGTCCTGCACCCTGTGTTTGCACCCAAAAAATCTCATTTTAATCTCTGCTGCATATGGGTGTCAAAGCTGTCCTTCAGCTTGGCCAGGATTTGCTTCACAGTTCTTTTGTCAGTGTCCAACTAGGACTTCACTTCCCTCTGGGCCGCACCGGTTAGCTGCCGATAAGGATGCTGACCTTTTGATTTTCTTTCATGGGGTACACCTGAAATAAACTATCCAGTCTCTCCTTGAAGTCGCTTAAGGTGTGTGACACCCCCGAGTACTGAGGCAGCCAGGTCGCCCCCGGGATATACAGCATTAATAAGAGTGTTATGGGAGCTGCGGCGGCACCTGCTGCGGGATCCTCGTCTAGGCTGAGCATTGTCCTCCCCCCTAGTGAACCTTAGCCAGGTTCGGCATTTTAGTTTGCTTATCAGTCGGCTGCTCCGCAGGCGGGGTGAATCGAGCATGCAGGGCTTCCGGGTTGGGGCCGCCTACTTCCTGCCGGCTGACATCAGAGTGCGGGGCAGAGCTTCTCTTTGCACACTTTCTAGGGTCCCGCCCACAATGACACACCCCTTCTGCCTCCCGGATGCCGTGTGGTAATAGCAGCAATCACACAGTTCAACACAGTCTATGGCACATAGGACCCGGTGATACCGGGCAACAAAATCCTGTTTGTGATGCAAGTTGCGATGCCCACCAGGGCTGAGGGTACTCGGTAACTGGGCTGGTAGGTTTGGTGGGTTGTTCATCGTGGCAGTGACCCAGCTCTTTGACTCTGGGCATGCAATAAAGGAGAATATGTACAAAAGATACATGACGCCACCTGTGGTTATTCTGGTCAGGGTGACCAGCGCTGCTGTGGGACCTCTGGGGCAGATGGTGATGCAGCCTGGATGGTATCGCTCCCCACATGTAGAGCAGGGCCACAGGGTGACTAATGTAATCCATTGAGGTGATTGTAATTATTGGGTGCGGGACTGAGGGCATGAGTAATGAACTGACAACACAGGGATTGAAGTTTCCTTTACTTTTTATTTGGTAGTCGATGATGCAGACCGAAGCACTGGTAACAGGTGGTAATGGAGATCCAGAGAGCCGGGAAGCAATTGGTAATCCGCTAGCCAGATGGGTGTTAGAGGCCTTCCTTCTGCGCTGTGCTGTTTGGACCTCGAAGCCTATAGCTATTCTGCGGCCCTCTTCCTGTGTGTTTAGTCTCTACCTGTACGGAAGGCAGCTCGAGCCTACTGTAGGTGTCGCTTCTCGGTTGCAGCTTCGGGCTCTGGTATGTTGCTGTGCCGCCGGGTGTTTAGTGAGGCCAGAGGACTTGTAATCCTCTGCCCTCCGAATTTAGCTGCCGGGGCTTTAGTACCCGAACAACCACGGACTCTAGCGTCTGGTTTCTGGCACTTTCCTCTGTGGTGAGCTTGGTCACAGCTCCACTCCCCAGGTTCTCCTCGACTCCTCTGTCTCACTAGCTCTCCTCTGTCCTGGGATGAGCTCGAGCAGTTCTAGTCTTCAGGATGTCAGACTGGTCTTCCTCAGTACTGCTCGATACTGAATAACTAACACCGCTCCCACAGGCCAGAATTTATACGGAAGCTCCCCTAAAACAGGGTTCAGACCTCCCCCTTCTGGTCTGGAGTCAGGAAAATGTTGGATGCTGGTGGTACCTGACTAGGGGACCCCTTCTTGCTTCCAGGCATGACATCACCCCCTGTGAGGTAGGCAATGCCACTGTGGCAACCGGACCCCTGGGGTGCCACAGCAGCATTCTGTGATTGGGTTCTCATTCTTTGTTTCCGATCACAAGATCAGATCACAGTTGCATGACACTCACATCATGCTCACAGCAGAGCCTGATCTGAAGGTCATTGGCATATTGCATCTGACGCTCTCGCATCAGATGTTATGCTCGTGTGGCCATTGCCTTACTGTGTGTTTGGATGCAGTCAACCAAATATTTGTGTAAGCTGTCAGCATCTGAAACAAGTCCATTACATTATACACCTTCAGCACTCAATAGCTGACAGGAAAAATAAAACCTAAAAGGAGAGAGATTTTAGGATTATTCCACAAAATAATGTACTGCTGATTTTGCATTCGACTAAGACAATTACCATTTTAACTAAGTGCCCTTTGGCATTGATTAGCTATTAGAGACTGATTGGCCATTCGCAGTTATCCATCAGGCAGTAGAAATAGAAGTGATCTTGAGATATGAATACATTTGAAACATATACGGATGTCATTTTCTTCCTGGTTTGCTAAACATCTTTTCTAGGAAAAAGGATATCAGATGCTGAAACAGATTAAACCTTACAATTGGATTTTCGTTAATGTATGGATAACCCCAATATAAACGGACAATTTCTATAAATCCTAATGACACTGGAAGAAAAAGGTGAGTCATATTGCAAAACTTTCATTTTCAGTAACAAAAATATAATGTGAGTCCCCATTACCTTCGCCTTTGAAGGGTGCTACAATCAAACATAATTACCACAAGTTCAGCCATTTAAAATGAAATAGATACAATCTCCACAAGCTACAAATACAGTTGTTAGAACCGTTTCTCATTCGCACAAGTGGTCTATTTTCAGAACCTAAATCATTACCCAGAAAATGACCTTTTATAAGTATTGCCTTAGCTGATAAAACTAATATTATGAAAGGGAAAGAAATATGGCTGAAGTTGTCCAAGTGGACTCAAGATGATATCATTTAGTGTGAATTGATTGGTTCACGGAAAGAAAAAAATACAATGGAACCTTGAATTACAAGTAACTTGGTCTGTGAGCGTTTTGCAAGACAAGCTAACATTTTTAATAAATTGTAACTTGGTATAAAAGCAAGATTTAGAATAAGAGCAAAATGTGAGCTCTCCCCACCCCTCTACAGTACTGAACCTCCCTCCCTGTGCAGATACAGTACAGTACTAATTAATTCAAACAACTCCATGTAGTTTTGCTTCAAATTGGGGGTCAGGGGAGACTATGCTGCCCTATAGACCCAAACACCTCCACATCATAAACAAGAACCAGAAAAACTGCTCATAATTGCACATAAACTTCACTGTTTCTCTCGTTCTTGCTTACAGTACAGTACTAGTTATACTCACTGCTTCTAGCGCATGTGCATAAGCCATCAATGTCATCCTTTTCTTCTTTTCCGTATTCCGTCATTGTTCACCGCTCTCTGAACATGGAGTGTCCATACTTGATACCGTACATGTATGACGCCACTATCAAACCAATTTTAGGTCCTGTAACTGATTAACTTCCTGCACATATGTATGCCTTTATATACCATAGAACTACAATTAATTGCAGAACTGTAATAATTTTAATGAATATACTAAATATTTTTGGGTTGTGGAAAGGGTTGTCTACATTTCACTTATTTCTTATGGGAAAATTGCATTGATATACAAGGGATTTGGATTGCAAGCATACTGCATTTTTTTAATCATTTTTCTTATTTTTATTTTGCCCATCTGATTAAAGTTAAGGGAAAATCTGCAAATAAAATATGGTATATATTTACTACAAGAGAAACTGACTCAATGGGGAACTAAAAAACTGAACTAAGGTTAGTTAACTTAGTTAACACTGTGGGGAAAATAAGCTCAGTAAGGGTATGTGCACACAGTGAGTGCATTTTTGCAGAGTTTTTCCTGCGTTTTTTACCTGTGCTGATTTTGCTGCAATTTTAACCAAAGCAAAAGCATGCTGTGTGCACATACCCTAATGGGCCCGTCACACGGGGAGATATCGCCGGCGATGTCGCCGAGATCTTCCTGTTCAGGCGATGTTGAAGCGACATCACCTGTGCGTCGCCGCGTGTAATGAGGCAACTGCATGGCAATTAATCTCTGTTTCTGAGTTCAGAGATTTCCCAACAGTGTCGGGAAATCAGGCGATGTAGCTTGAGCGATCCGTATGCCTACTGCCGTGTGACACGGCGATAGCAATGGCACAGGCGATGTCTGTGTCAGGCAATCCATTCTGTATGCCACATTGACGGTGAGGTGGTGCTGTGTGACACGGTGATCTGAAAAGCCAACATCGCTTCAAGGTTGATTCAGGCGATTCCTGAATCGCCGGTGCGACCTGGGTTGACGGTAGGATTGCTACGTGTGACGTCTCACGAGCGACGCTGCAGCGATGTGCGCGTTCATGAGATCGCCGCAACATCGCCGGCGAGATCTCCCCGTGTGACGGTACCATTAGGGTGGTTCCACACTAGCATTTTTTTGTCTTCCGTGCATATCTTCCAAATTTTGAAGCATCCCGATCAGGATCAGGTATGTGTCCCTATATGTACAACGGGACACAGGTGCATGCCGTGGCATCAGGATTCAGCCTGATCCTACCACATCAGTTTTTTGTCATCCTCTCTAGACGCATGAAGTAGCAATTTTGTGGCTTGACTAAAGATGCCTCTGGATACATCTGCAAATAGAATGGGGTCCAATGGTGGACAGATCCGGAATGGGTGGATCTGTCCATCCGGATCCTTTTTGCTTAATGACCATGCACAGAGTCTATTCCCTACACCTCACAACGCATGTTCAGGCTTCTGGGGTGTTCTCTCTCTTTCTCTCTCTCTGTCTCTATCTCCTCCCGAGGTCCGGGCCTGATCAAGCATTCATCGGATGCAGTGGCATGTGTTTACAGATGCACGGCCGGTTACAGATGCTACAGTTTTCAGACTGATGTGGATGCGCCGCAAGTTTGAAACCACCCCAAGCAGGACATTTCTATAAATCCCATTTGCCTTGCTGAAACTGTTCTTTTGCATAGTGAAAATATGCAACATCAAAATGTAGAACCTTAGAGGAGTTAAATATCTCGCAAGGCACAGTTTGTTTGTTTTTAGTGATAATTATATCCTACATAGCCAGATTTTTCCAGATGTGAAAATGTTTCCTTTTATTTCACCTTTCTTATTGTCTAAATGTAAAGTTAATAAAATTACGACTAATTTCTTGATAGTTGTTAATATTATTATTCAAGACCTCTCCAGTTATATTGTCTGTATTCATTTGCTAAATAAAATAAAAATCTTTTGTTTGCTTTGCATTAAAATGCATGTTAAAAATAAACTTGTGAAAAGAAGCTTCGGCATAAATTGCTGCAGGTCTGTACTATTTCTATGGTTTCTATTATGGCTTTATTGGGTCTCAAGAGTTCGAGTTATATATCACTAATACTGATTTACACGTAACTAATATTTTATCATCTGTGACATCATAGTAAGTGGCTCTTATGTGGTTGCTTGGTAATAAGTCTATTAGCTGTTTCATGGGAAAGTTATTTTGTACATTTATTAAAGTTTCTTATGGAAATCCCTAGCTGTAAAGCATAGTGGGTGGCCAGGCTAAGCTTTAGTGACTGTATAGGTAAAATAGGTTGTATGTTTTCCTTTTGTTGAAGTTAAATTATTAATCATTTCGGATGTTCTACATTTTAATAGCTAGAATCGCCCTATAATTACGTAAACAAAAATCACATTTAGGCAATGTGCCCACACTGCGCTTTTGATCCATTTTTTGTGCTTCATTTTTGCCCCAAAAACAGCTCAATTTTTATCAGGCCAGCAAAGTCTATGACATGTCTGATACGCTGTGCCAATGTCTGCATTTTTTCCTGATCAGGTTTCGGTGTAAAAACCTAATCAGGAAAAGTAGTATGTCAATTAAGTCATAAGTTTTCTCCATAGACTCCATTCTAAGGCCGGCTTCACACTGCGGGTCTGATCTGATCCGTGGCTGTCCGTGTAAACCGGACAGCCCTGGACCAGATTTTGGCCCCATAGTATCTATCTGGCAGAATCTGGGAGAATTCAGATTTTCTCACGGACACAAAAATGTTGCGTGCAATGTTTTTGTGTCCGAGGAGAAAAATCTCCCCTAATTGCCTTCTACCGGATCCTCCCGAATTCGCCCGGATCCTCCTGGATCCGGGGCAATCCGGCGCTCCCTAGCATAGGAGCCTATGGGGCTAGATTGCCCCGGTCCGGGAGGATCCGGGAACCGGACACCTGCGGCTGCACGCCGCTGTTGTTTCAGGACCGCGGCTAGCTCCCTGCGAGCTGCAGTCCTGATTCATCAGCAGCTGCGTGCGTCAGCACACCAGACTGGTGGGCATATTAGCCCTCCGGTTCTGTGTGCTGATCCGGTCCGGGGCTGTCAGGTTCACCTTGACAGCCACGGATTGGATCAGACCCGCAGTGTGAAGCCGGCCTTAGAAAAACACAATACTCAACAACTCAATAATCTTTTGGTGCAGAATTGTCCTGACCACAAACTGATCACTTTTCTTGTGTTGGCACATAGCCGTAAAGGAAAAATAAAATTAAGTGACTGTTTCCTTTTAAAACAAGGAGCTAAATAATGTTTTTAAGAGCATGTTATGTGGGGAAAAACAGCATTTTATAGCTTGGTGACTTTTTAAAGTAACATTCTCTTATTTTTTTCTTACACAGCAAACACTTAGATTAGCTACACAAGCGTCATTTAGGTAATGTACACAATGCCCTAAAGGGAACATGTCACTAGGTTTTTCCTCTATAAACTGCTTCCATCTTCAATAAGCCCTTTAATACAGCATTCTATAATATTGTATATAAGGCCCCAGGCTGGTCTGTGTAATATAAAAAATACTTTTAATTATACTCCCTAACAGGGCGGTCCAGTTCAATGGATGTCTCTGATCTTGGTCTGGTGCCTCCTCTGCTGTTGTGATCGCTGTCTTCCCTCTTTTCTTTGTGTGGATGACACATCCTACATCATCCACACACTGTTCGCCATTGCGCTTGTGCGCACTCGCTCTTCATTTTGTCCTGCTGGTGGCAGAGGAATACACAATAATGCGCAGGCATGGGGAAAGGTCAAATAACACCTGCGCATGGACACTACAATACTTTACTCTGCCCTCGGCAGGGAAGAGAGAAGTGCATATGCGCTGGTGCACAATAGGAGGACATGTCATCCACATGAAGCAGGGAAGGAGGACGGCGATTGCAAGTAGAGAGGAGGTGCTGGATCAAAATCAGTAACGCCAATCGAGCCGGACCACCCCGTAGGTGAGTATAATAAAAGCTCTTTTTTTATGTTACACAGATCAGCTGGGTGACATATATAGTATTTTAGAATGCTGTATATAAGGTCTTACAGGTCATGGCAAGTTAATAGTGGAAAAACCTGGCAATAGGTTCACTGTAATAGCTTGCGTGTAAGATACAATTGAATGGGAAAAGTAGATATTCTGAGGCAGAATATGACATGCTAAATTGAAAAAGAAAATATAAGAAAAACAGAAGTGTTAATAGATTATTTTTAGCAATCAATCACTCACCGCTCTGATGGTTTACATGATGGACATGTATTTGTTAGCATTTATTTATTGAGGACACCATTAATCTTGACCAAATCCTCAACTGCATTTGCTGAATTTTGGCTCTAAACTTGCAAAGCACCTCCACCATGCTTCACTTTTGCCTGCAGACATTCATTACTGTACCAGCATTCTGTTACAGCCAAATATTCCACAATTCAACTCATCTCTCCAAAACACCAGAAAGAAGTGTGGAGCCCACTGGGACAGGGTACTCGGTACCGGGGGTTATCACGGCGGTCTTGGTCCGGACAGTGTCCTGAGCCCACAAGTAAAGGGGTTATTTACAGAGATTGTTGTGACGCCACCCATGGGTTGTGGTCAGTGAAGGGACCACCGCTGCTGCTTACTTCTGCCAGTAGGATGGATAGTGCTGCAGCCGGATGGATGAGCCCGCCGTGGGTCGGGCTGATCCTGACAGGGTGAATAACAGTTTAACATGCAGGGAATCACACACTGGAGACACTGGCAGGGTTCACCGAGTTTTACTTAAGTTCTTCTCAGTACAGTTCACAAAGTTGTACAGCCTCTTACAGGTTAAACTCCACACTTCCAGTTACTACCCTGCAGCCAGGTTCCTGCTTCAAACCTTTCTCTTTCTGGATTACCTTCAGGCTTTCCTCTAACTTCTCCCTGTGTGTGCTGTATGGTAGGTAACTCGGGTTCTTGTGAGGCTTCTCCCTATGTGTGGGTAACAAGCTCTGAGCCCTATATGTCACTGTACCTTCTGCACGTGTGTTAGGAGATCAGACTTGGAATCTGAGCTCCCCGTCGGTTTGTCTGTGACCCTGCTTGTAGCTATAGTCACCTCAAAACCGACTCTCTGGTACCAGCCTAGCCTTCCAGTATCCCTATGTTGCAGGGGATCACCAGGCTCTTTCCTGTGTAACTACAGCGTACATAGGGAATCCTTCCCTCCGGTCGTCCTCTGGCACCAGCCTAGCCTTCCAGTGTCCCTATGTTGCAGATGATCACCAGGCTCTTTCCTGTGTAACTACGGCGTACATAGGGAATCCTTCCCTCCGAACGTCCTCTGGCACCGCTGCCATTTTCCTCGGACACAGCTGCACTGGTCCGGTTCTCAGTTCTCCTCTTGGTCTTTACTGTTCAGCTCACTCTGCCCTACTGACTACTACTTCCTGGTGTTCCCCTTATGTACCCGGTCCGTCACCTTGACTACATCCCATTCACTTGTGACTGGCCCGCCTAGAGTCCCGGGCTCCGGGTTGGGTCTTGTATCTGTGGGTGTGTTTATGAAGGTGTTTGTGGAAAACTGTCTCCACCTCCCTGGCTGCAGTTCTTACCTGTGGCCACCCTGGTCGCAGGGGCGCCACAGAAGGATCCGCACAAATCTACATCCACAGAAGGTCTGTGATTAGTTCTCCAAGGTGTTTGGAACCACCCCCCCATGTGAAAGTTTAACTACAATAATTGATGCTGCTGTGAAGACATAGGGCAGTCACACCAAACATTAATTTGATTTAGATTTCTCTTTTGTTCATTCACTTTGCATTTAGTTAATTGCTAAAAATAAACTATTAACACTTGAATTTTTTAATGTATTTTTACTTTGCAGCATTTTTTCCACATCTGCCTTTAATTTTTGATGCTTTAAATGGGTTGCTCCCTTTTAGCGGTGTACTCTCTTTCCTCAGGTTCACCAGCGAGTCTCGGCTCTGATCCTGTTGGCTAGCATTATATGTAGTGGTGATGTTAGACAGCACAGCAACCATTCAGCGAGCTCAGCAAATTTGAGAAGGGCGTTCCCTTAACAAGCCAGTGTTCACTGGCCATTGAAGCAACACGACTGACAAGTGAGGCCAGGGTAAGGTGAATACAGCACACTTTGTTTCTTTATAATAGCATACAACCATGGATCAACATTGACTACAAAGCAACAACCCCTTTAGGGTTCCCTTAAACTGAAGCTATATTATGGTCCAAATATGGACTCTAACGTGTATATTACGCATAAGTGTATACTGCATATACCCTATTCAATAGAACACTGTAATTAATGAATGCATGAACTCCACTATTGTTATACAGGTACAAAATTTAAGTTACTTAACATTTTTCATCAAAAAGTGCAAAAGTCATCAAACTATGTGAAGGTGTACCATTTAATATTTAAGGTGTGAAGGCTCTTTTAGGACTTTTTTGTGGTATATATTGGGGGTGGGGTCATTTCTCGGGCTCAGTATCTTTATCCTCCACATCTTTCCTAAGCAAAATTTTATCTATGGGCTATGGCTATTTGCACATGGTGTCTGTTTCAAGTGAATTCCTCTTCACCTGAAAAAGTGGTGCAAAAGTGTCACAAAAATGAGCTTATCAAAACAACATTGCTGTGCACATGTTCCATGATATGTCATTTCTTTTAACTGCTCTAGGGTTGAAAATCCTGAAGTGATTAAATGAATTGATATGCTCATTCTCCCGACACCTTCTGTTCAGGAGCCTCCTGCTCTCTATAGTTCACAGTATAGAATAATAGAAGCTGCAATAACGACAGCAATATTGCTTATGAAACGGCTTCAGGAAAACAACCGCTGGCATTTTCTTGAAGCGGCTTCCCCTGGGAAAACTTGGTGGCTCTGCTCTCATTTAAGAAATGCCATGTGCACATAGCCTAAGCCTGGTTTCCTTTCATTTCCCCAGTACATATGAGGCCTGGCTTGGCACATAAAAATAGGAAACACAAGTGGTAATGATCTTCCATATACAAGGTATACCTTCACATAGTTGGAAGGCCTGTGAATTATTTGTTAAAAAATATATTAACTAAATAGTTTACATTTTTAACATATTTACAATATTGGCATTTATGTATTCATTATTCGCTATATGCTGACAGTGTGTATATATATATATATACTAGATGGCGGCCCGATTCTAAAGAATCGGGTAGTCTAGAATCCATATATAGTTTATTTACTAATAGTTAGGGGAGTGCGGTGAAATTCATTGTGTGTATACAGGTGGCTCAGTGGGTAGCAGAGTATACGGTGGCTCATTGGTTAGCACTGCGTGGTGGCTTAGTGGTTAGCACTGCGTGGTGGCTTAGTGGTTAGCACTGCGCGGTGGCTCAGTGGTTAGCACTGCGTGGTGGCTTAGTGGTTAGCACTGTGCGGTGGCTCAGTGGTTAGCACTGCGCGGTGGCTCAGTGGTTAGCACTGCGCGGTGGCTCAGTGGTTAGCACTGCGCGGTGGCTCAGTGGTTAGCACTGCGCGGTGGCTCAGTTGTTAGCACTGCGTGGTGGCTCAGTGGTTAGCACTGCGCGGTGGCTCAGTGGTTAGCACTGGGCGGTGGCTCAGTGGTTAGCACTGCACAGTGGCGCAGTGGTTAGCACTGGGCGGTGGCTCAGTGGTTAGCACTGCGCGGTGGCTCAGTGGTTAGCAGTGAGTGCGGTAGCTCAGTGGTTAGCAGTGAGTGCGGTGGCTCAGTGGTCAGCGCAGCACCGTGGGCAGAGTGGTCAGCACAGCGCTGTGGGCAGAGTGGTCAGTGCAGCACTATGGGCAGAGTGGTCAGTACACACATACATACACACACACACACACATACACACACTCCGCCATACTTACCACCGACCCTGCGTCTTCCCTGCCGCCTGGATCGTGAGTCGACATGTTGCCGCCCCCGGACGACTGGATCCAATATATCGTCCGTGTAGTTTGGCGAGACATCTTGGATGCTATATTGGATCGAGTAGTTCGGGGGCGGCGACATGTCGACTGAGGATCCAGGCAGCGGACGCAGGGCCGGTGGTAAGTATAGCGGAGTGTGTGTGTGTGTGTATGTGTGTGTACAAAGTGAGGGAAGTGCGGACAAAGTGACGGAAGTGCCTACATCCACACATATATACACATACTGTACATTGCATATGGAGGGGTGAGGAAAGCGGAGACTGGAGGGGTGAGGAGGGGTGAGGAGAGCAGAGGCTGGAGGGGGGAGGAGAGTGGAGGCTGGAGGGGTGAGGAGGGGTGAGGAGAGTGGAAGCTGGAGGGGGGAGGGGAGCGTAGGCTGGAGGGGTGAGGAGGGGTGAGGAGAGCGGAGGCTGGAGGGGTGAGGAGGGCAGAGGACAGGGGAGGCTGGAGGGCAGAGGACAGGGGAGGCTGGAGGGCAGAGGACAGGGGAGGCTGGAGGGCAGAGGACAGGGGAGGCTGGAGGGCAGAGGACAGTGGAGGCTGGAGGGCAGAGGACAGGGGAGGCTGGAGGGCAGAGGCTGGAGGGCGAGAGGCTGGAGGGCGAGAGGCTGGAGGGCGAGAGGCTGGAGGGCAGAGGCTGGAGGGGAGAGGCTGGAGGGGAGAGGCTGCAGAGGCTGGAGTGCAGAGACTGGAGGGGAGAGGCTGGAGGGCAGAGGCTGGAGGGGAGAGGCTGGAGGGGAGAGGCTGGAGGGGAGAGGCTGGAGGTCAGAGGCTGGAGGGGAGAGGCTGGAGGGCATCTGAATCATGTAGCAATTTCAGATAACCAGTGGCATTGAGGTTTCCATTGATGAAGAATGGCCCCACTATCTTTGTACCCCATATACCACACCATACCATCAATTTTTGTGTTCCAACAGTCTTGGAGGGATCTATCCACTGTGGGTTAGTGTCAGACCAATAGCGGTGGTTTTGCTTGTTAACTTCACTGTTCACAAAAAAGTTTGCTTCATCACTCATCTGAAGGCAATTGTCTATGCTGTGAAGATACGAAATGTGCAGCATCTGAAACAACGGATACTGGAAGCCTGTGCTAGCACTTCTTCTGCGGTGTTGCTATCAGTGTAGAGAAGTGGGAGAAGAGGGTTGCATTTACAATCCAACACATTGGGCAGCACTTTGAACACATTTTATAAGTGGTAAGAAACTTGTAAATAATTCATTAAATAATAAAGTTAAGTTAAAACCAAGCACACCACTGTTTTTCGTATGAAATTCACAATAAGTACGATATGTCACATGACCCTCTTCCCATTGAGAAAAATAAAGTTGGATCCAAAATGGCCGACCTCAAAATGGCTGCCATGGTCACCACCCATCTGGAAAAGTTTTCCCCCTCCCATATACTAATGGGCCACAAACAGGAAGCTGATATCACAAACCCTTCACATTTAATTTTGGTGCATCCATATAAATGTCCCACCCTGTGTGTGTATATATATATATATATATATATATAATATATATATATATATACATATATACACACAATAGTTGAAATCAGAAGTTTACATACACTATACAATAAGACACATATGCATGTTTCATGTTTTTCTCACAATGTGACATGAAATCAGAATTAACCTTTCCCATTTTAGATTAATTAGGGTTACCATAATTATTAATATTTGCCAAATGACAAAATAATGAGAGAAAGAGAATGTTCTAAGGCATTTTTATTACTTCCTGCAAAGTCACAAATTTAAATACACTAATATTATTATGCCTTTAAACAATTTGGGACAGCCCATATGATGATATCATGTCATGTGTTTCAAAGCTTCAGATAGGTTTATTGGCAACATCTGAATTAATTAGAGACACACCTGTGGATGTATTTTAATGCATGCTTGAAACATAGTGCTTCTTTGTGTAGCATCATGGGAAAATCTAAAGAAATCAGCCAAGATATCAGCAATATAATTTTGGACTTGCACAAGTCTAGTTCATCCTTGGGTGTATTTTCCAAATACCAGAAGGTGCCTTATTCATCTATACAAACAATTATATTCAAATACAAAGAAGATGGGAATGTCCAGCCATCATACCGCTCAGGAAGGAGAGGTGTTCTGTGTCCTAGAGATAAATGTGCTTTGGTCCAACATGTGCATATCAACCCAAGAACAAAAGCAAAAGACCTTGTGAATATGATGGTGGAAGCTGGTAAGATTGTGCAATTATCCACAGTGAAACGAGTACTGTATTAACATGGGCTAAAAGACTACTCTGCCAGGAAGAAGCCATTACTCCAAACGAAACATAAAAAAGCCAGGTTAATTTTTCCAAATGCTTTATGGTTGCATTCCTGATGAAGGAGCGAGGATTGCTCTGAAATGCATTAAAATAAAGCACCATAACCTGCAGATCCTTTGTGGTCGTTGTCTATATACAGTTAGCGCGGATAGTAAAAGCACCGTCCTTTGGATTTATATATCTCCACCCCCATGCATGTGGAGTGTTGATATAGCAGCAACTGTATTAAATACATAAACTGGTTGTGGGTCCCACAACCAGTCCAGGTGAGCAGTGATATTCACTACTTTCTACAACCTATAAAAAGATAAGACCCTATTTCTTTCCCTATCTTTAGATAACATTTTGCTAATGCACGCAGGAACAAAGATCTACATTTTTGTAGACATGTCCTGTAGACTGACAAAACTAAAATTAAACTATTTGGCTATAATGACCATTGTTACATCTGGAGGAAAAATGGAGAAGTCAAAGAACACTATCCCGACTGTGAAACACGGGGGTGGCAGAATCATGTTGATGGGTTGTTTTGCTGCAGCAGGGACTGGGGCACTTCACAGATGGCATCATGAGGAAAGAAGATTATGTGGCAATACTGAAGCAACAGCTCAAAACATCAGCCAGGAAGTTAAAGTGGGTGGAAATGAGTCTTGCAAATGGTTAATGTCCAGAAGCATGCTGTCACACTGGTTACAAAATGGCTTAAGGATAACAAAGTCAATGTTTTGAAGTGACCTTTGTGGAGACCCGGGGGTCAGTGGGTGCTCTCGTCCGCAGGCCCAGCCGCCTTTGCAAAGACAACGTGGACCAGGGCTCATCCCCAACTGAACGCCCGAGCTCCTTAACCGTGGGCGGAACACTACTCAGACAACACAGGGTGAGGGAACCACAATAACAAGGCTTTATTGGATCCCCAAACAGTTAACAGCATATAACGCATAACCAAGCACAACACATAAATGTAACAGGCAACAGAGTCTCACCCTTCCGCTGGCTCACCAGGGTTTAGAATCTAGCACAGCAAAGTCTGTAACCAGGTGACTGTATCATCCCAACCTGGGTTGCTTCTTTGTCCTTATGCAGTCTTTATCACAGCCGAATCCGATAATCCGATACTGAAGTCCTTGTGGTTCTTTAGTCCGTGTTCTGATCCCCTTGGTCGGCAGCGAAATGCCTAGGCCTGGGGTTATGGCTCGCTAATCGGATCCGAAGACCCTAGATTAGCTGCCTGTCTCCAATCTTCAATCTCCAATCTTCAATCCAGTGGACCTCGAGACGGGACTGAAATCCCTAGACTGAGGCCACTAGACAGAATCTAACTCTCTCTGGATAATGAACACATCTCCTTATATACCTTCAGCCCTCATTGCAGGATATTGGGAACGTCACGATTGGTGCAATAACACAGTCTTTTCATTGGCTGAACTCCAATCCTCATTTAACATATTTTAGTAGAAATATTGCAATCCAAATGCTGATTGATATAGCACCTAGCAGTGATACAATGGAATGTTAGTATTAGACATTCAGTCTGCAAACCATGACTCTTAAACAATAGTGGCTGGAGCATAGAATCAACATTCACAGGGTAAAAGACAATGGACGATTAGCATAATTAAGTTCTCTGGCCTTCAGTGACAAACAAGTTAGATAATTAAATTACCATGCTAAACTTACACCACTGTAATCTATGAAAATACTGTAGGAAATTCTCCTTGGCCAATACCAGTTTACAAGCCAATATACAATGTGATATGTCTGGGTTACATAAGAAATCATCATATGTCCTACATTGAAGGAGTCCATTTCGTCACATACCTCCCCCTTCTTATGTAACCAGACAGGGCAGTCAGATGTGATAAGTCTCTGGTTATCCTTCTCCTCTTGGCGGCATTGTCTTTTTTAATGGTGGAGACAGCAATCGAGGCTTCCATCTATACACCTCCCCCAGATTACCTCCCCCAGGATGGGCAGACATATTGTGGACAAGCAGTAAAATGGGATTCAGGAGTTGAGCTCCCATAAACTTCTGGCTATCTATTCACCACAAGTCAATGGCCACAGTCTGGCTAGGTGTACTCACTGTTAATGGCTCAGAGGAGAATGATGGGAACATGGATTATCCTTAGTAGGTGTGGTAGCAAGTTCCACATCAGGGTGCTGCTTGGCTTCCTGGATGATGGTGATGGCTGTGACAAACTGGCTGGATAGTCCTTGTCCTGGATCAGCTTGCAAAACAACAGATGTGGGGAGGCCATCCATGAGCCCCACTTCAACCTCCTCCTGGTTAGCCCCTGAATCAACAGGTGTGGGAAGGCTGCTCACAAATCCCACATCAACCTCTTCCTGGTCAGTCTCCAAAGCAACAGGGATAGGGACGTTGTCCATAACCTCCAACTTGTCCTCTCCCTGCTCAGGCACAGTGTTGACAGGATCAATTTCTTGCAGTTCCAGGGCTTGGAACTGGTGTCCTTCCAGACTGTCACTGGATCCATGATGTGGCACACAGTTTAATTCCTTTGGGTCAATCTTGGCGGGGTCCTCATCATTCTCTGCATCCTTCTGGGCATGCCACTGGACCAATCTCTGGATCAAATCCGAAGGTGTGTCAGTGTCCCTGGCTTTGATTTCTCGGAACAGACATGCCACCTCTAGTTGCAGTTTCCTATAGCAGCCGTACTTCCACTCCAGTCCTCGTCCCATGGCTGAGCTGGTGGGGTTGGACATGGCAGTGTCCAAAACCTGAATGCCTCACTATGGCCTGCTGGGTATGATTACATGCATCCCTGGTTGTTGAGCCCTTGGACGGTGTCCACGAACACCAGTCCCCTGCAGCTCCCCTGGATAAACCAGGCTGAGTAGTATCCCACCGCTGCCACCAATTGTGAGACCCAGGGGTCAGTGGGTGCTCTCGTCCGCAGGCCCAGCCGCCTTTACAAAGACAACGTGGACCAGGGCTCATCCCCAACTGAACGCCCGAGCTCCTTAACCGTGGGCGGAACACTACTCAGACAACACAGGGTGAGGGAACCACAATAACAAGGCTTTATTGGATCCCCAAACAGTTAACAGCATATAACGCATAACCAAGCACAACACATAAATGTAACAGGCAACAGAGTCTCACCCTTCCGCTGGCTCACCAGGGTTTAGAATCTAGCGCAGCAAAGTCTGTAACCAGGTGACTGTATCATCCCAACCTGGGTTGCTTCTTTGTCCTTATGCAGTCTTTATCACAGCCGAATCCGATAATCCGATACTGAAGTCCTTGTGGTTCTTTAGTCCGTGTTCTGATCCCCTTGGTCGGCAGCGAAATGCCTAGGCCTGGGGTTATGGCTCGCTAATCGGATCTGAAGACCCTAGATTAGCTGCCTGTCTCCAATCTTCAATCTCCAATCTTCAATCCAGTGGACCTCGAGCCGGGACTGAAATCCCTAGACTGAGGCCACTAGACAGAATCTAACTCTCTCTGGATAATGAACACATCTCCTTATATACCTTCAGCCCTCATTGCAGGATATTGGGAACGTCACGATTGGTGCAATAACACAGTCTTTTCATTGGCTGAACTCCAATCCTCATTTAACATATTTTAGTAGAAATATTGCAATCCAAATGCTGATTGATATAGCACCTAGAAGTGATACAATGGAATGTTAGTATTAGACATTCAGTCTGCAAACCATGACTCTTAAACAATAGTGGCTGGAGCATAGAATCAACATTCACAGGGTAAAAGACAATGGACGATTAGCATAATTAAGTTCTCTGGCCTTCAGTGACAAACAAGTTAGATAATTAAATTACCAAGCTAAACTTACACCACAGTAATCTATGAAAATACTGTAGGAAATTCTCCTTGGCCAATACCAGTTTACAAGCCAATATACAATGTGATATGTCTGGGTTACATAAGAAATCATCATATGTCCTACATTGAAGGAGTCCATTTCATCACAACCATCACAAAGCACTGATCTCAATCCTATCTAAAAAATTGGCAAAGTTGAAAAGGCAGGTGCAACCAAGGTGACCTACAAACATGGCTCAGTTATACCAGTTCTGTCAGGAGGACGGGCCCAATTTCCTACCAACTATTGTGAGAAGCTTGTGGAAGGATATCCAAAAACATTTGCCCCAAGTCATACAGTCTAAGGGCAATGGTACCAAATACTAATGAAATGTAAACTTGTGACTTTGCAGAAAGTAATAAAAATGCCTTAAAACATTCTTTCTCTCATTATTATTATAAAAAGGGAAATGGAGCGCACATAGAGTAATATCATTTTGTACCAATAACCTCAGTGCCCCCCTTTTGTGGAAGGACTCACCTGATTAGGTTGTGCAAGTCACAACCAACTAACTCCGCTCTCTCCTATGGTCGCAGCAGTTGTCCAGCAAGAGTAAGAATCCAAAGAGTTAACAGAAAGTGTTGGATTCCATAGATTCACCTCGCTGACCTCTAAGTGAAGACAAACAAAGTGATAGATAAGACTCTGTTTAATGAGTAGTTTGCCTACTTGTTTTGTGATATCAGTTATCACTTCATCAGGGATGCCCTGATGAAGTGATAACTGATATCACGAAACCGGTAGGCAAACTACTCATTAAACAGAGTCTTATCTATCACTCTGTTTGTCTTCACTTGGAGGTCAGCGCGGAGAATCTATGGAACCCAGCACTTTCTGTTAACCCTTTGGATCATTATTATTATGGTATTTGGCAAATATTAATAATTCTGGTAATCCTACTTGACCTAAAACAGGAAAGGCTTATTCGGATTTCATCAATAAAAATGGGGGAACAAGAGGCGCAATAGTGCCCTATCAAAAGTGACACTGACAGTATGGGTAGTGTATATAGATTCCACTCACCTATTCCAGTTGTGTGACCCACAACTGGTTTGAAGGCATGAAAGTAATGTTAGCTGCTGCAGGACCTCCACCGACCACTCGCACGTGGAAAAACCGTCACAAAATTTTGGGGCAAGGTGTGTAACAGTCCGCGCTGCTGAGTTCACAGGAAACATGCACCTTCCTCAGGAATATATGTATCCCTGAGGAAGGTGCATGGAACTGCACCGAAACGCGTAGGAAATAAAGAGGAATACTGCTACAAGACATATCTTGCATTCCTTGTGTTTCCTGTGGACTCAGCAGCACGGACTATTCTGATTTCATGTCAGATCGTGAGAAAAACATGCATATGTGTCTTTTTATATAGTGTATATAAACTTCTGGTTTCAATTGTATTTATTTGTATATTGGCCACATACCAAATTTGTGGACCTATTTATTTAAAAAGAAAGATCTGTGGACAGTTTTTGGATATTTTGTATTACACATAGGATTCTGGGTTGAAGCAGCAAAGGATGGAACATATTTATCAAATTGTTACTGAAAAGTTGGGTAGTCAGTGAGGTTAGTGATATAGTTAGGGGTCTGAATGCTGGTCATCAATTGGTGACAAAGTTCACAGAGTTCATAGTGGTAAATGGGTGAGAGAGAGAGTCTGTCAGAGGGTTTAGGCTTTCCCAACCAAAAGAAGCATAAAGTAGGGACAGAGGTCCAGATTCTAATTCTAGGTCATCTACTAACAAAAAACATTACAGTACATGCACACCTTACCCCAGACCCTGATGAGTCCATTAGCAGACAGACAAGGCATGGGCATGCCAACGTGGTGATATCATTGCACCAAAGCATGCACAGGAGGTCAGATTTCTGTCATAATTATGTCATCACATTGCTCTGCCCCAGACCTGTGTGTCACCCTGCCATATTCAAGCTGCAGACGCAAAGCAAACTGCAGCCTAAAGAATGGAAAGAGGTAGTGTAACGAGAACATGTCTCCCTGCTCTACCATAGAATATACAGTTAAGTGTGGTGGTTACTCTAGGTAGACTCCTGCAAGTCAGAGGCTGACCCCCTTCCTCCACTCTAATGGTAGCTTTGCTACTGTCTGCAAGGACTACTTAAAGTTTCAAATATTTGTACCATTTTAGCCAGTAGATAGAAAAATATTAGAATTTGAGAGTCCTCAGTGGTTGATACCTTTTAATGGCTAACTGAAAAGGTGGTAAGTGAAGCAAGCTTTCCGAACACTATTACCCCTTCATCAGGCTGATAATGACACAAATTCTGAAAACACACACATATATAGATAAGCAGGGTGAGATAATACAGTAAATATGACAGGTGACGTAAAGCAGAGTCAATCTTGGGAGGGGGAGAGGAGCTGGGGAGGTGAAATGAAAATTCCGAGATAAGAGGACCAGATAGAGCAATAATACTTGTACAGTGATTAGTGGTCTGTGGAGACCTGAAAATTCCTCAGTGATAAAGCTATAAATCCATGCGAGACAGTTCATGTAAGAAGTGTCAAAAGTTCATTGTCCTCTAACTAGGGTCTGTTCGAAGATATGATATCCCCAAACGCCATTTCAATTGGTATAAAAATACATGTACCCATGTGTGAGATTCAATCCTGTTTTGCATGTGTCAAAGGTCGTTATCAATTTGTATTCCCAAATTTTTCTCTCTGTCTGAGATTTGAAGTTACTTTTTAAATGCTTTGCTACAGGTAGGTCCATATATCTTTCTTTTATTGAGTGGCGATGATAATTCATTCTTGTTCTGAATTGTAGTCCGGTCTCCCCTACATACATACCACCTGTTGGACATTTGGTACATATAATTAAATACACCACATTGCTTGTGGTGCAGCTGAAGTTACCTGGGATCTTGTAGTCCTGATCTGTCCAAGGAATCCTTATCTTGTCCGTTGTCATTATAGATGGACAGCTTTTGTACCTGTTCTGGTTGCAGTGAAAGGTTCCTGTTGCTGCTGGACTGACTCTGCTTTACATCACCTGCATTATCTCACCCTTCTTATGTACTTATGTATACATGTATGTATCTTCAGAATTTGTATCATTATCAGCCTGACGAAGGGGTCATAGTGTCCCGAAAGCTTGCTATGCTTACCATCTTTTCAGTTAGCCATTAAAAGGTATCAACCACTGAGAACTCTCAGATTCTAATATTTTACTTAAGGTTTGCAAGATAACATAGCCTCTGCTTCACTAACCTGTCTCTATTTATACCAGGGGTCTCAAACTCGCGGCCCGAGGGCCGCATGCGGCCCCTGGGGCTTCACTATGCGGCCCGCAGCACCTTGGACAACTTATTGATACGTCGCCCCAGTACAGGGGCAGTCCCCGCTGTGTGATGACTTCTGTCCATGGCACTAACAAGCTCTGCCACTCAGCAAGATCAATGCAAGCTGCCAGATGATGGCGGAATATGACGTCACATGCAGGCCTCTGGATGGCAGATTGCATTGATCTTGCTGAGCAACAGAGCTTGTCTGAGTGGCGGCTGGAGGAAGTCATAGCACAGCGGAGGCAGGAAGTCAGGACAGCGGGGACCGCGCGGCCCCCTGCACTGGAGCGATACATCATTAAAGTGAGAAAAGTGTGAGTGTGTGTGAGAGGGTGTGTGTGTGAGGGTGTAAGTATGTGAGTGAGGATATGCGTATAAGAAAGTGTGTGTGAGGTCTGTGTGAGTTTCAGTGTGTGTATGAGTGTGTGTGAGTGTGTATATGAGGATGTGTGAGTGTGTTTGTGTGTGAGGGTGTGTGTGAGTGTGAATGAGTATGTATGTGAGTGTGTAAAAAGAAGGTAAAACAGGATGGGGGACATCACTATAAAAGTAGATCAGGATGGGGGACATCAGTACAAAAGGGGACCAGGACGTGGGACCTCACTACAAAAGGGGTCCAGGATGGGGGACATCACTACTAAAGGGGATCGGGATGGGGGACATCACTACTAAACGGGATCTGCATGGGGGACATTACTAGAAAAGGGGATCAGGATGAGGACATCACTACAAAAGGGGATTGGGATGGGGGACATGACTACTAAAGGGTATCAGGATGGGGGACATTACAAAAAAATGGGATCAGGATGGGGGACATCAGTAGAAAAGGACATTACTACAGGATGGGGACATTACTACAAGAAAGGGATCAGAATTTGTACTTTACTACATTGAGCAAAAAATTCTGGTATTACTAAAAATATCACTGAGGGTACCTTTACACACAGCTACATTTGTAGCTTGTCACCAGGTAACTTACTGGTTGCAGTGAAATCATGGAGTGATGATTCCATTTGTACACAGCAACAAGATAGAACCTTGTCTCCATGATTTCACTGCAGCCAGTAAGTTACCTGGTGACAAGCTACAAATGTAGCCGTGTGTAAAGTGGCCCTTAGTCCTACAAGAGATGCGGCCCCCCGCTATAAATGTTTTTCTATGCGCGGCCCACCAACCCAGCCGAGTTCGAGACCCCTGATTTATACATTCCTGCGTTGCTTGCACAGTCTTCTTGCTGATCTATTGATTTTCAAAATAATAATTTCCCTAGCATTCATTTATAGTTGTGCTCCATTTTTGGAAAATTTCAGTTTAATCATCCTGAAACAGAGTAGTGTTCAGAGTAAATCTCATTTCCATGAGAACAACCAAAGCTGCTTGACAGAGGTGGATATAGGTTAGTGATTATCCGGCTGGTTTTGCAATAAAAAAGTGTTTAATCTCTTTTAGTATGGGAACAAATAGATGGTTTAATCCACAAAGCAATTATAGACTGACCCTGACAGTAAGGTGGTGTACATGTATTTTCAACTGCTAGTTTTTGTTTTTAGTACACAAAAGGATAGCTTTTCACAGTGTGCTGGATCTGATTTTCAATTGCTTGTGTTATCTTTTACGTTAATTAGTAAAAACCCTTATTGAGGTTTCCCAAGCATGTCCTAGTAACCAGTCAGTGACAAACGGAGGTAACTAATGGCATCCACATGCTAGCTATTTATTTGTGGACCAATTCAATTCACAGGCAAATCTGGTCTGATTAAGGCTGGGTTCACACTGCGGCAGCGTCCGGTCCGGGGCTGTCAGGATTGACAGCCTGGACCGGAGTTTTGCTGCATAGGATAGTATCGGGCTGCACGGAGCTGGATCGCGGCGGGTGGTAATTATCTGCTATCCGGCTGCTGTGTCGCCGGATGAATCCTGCAGAAGTGGGGATTTGTCTGCCGACTCCAGAAACGTTGCATGCACCGTTTTTGGAGTCGGCAGACAAATCCCCACTTCTGCAGGATTCATCCGGCGACACAGCAGCCGGATAGCAGATAATTACCACCCGCCGCGATCCAGCTCCGTGCAGCCCGATACTATCCTATGCAGAAAAACTCCGGTCCAGGCTGTCAATCCTGACAGCCCCGGACCGGACGCTGCCGCAGTGTGAACCCAGCCTTAAAAGAAAAAAAGATGACTGTAAAGGTCCATCTATTATATACTTACCTTGTGGCATCTGTCATCCACTTCTGTAGTCATGTTGTCCTCCTATCACGTGACGGCCTCTGATTGGTCAGCATAAGTTGTGGTAGCCATATTTTCGCACCCAAGTGATGGTCGTGCCATTATTACACCTGTTGGCACAATTACCACCAGCGGTACCAGTGACAACTAAACCCAGTGCTGGACATGCTGCCCACCGGCCGCAGCTCCCTGACATCCATAGAAAGCTCTTTAGTCAGACCCATGTTATAGAGGTTAGAGTTTGACTGATTAATTCAGTCTTTTATACAGGGGACAATTTAAGACAGCTGACTTTAATGCAGGTAACAAGTTGATTAGGAGCGTCTAACTGGTCTGTAGGAACCAGAACTCCTAAGGGTGCCATCACACGCATCAATTTGTTGTTAGCGATCTCAGTCAAGCGAGATTGCTAACAACATCGTTCACATCGCTGGTGAGCTGTCACACAGGCAGACTTACCAGCAATGTGGACCAGCGAGATCGCTGGTAACCATGGTAAACATCAGGTTACTAAGCGCCGCGCTGCGCTTAGTAACCCAATGTTTCCCATAGATACGAGCTCCCAGCATAGGCTGTGCAGCGCTGGGAGCTCATTCATCTTTGGTCTCCCGGTTTCACATGCAGCGATGCTGCATGTCCAGCAGGCGGCCAACGGTAGATTTTAGGTCCTGTTCTGAAATCAAATGATTAGCCGACTGATCGTTGATCGTTGGTAGTCTCACATGCAACGATGTCGTTTCGACATCGTTCAAGCGTCACTAAACACGTGACTTTTGAACGATATCAGCAACGATATCGTTACGTGTGACAGTACCTTAATGGCTGTTAGGAGATCAAATACTTATTTCTCTCTGCAGAATGCAAATACATTTATATGATTTAGACAATGTGATTTTCTGGATATTATTTTTGATATTGTATTTCTCACTGTTAAAATTAACCTACCCTTAAAATTATAGACTGTTCATGTCTTTGTCAGTGGGCGAACTTACAAAATCAGCAAGGGATCAAATACTTATTTCCCCCCACAGTACACACATATACTATATTTATAAATAACATACACAAACATAGACACATCTACTTACATATTCCTTCTGTCCCGTCTGTCATCAACTTCCTTCCTGACGTCCTCTTCTCACATGATGACTGTGCAAATATGGCACCCACTGGGGTACTGGCCCATTCAGCACCCGTAACTGAAATGGACGCCAGGGACCGTTACTCGCCACCGCTGACACTGATGATCTTCACCTGAGTAAGTGCGCATGTGCACTTACTCAGGCGACCACCATCTTTGGACACATGGGTATGTGATGAGCACAGGGAGAGGGGTACTCGGATACTGGGATGGGTTGATGGCTATGACGGGGAATCATGGGTGCTCGGGTTCCCGGTTCTGTGCCCTGGCTGCCATTTGTTTGGTGGGGGAGATATTTACAAGGATTAATAGTCCGTGACGCCATCTGTGTGTCCTGGTAATGTTGGTAATGTTGGTTGCCTCTGAGGTGGTGGGACGCAGCTAAGTGTAGTACAGCTCCCCACAAGTGGAGCTTTACTTCAGGGCAGAGATGATGGATGAAGGGAGTAATTGTTCATACCCCTCTGAGGATGCTGAGGCCCTCCGAGCACCGGCGGGAAGGCAGACAGACACCGATTCAACTCCAACTTCACTTTACTGGTACCGGCAGATGTTAAACAATACACGGTACAGTCTGGAAGAACGGGGACGCAGCTGCAGGTTCAGGGAGCCCCTATGGAGTCTGAAGATGTTCCTTTCCCATTATCTTTCGGGGCCTATGTTTATCTTCCTCTCTGTCTTTAAGTACCTTTGCAGAGCTCTCTCGCCAGTCCCCTGGTCTTATACGGTTAGGTACGGATTATCCTTGACCGGTACGAACGGGAGCAGCAGAAAAGCACTATCTCTCCCGCCACCGGAATCCGGACCGTTACCTTCGTAGTCTTGGACCGATTATGGGCCTGAGGAGTAAGGTACCGTTTTGTGGTGTCTACGGCTACCCGGTTTTTAAGGGCCCGCGGCTCGTCGGTTTGCGGTCAGGGATAAACCGCTGACCGCCTTGGCTTCTGTGTTGCCGGTGTTTTCCCAGACTTAACCAGCCATCTCCAACCGGTGCTGGTTTGTCCCCTTCTGTACGGGGTCACCCTCCTGGAGATGGGTGATCCCTATGTCACTCAGTTGTGAGGCGCCTCCTAGCTGACTGCCTTCCCAGAAAACTGTCTGACTGAAAATCTCTCTACTTCCTGGTTTCCCACTCTAACCTAGGCTCCACCCCCTGGGACTTACTGTTTATCAGTCCCCTCTATCCTAAGGTGGCCTAGTGTTGGGTGCTAATACAGACTCCATAAGCACAATTCCAAACCCTTAGCAACGGAGGCACTACACCTTCTATTTGGGGTGCAGTACCTCCCTGTGGCGCCTAGCCATAGGGGCGCCACATATGCAAGATGGCGTGACCCGGCATGCACATGTACACTTACGCCAGAGGGGAGAGCACACGGGACAGAGACAGAGCACAGTGTGGAGAGAGAGCACATGGGGAGAGACAGCATAATGGGAAAGGCCTCAAAAGGGGAGAGAGAGCACACAGGGGGCGAAGACAGCCCACAGAGGGGAGAGACAGCCCAAAGGCAGTGAAACTGCCCACAGGGTGAAGAGAAAGAGCGCAGAGTAGGGAGAGATGGCACAAGGGGGGAGAGAACATACAAGGAGAAGAGACAGCACAGAGTAGAGAATATGTGGCACCCCTGCGGGGGATTGCCACAGCTTCCACAAGTGCAAGGAGAGAATTACACCTTGGTTAGCACAGCACACCACACCTTCCACCCCAGACCTGAAGGGGGAGCTCTACTGGTTGCCTTAAGTCAGTTCCCCTTTAAGAACATCCAGGCCTGAGGGGAGGAGTTAGTTAGTCCCAGAAGTCAGTCTAGAGTCTGCAGTGAGAGGGAAGAGAGAGGAGACAGAGGAGTTGGTCGCTGGGAAGGATCCAGGCCCAGAACCAGGGACCACTGACCGCTGTGCGCACCCTAGGGAAAGGGTCGGAGGCAAGTGGAGAAAGAAGGGAACTAAGAAAAGGGAACCAATTACTACAGCCCTTTAGTACACCCGGACACCGGAGTCCGATGCTGCCCGCATTTAGTGCCACAGCAAAAGCCCAGAAGACTCAGGAGGAGTTCAGCCCTGAGGAGAACACAGTAAGAGATGCTAAACTGACCAAGTATAGGACCAGGGGCCATAGGAGAAACAGGGACCCCGCAGAAGGACCCCATTGCCAGTTTAGGACAAAGCCCAGAGAGGGAGAAGAAGCGGTGGGTTCAGGCTCAGGCAGGACTCATTCCACACACAGAGCACAAAGACAGAGGAGGCCTCACAACTTTCTAAGGTGGAGGTCCCAAGTTGCACCGGGGACCTGGTTAATACTCTGGACTGTACCTGTTACCTTGTCACCAGTAAAAGGTACCGAAACAACTATCCCTGTGTGTCTGTGTGCCTGTCTACGCGCCGCAACTCACCGCTGTGTCAGCAAAGACTCAACTACTACTCCCCTCATCCTTCCCCGCTGCCCTGAAGTAAAGCTCCAGCTGTGGGGAGCTGTTGCACACTCTGCTGCACCCACCATCACCTCAGCGGCCGGCTGCAGCGCTGGTATACCCGTTACCAGGTACCATAGGTGGCGTCATGTTAACGATCCCCTTATTCCCACACCGTTCTCCACCATTGGGGGTCCAGGGTACGGGACCGGGGATCGACCAGCCATGATTCCCCATCCAAGCCACCATCAGCCCCGGTACCCGAGTATCCCATACCCTGTCGACCGCCTCAATACTGGAGTCACAAACAGGATCCCATGCCCAGTAAAACCAGGTACTGTGTGCCAAGAACTGAACTTTATTAACTGTTTCTGAACTGTATAACCAGTCGTCATTACAGAAATTGAGCTGCATCACAGCGCGAGTAGAAAAGAGCGGGAAGATAAGCCCGGCCCCTTCACTCTGCCGGAGATTCGCAAAGCGCCGCTCTCTGCTCCGGAAACACCCGAGGTACTCCGCTCCCTCTACAGAGCCGCCAACGACCGAAAAAGTTTGTTTCATCCCACCGGTTGGCCGTAATTAACAAGGGGGGGCCCCATCATGAGTGACATGGATGATATGTGGGTCCCTGACCGAGGGGAGCCCCGGAATACAACACCCAGAGCAGCGACCCAAATGATGCCTCTAACCTTGCCGTATATACCAGGTGCCAAATGGTTACCAACATATGAAGGCAAACCCGGTACCTTAGCAACCTTTAAGCAAAAGATGTGTGCAATGCTGGACATTTATACGATGACAGAGAAGCAGCGGGCCACCGTTGTGCTGGGACAATTAACAGGCGCATGTCTGTGTGCCTGTCTAAGCGCCGCAACTCACTGCTGTGTCAGCAAAGACTCAACTATTACTCCCCTCATCCATCCCCACTACCCTGAGGTAAAGCTCCACCTGTGGGGAGCTGTTCCACACTCTGCTGTACCCACCATCACCTCAGCGGCCAGCTGCAACGCTGGTATACCCGTTACCAGGTACCATAGGTGGCGTCACGTTAACAATCCCCTTATTCCCCCACCATTCCCCGCTATTGAGGGTCCAGGGCACAGGACCGGGGATCGACCAGCCGTGATTCCCCATCCAAGCCGCCATCAGCCCCGGTACCCGAGTACCCCATACCCTGTCGACCGCCTCAAATACAGCAGACAGTGGGGAGAGCGCACAGAGGGGAGAAAACACCACAGGGGGAGAGAGACAGCAGACAGTGGGGAGAGCACATGGATGGGGGAGACAGGTCAAAGGAGAGCACACAGGGGAGAAGACAGAATACAGGGAGAGAGACAGCACACAGGGGTAGAGTGCAGGGAGGGGGGAGACAGCTGCCGCCCCAAGGGCCACAAAGCCCGCCCCTATTGTGACATCACCCTCCCAATGCGACATCGCACCCATCGCATCAGGCACCCATCTAGTATTATAATATTAGTAGAACATCTATGTGCTATGCATAACTGTGACCTAATTATAATGTAAGCAGCAGCATTAACCATCTGCTTTTCTTTACAAAAGTGAAAAATGATGTTAATAATACACACAGTGCTTTAACCAAGGAAGTTTATATGAAAATATAGTTTCAAAAATAAAAACTGTGGGGTACCTCGAATGGAGATGCTTTGAGGTCAATCAGTTGGGGCCCTGGTGCTCAGCAGCTCAAGTTCTTGCCTGGTGTACTTGCTCTCACCTCTCCAGCTTTCCAGCTGTACATTTCTCAGGACTTGCATGCGGTTAGACACAATAAAGGATCCGGGAATCATTAGCTCCCTGCTCCACCATTCAGCATGTACTCATTCTCATGTAGAAGGTGCAATGACATCAAAAGATCATATTGCGTATTGAACAAAGTATAGTCATCACAATGTTTGGGGCTATAAATGGAGTATCGTAGATGGTGTAAATATTTAAAGTTCCCTATGGCCATAATTTCTGTGTTAGTGCAAAAAAATGAGCAGAGTTAAATGTGGCTTAGTGTCAAATAAAAAATTGTACTACACTCTATGTGTCACAATACTTGTCCTTCTTGATGTAAATAAATGTTGGGAGTTATGCTCATACAAGGCTCAAATGTACTTGCTGAATAATTTTTTGTGTGAAGGTCTAATATGGGCCTTTTCAATTGGACCCAAAGATTTCTATGACTTCCCTGATTAAAATCTTTATATTATCAGTAAATACAGTGTAATCATTAGGTAAAAATCAGCAGCACTAGTTCTGTGATGTCCCAGCACGTTTTATCAATCTGCCTTCATCAGGGATCAGATGTCAATAATCAGGAAGTACAATTAGGCTACCCCTTCATCCTCCCTACTTTAATTTTCTGAGATAATTACCTTTGGGTTTTCATTGGCTGTAAGCCATAATCATCACAATTTACAGAAATAAACACTTGAAATTGATCATTCTGATTGTAATGACTCTATATAATGTGTTTCACTTTATGTATTGAATTACTGAAATATATACCTTTTTGATGATATTCTAATTGATTGAGATACACCTGTATCTTGAACAACACGTGGTTCCTTACTTGAGTTCAGCATTCAATCAGCCAGCAATTTTCATGTAGGAAAATGCCCCTGTCACACAGCAAAACGGGTACCGCAGTTCCATGAAATAGAAAACATTGAAACAATGAAAAGGCTTCCCAGAGTCCTGATCTAAACCCAATAGAAAACCTCTGGAAAATCTTGGTGACAAAGTTATGACCAAGAAACCCACAACAATAATAGAACTGTGAAAGAGACTGGAAGAAGAGTGGGCCAAAATCACACCAGAGCAGTGTGAGAGACTAGTGATGTCCTGAGGCTACAAAAGTCATTCACAGCAAAGGCCTGTATACTTCCTACTGATTGGTGACTGTTGTAACATTCATAAAATTTAGTTTTAATCTTTCTTTGCGCTACAGTCATTGTTCTCTAATTATGATCATCATGTTTTGTGTAACATAAAGGTATGAAGTTGATACATTTTGGTTATTTTGGAAAACCCTGTTCTAGTGGCATGGTATACCCCTTACACAAAAACCTTCAAATTTTGATCAATGTAGATTACATTGTGTCTGAAAAAATTAAGTGATCATTCATTGTTCTCAAAAGTATTCTGGGCCCCCCTCCCTCGCTGCGAATTGCAACTCGCAGCCACCCCAGAAAATGACGCGTTCATACAAGCACCATTTTCTGACGCTGTAGCTTGTTATCATGTGTACATCATTGGTGGTAGCTGAGTGCTGCAGAGAGTTTTTATCTAGTATTTTGATCCAGCGTCCCTGCTGGCACCTGTTCATATTATGTCTGTGAGTGCTGTGCAGTTTTTTTCTCTTTTGTATCGTGTGGAGTTGCTGGCTCCATTTCTGCAATTTGCACCCTCATCTCCTACAGGTGGTCTAGGGTCAAGATGGTGTCTGCCCACTTAGTAGTGGGGTAGGGAGGACAAGGAAGGCAGGGATGTCAGCGGTAGGACTCATCAGACCTCAAGTCACTTTGTCGCAGTTGATGAGCAAACAGACATTGGCCAATGTATGTACTAAGAACTTCAGAAATAAAAAAATAAGACTTTTGAGTTTTTTGAAAAGAACTTAAGTTTTTAAACTTTTTTCTCATGTATATACAGCTTGTTAGCATCTGTTCATCATTGGTGGTAGCTGAGTGCTGCAGAGATTTTTTTTCGAGCTTTTAGCATAGCTTTTGCTTCAGATTAGGAATTAAGCTTTTCTTCATTTCAGGTTATCATCCTGAGGCTAATGGTAGGATGGAGAGAACTAACCAAGACATAGAACAATATTTAAGATGTTTTCTTTCGTCTAATCAAAAGGACTGGCTGAATTTCCTTCCTCTGGCTGAATTTCCTTCCTCTGGCTGAATTTGCTATCAATAACTCCATTTCTACTACTACTGCTACAGCTTTTTTTGTTTTTGCGGAGGTATTCATCCAGTATCTGGAAATTTCTAGGGTTTGTAGTCTTCTATTCCAGAGGAGGAAATATATTATTTTTGTTTTATTAAGGTCTGGATAGAAGATGAAAAAGATTTTTTGATAACTTGCGATTGGACCAAGAGAATGGCAAACAGCAGTTGTAGGAGGATCTCTGTCCTTAAAGTATAAGATTTCATTTGGCTTTCCTCAAAAAAATTTTACTTTAAAGTTACATCAAGTAAATTTGCACCCAAATTTGTTGGTCCATACAAGGTACCGTATATACTCGTGTATAAGCCGAGTTTTTCAGCCCAAAATTTGGGCTGAAAAGTCCCCCCCTCGGCTTATACACGGGTCTATACGGTATATAGGCTGCTGTGGTGGGGGCTGTGGAGGCTGGAGGAGGCGGGGGGAGGCTGCTGTATGAGCGGCCCCGTCACGTGGGGCCGCTCATTATATATGCACTGCTTCCCCCTGTCAATCAGCGGCAGGGGGAAGCAGTGCATATGGCCCCCCAAAAGCTGGCACTGTCCCCCCTTGTAAGGGCATCCCCCCGCTGCTTATACATTACCATCCCGATGTTCTGATCGGCGCCGCTCCTCGGTGCGTCTTCATCCTCCCGTCCGCGCTGGCTGCATCCGGGATCTCCGGCTGTCGCAGCGATATGACGTCATCGCGCGACCGCCGGAGATCCCGGATGCAGCCAGCGCGGACGGGAGGATGAAGACGCAGCACCGAGGAGCGGGCCGATCAGAACACCGGGATGGTAATGTATAAGCAGCGGGGGGGGGGGCCCTTACAAGGGGGGACAGTGCCAGATTTTGGGGGCTGTTGGTACCCCCAGGGGGCTGCTGGGTACCCCCTGGGGGCTGCTGGGTACCCCAGGGGGCTGTGGTACCCCCAGGGGGCTGCTGGGTACCCCCGGGTGGTGGGCTGCTATATGTACCCCTGGGGGCCTGCTGTATACCACTGGGGCTGCTGTATACTACCACTGGGGCTGCTGGGGCTCCTGTATACTACCACTGGGGCTGCTGGGGCTCCTGTATACTGCCACTGGGGCTGCTGGGGCTCCTGTATACTACCACTGGGGCTGCTGGGGCTCCTGTATACTACCACTGGGGCTGGCTGAGGGGCTGGAATCTGATACTACCACTGGGGCTGCTGGGGAATCTGTATACTACACTGGGGCTGCTGGGGAATCTGTATACTACCACTGGGGCTGCTGTATACTACCACTGGGGAGGCCTGTATACCACACTGCTGGGGGCTGTATACCTGTGCTGGGGTCCACCCTCGGCTTATACACGAGTCAATAGGTTTTTCCAGATTTTTGGGGCAAAAGTAGGGGGGTCGGCTTATACACGGGTCGGCTTATACACGAGTATATACGGTAATTAAAATCATTAATCCTGTGATGGTTAACTCCAACTCCCGATTGCGTGGAGGAACAATAATTTTGTCAATTGCTCTATTCTCTTTCAAGACATCATTGATGTTGACTTGGAGAAGGACAAGAAGTATGAGGAGGATGGAGTTTCAGATGTCCGACTATAGTATCTTGTTAACAAGAAACGTTTTGGTCCAGAGAGTATTTCCTGGGTTGATGGAAAGGATTTGCATTCAGATCATCTTGTGAAAGAATTCTGTCAGTGGTTGGGGATCTCTGGGGTTCCAGTGGCCACTTTTAGAAGGGGGGGGGTTACTGTCATGTGTCAGGGTTTGAAGCCATGACCCTGTGCTTTGTGGTTGACTATTCTGTCCATTGAGCCACAGTAAATACACCTTTTGTCTAGGTGTTTATTATTTTCGATCCTTGATATATTAGGTTAACAGTGGTATTAATTTACTTGTTTGTCTTTCTAGTCACCTTTCAGGTGGGGTTATGAATACCTTTCCCCTGCTGGTATTTCCAGCTAGTGATATTTTTATTTTGATGTCCAGCTATACTGCTATTTATGCCAGTCAGTGAAATACCAGTTTAGGGTTCATCTCTCTGCGGTTTTTGCTTTTCATCCTGCACATATCATCTGCTTCTTAGTAGGAAGTAGGCAGCATACTCTCTAGCAGCATTTACCTTATCAATTCCTTAGTTTTTTGTGGTTTGTTACTTAGTCTGGGAATCTTTTCTATCTGACCACTTCTTCCTTTTTGTAGGTAACATCACATTGCTTTGCCCTCTGGTTCTTTAGAGGAATGTAAAGCACTTGATGGCCATTCAGGCAGCATAGGTCTGAGTTGCCACTGTTTAGTCTGGGTTAAGGCCATTCCGGTCCATGCAAGAACCACTTGGGACTGTAAGGCCTGGATCTCTAGTCTGTATAGGCTCATAAATTGAAGTAATTTGAGTGTTTTAACAATTGAGGCCATTTGAGTTTACTACAATCATAACCAGGGGGCGTAATAATAGGGGTCACAATGGTCGAGACTGCGACTGAGTCTGGAGGCACAGGGGCTCACGCCTGCACCTGCTGCTCGCCAACCCCAGCACTTGAGTCACAAGGATGTGTGTCCCCGAGGAGACACATCCATGTCACTGCACGGCAGAGCACACGACCACTATGGAGCCCATGTGTCAGGCGCGGGCCTATCTGTCCACTGCCGCCGCCTCGCCCATTGATCCTCCTCACCACCTGCGTTCCACTGTGGAATGGATATAGCAGGCTGGTTCCGCTTCCTCCACACTTGCAGTAGGTGGCATTTCCTGCCATATGCATGTAGCAGAGTTCAATGGTATAGCAAAATAGAGTAGGTCAGATGGCTTCAGTTGTGTGCTAGTAGGAGACATCATGCCTACTATCTGATCACTCAGCACATGAGCTGGCCTATAAAGCATGAGAAGGTAATCCCAGAGGTAAGGGCCGGGTTAAAATTGAACAGAGTAAGCATCCAGCACCAGGTGGTTAAAAGCTGTTTTTCATCAATTCTCTGCATATGTTTTGTAGGCTGCATGCTGCATAATCTGTCCTGCTATGAGTTTTTCTACAGTTGATTCCACTAATACAAACATGTGCATCCCATGGTTGTTTTACGCTAAAATGTGTTATTTTTATATTCTGCATGGTCTGTATCTGCTGAACACTTTTTAGGGTGCATACTAACGATACGGAATAGCAGCATTTTGGACACAACGCATTACCACTGCATCCAAAGTGTTGCATTGTACAGTACCAGCATAATAAATGGGATTTCAATAAATCCCATGCCCACTGTGTTGTAACGAGTGAGTCACTACTAAAATTTAAGAGTGGCCTGGATGCCTTTCTTGACTAATATAATATTACTGGTTATATATACTAGATTCTTTGATAGGGCGTTGATCCAGGGAACTAATCTGATTGACGTATGTGGAGTCAGGAAGGAATTTTTTTCCCCAATGTGGAGCTTAGTGTGCCATATGGTTTTTTGCCTTCCTCTGGATCAACATGTTAGGTTGAACTAAAATGGACTTAAGGTCTTCTTTCAACCTTACAATGTTACTATGCTGTGCTTCCCCTCTCCGCAGAGTGTTGTCACCTGCGGTGCGGGTTGCTGGACTTCCGCATCTCTGCAGCATATTAATTTCATGCTGTGGAGACAAGGGTGAATGCTGGGAAAAGCCACCCTGTACATGGCGGCTGCGGTCTCCCTGCAACCACCCCGGGTTCCTGCGGGTCCGGAGCTGGGTTCAACACGCAATGCCTACAGATCGTGTGCACACCCTTCCTCTCTAACTCTATTTCTCAATATTTTATATAGAAAAAGTGTATTTTAAAAAAAGCTATTACGGTACATTGCCCTGCATAGAAAAGAACTAAACATAATCTTGTTTTCCCTGCCTCTAAACCACAGCAAATGTTCTTTTAGCAGAATATATTTCTACGAGATTAAAGGATGTTCTGCTTTTTTGTTGTTATGTTCTATCACCAAGTAACCCAGTAAACTGTTTTTTTCATTTTCTTCTATCAGGAGCATTATTCATTTTATTAATAAAAATTCCTCAATGCACATTCATTATGCTGTGAGTACAGTACAAACATTAATGGTACCTTGGTTTGGTATTTACCATATTTTGTAGAACCTTAATATCTTCCATTAAAGAGGTTATACAAGCTCTCAAGTTTATTTCTTTTTAATGTAATATTCTGTACAGCAGTGTGTTTTTGGGAATGAATTCTAGAATGTCACCATTATGTACTTTTTTAGATAGGCTAGACAATTAATATATCAGTATATATTTAAGCCCAAAATAAACAATCTCTATTTTTTTGCCATCCATATATTCTGTAATTATAAAGCTTTTGAGCTTTTTGAAGGCCTAATTTATAGCAAGTAGCTAGACTCCAATCATGTTTAAAATTTCACAATCTTGATGGTATTTTCATATTAAAATTTAACCTTTCAGCAGGATTTTTTCATTAATTCACCACCAGTGCTGTGTTTGCTTCCATGATAAGCAAACTCCTATTATACCAAACCAGGAATCCAAGTAATCTCACAACAATGAACGTTTAAGAGCATGAGCACACAACATGTTAATTTCAATGATAAAGACCCTTAAATAGAACCTGCCACCTAGTTTATGGCCCCAGACCTATCACTACCTGTCCCTGCAGCTTCCTTATACATCCCTAACCATCCCTGTCTGAGCTAAATGTGTACTCTAATCGCTGTGAAAAATTATTTTATCACTTACATTCTTCTATGGTAATTGGCATGGTGTTGTCTAGACTGTAGACACTGGGAGCGTTATTTAATTCTCCATCTCCCAGCTAGATTTGTGTATCTCTGGCACCCCACTGGTCGGGACGCCACGGAGGGGTACTGCACCCAGACCAGAGTGTGTAGTATCTCTGTGACCAGGGGACTGGGATGTCAATCAGGGACCCTCACCACACGCATCCATGCACCTTAGCTCAGGGGACCAATAGATTAATCTGTTGCTAGGAAAACGGTCCCGGTGGGAGGAGCTTAAGTGGTAGAGTGGAGGGCGGGAAAGTTAGTGAGGAGGAGAAGGAGAAAGTCGTTGGAGGGGAACCCTATGAGAAGCGCAGAGGAGGGCACCTCAGGAGAGCTGGTCCGGGAACTGAAGGAAAACCTAGGGTGTTGAGGTCCACCTGAAACCATACCGGTACTTTAACTGGATGGAGGGATCCAGTCCGACACCGGAGGACTGGATCCGAGGCAGTGTGGGTGTTCATCCCGTAGCCGCAGAAACTGGACAGCACGCACCTCTCCAAAGGTCGCGGTAACCCTGGCATAATTCTCCTAAGGCCCCATGTAGGGTCAAGGAAAACCAAAGAGCGATAGACTCCAGGAGGGGCCCAGAGGCAATAGACTCCAAGAGATGGCCCAGAGGTGACAGACTCGACACCAGAGGCTTTGAGGGCGTTAGACTCCGTAAGGATCCGTGAGGACCGGCGCGAGAACGTAAGGACAGATGAAAGGCAAAGCAGGCACATCATGGAGGGTCTCCTGTGAAACATCTAATCCTCTGGTGACTACCCAGGCCAGCAGTACCCGTGAACTGTGTGTGTAAAGACTGTTTTGCTGCCTGAGTCACCAGTAAAACCCGGTTCAGAGATTAAGACCATGTGCCCTGTTTATTGCTTGTGCCGGCGTAGCCATACTACTGCTCACCGAGACTGTCAGCCTGCAGCTCCACCTGATGAGCTGCCTCCCTGTGTGAATGCTTCATTCTTTCATTACTGCCCTGGGGACTCCGCTCCACCTACAGGGAGCGTTACCAACTAGCTGCCACGTCATCACCCCGGAGGTTTGCAGTATCATTACCAGGTACTGTAGGTGGTGTTACGAACGCTTTCAATTTTGTTTATTTTTATTTTTAACCTCTTTTTCAGCGACCACCAGGGTCATGGGTGTGGGCATAGGCTGCCCGTGACATCCCCAAGTAAATCAACGCCCGGAACTAGGTACCCCACGATCCTGGGGTGGGTCAGCTTTTGGCGTCACGAACAGGATCCCCTGCTCTGTAAAATCGGGTACTGTGTGCTTTGAACTTTACTTACCGAACTGAACTACTAGGCCTCAAAATGGCAGGCCAAAGACTTGACAAAATGTGCTAGCCCAGGGGTGTACCTCAGCCCCTCATCATGGGAGGGCCATGCCTGAGACGGGAAACTGCCTGCCCACCCCCATTGCCACCGAAAAAACCAAGGGGGCGGGCCAAAGATCAAATTACCCTTGCCGGAAGCTATAAAAAGTGGTAGGAAGCGGGCAGCAGTGGACAGACGAATCAAAGTTTGAGATTTTTGGATCACACAGAAGAACATTTGTGAGATGCAGAACAACTGAAAAGATGCTGGAAGAGTGCCTGACGCCATCTATCAAGCATGGTGGAGGTAATGTGATAGTCTGGGTTTGCTTTGCTGCTGGTAAAGTGGGAGATTTGTACAAGGTAAAAGGGATTTTGAATAAGAAAGGCTATCACTCCATTTTACAATGCCATGTCGTACCCTGTGGACAGCGCTTGATTGAAGTCAATTTCATTCTACAACAGGACAATGACCCAAAGCACGCCTCCAAATATGCATGAACTATTTAGGGAAGAAGCAGGCAGCTGGTATTCTATCTGTAATGGAGTGGCTGGCGCAGTCACCAAATCTCAACCCCATTGAACTGTTGTGTGAGCAGCTTGACCGTATTGTACACAAAAAGTACTCATCAAGCCAATCCAACTTGTGGGAGGGGCTTCAGGAAGCATGGGGTGAAATTTCTCAAGATTACCTCAGCAAATTAACAGCTAGAATGCCAAAGGTCTGCAATGCTGTAATTGCTGCAAAGGGAGCATTCTTTGATAAAAGTAAAGTTTGAAGGAGAAAATTATTATTACCAATAAAAATCATTATTTCTAACCTTGTCAATGTCTGGACTATATTTTCTATTCATTTTGCAACTCATCTGATAAATAAATGTTTCATGGAAAACACAAAATTGTCGGGGTGACCCCAAACGTTTGAACGGTAGTGTATGTGGATGAAGTAATCTCCTCTGTAGGCTGTTCCGATTCTGATGGTGATGGTGCACCCTCGGCCCCTGGAGTGTTGAGGAAGATCATATCCTTCAAAGCAGGCATGTTTTCGGGTGGATCCATCACATCTCCAAATTGTGGACTGCAGGCACACGGTGGCACAGTGTAGTTGTGTTGTATGGCAATCCCAAGATGGCACCAGCCCTTGCAGTGAAGCATCTTTCCTTTGCCTATGGGCCCACCTCTTTCAGCACCAGGACCCAATAGCTTACAGGATAGTATTGTTTTACCCAATCTTGTTGACTACCTCCTCATTAACTACTCCAGGAGGTGGGCTGCAGAAGGAATCTGACCATTCTCAATGCCACAGGCATCTCCAGGTCTTGCGGTTCCGGGGAGTGATTATTGAAGTCTGATATATTAGTAGGCGAAATAAGAAAAAGAAAATAGTTTTTTTCAGCTCACCACCAATTCATCTGGAATGTTGAATAAGGCTAGTGGACTGCAATGCACGGACAGGTCCAAGATTAATGATACATATAACACGCGTGTGCTCATGACAAAAATCTGTATTCTAAACGTATGGAATGAATTGAAGTAAAGGGATTGCACATTTTCATGAAGAAATATACATAGTATGATGTTTTATGACTGTGAACAGACTTACTGTATAAGACCATGTATGTTAAGCATATAATGGACATATGCTATTTTTATATGAATTGCTAGCAGATAAGTGTAGAAGAGATGGCCTCGCACACTGCTGACCCTCTGCATTAATAAAGGTTTTCTCTGTAAAAAAAATTTATTAATCAATAAATAAAAAAATTATTTAAAGAATTATTAAAAATATATGCTTATATCAAAATTTAGAAAAAAAAAATTCAAAGCTCTCTTAAATGGATGTTTAAAGGACATTTTAAGGTTCCTGGACTTCACAGCCACTGCCACATCTGGCACTGTTCCAAAAATGTCTCAAAACCTGGAAAATCAAGGAAGCTTAAAAAAATTCTCTATTAAATTCTACAGGTTGAAAAAAAACAGTAGACCCGCTGCAGGTCTAACGGCGAGCATTTTAGCACCAAAGATTCAGAGAAAATTTTAAGGCCATTTTAAAATGTAAAATTTTTTCCTAAACAAGGTCGCATTTGCCGAATTTTTAGTTGCTTGGGTTTCCGATCACGAACTGATTCTGCAATGTTCATGCCGAATTTGAAATTGGCAAACATTTTCAGGGAAAGTTTGCTCATCTCTAATCACTAGTAAATTATTTGAAAAAACATACAATAAAAATAACTTGATCACAGGGGTGCATCAAGCATCCCTGCCGCCTGAGCCCTCCAGCAGCTGTAGCGAGGAGCGGGGGGATGCGGGGGGGTGCTGTCACTCCACAGCACCGCCGCCCTCCAGCAGCTGAAGTGAGGACCGGGGGGGGCTGTCACTCCACAGCCCCGCCGCCCCCCTGCAGCATTTCACCGCTTCTTACCTGGAGCAGCTGGCGGCGGCGCCGGGCACTCAGGAAGATGGTGTGTGGTGTTGGTGCCGCCCCCTTCTCTACTGCAGCATCCTCAGCCTGCCTGCCGCTTGATCCACAGGGCTCACACTGTCCTATGGACGGTGCGGCCCTGCTTGATCATACTATTTTGATTCTCTACCATGTCATAAGATAATTGACTTCAAATGATTACTGTCCTCTAAGTACAATAAGCCTCACTGAATAGTCAAAACTTCAACAACCCTCTTTAGCCAAAATTATTTCTCCAAACTAAAAAAATCAGTCTCAAGTGCCGGTATTGGGTTTTCTGTATACAGCTTTCTGGGAAGTGAGGGAGAAAAAGCTCCAGTACCTATAGTGCAGACAGAATACTTTATAAAGAGGATCCTCTAACTTCAAAAAAGTGAATATTATACTTCGGTGCAAAATGATACAGACGGCTCCTTTACATGTTCGGCTGGGGGTAAGTACAGCAAAATAAATTTAACTTATAGTGGGAATAAAATACGGTAACACTGAAACATTTTACATTTTAAATCACAAATGTATTTAAATCCTAACATTTTGTAAAAGATAAAAAGGAGCTGTTCAGCTGTTCTTCCATATTACATAATTGATGAGTAAATGTGGCATGAGGTTAGTACAAACATTGCTCTTGCTGTGATTGTAGAGCTCTTTGAGTTGATCGGGTCATGGCTAATTTCATTTTAAGCTGATGAAATTCATTTTTAAGTGTTGTGAAGGCAGTTTCTACATTATTTTTCATCTTATCATATCTAGGAAATAAAAAAAATCAGTCTCCTGATATCACAAATGGTCTAGCTTTTCTAAAAATAATCATATGTAATTGATGTTTAATCAATAATGTCCACATATTTTTGAAGGCAGATATTGAAAGTAGTGGAATAACAGAAAAAATGTTTAAAATATCACTTTAGCGTTTTAGTTTTTATTCAACTTTAAATGTAAGCCTCCTGCCTACAGTCTTACACTAACCCTCTGGCATTTTTATCCTTTTTTAGTGTCATTCCAGTTCCACATTCTGCCAGTAATGTCTGACTGGCCGAAGATCAGAAGTTACATCACAAATGCTAAATACAAGTCTATGAGGCCAGAATGAGGCCAGAATGAGGCTCTCATAGAGATGTATTGCCTGTGACCTTGGTGCACTCCAATAAAAACTGAAGCTGCAGGCATGTCACAAATCATATGTGACCAATAGGAGTGGCAGTGATAGAAGATGAAGCCACCAGAGGGTGACAGGGTTTACAGGACTTAGGCTAGGGTCACATTTGCGTTTTTGTTTTCAAATCCGGATCCGGTTTTGACCATTAAAAATGGCAAAACCGGATCCGGATTTGCAGCCACAGGCTACAATAGAAAAAGCCGATTGCACTTAATGTAATCCAGTTACCTCATGATGTTTTGCAGCCTGGGGTACAAATCATGCAGGCTGCATTTTTTGGAACTGTTGAAAAACCAGATGAATGTACCTTGCGGTACCAGATCCGGTTTTTGGTGTCACAATTTTTTCTCATTGCAGTTCTGGATCCATTACTGGATCCAAAGCTGCAATGTGATGCCACATGTGACGGCACACAGTAATACCGGATTGTGCACCACTCCAGTAGTGCAAAAAATGCTGCAGTGGTGCTTTTGTTGCACAGCTTCTGGATATACACCATTGCAGTAGAAATTTCACAGAGCTGATTACATGGGATAACAAGTTTTTACTTCTCAGAACATGAGGTAAAGGAAAAATGCACAGTCCTCAGTATTGCACAAGGAAGAAGAAAGAAACTGAAAGTACAAGAGAGACTTTTTCTTTTACAATACAGTAAGCAAGGAAAACTTTACATAACATCGCCATCTATTGTCAGATCAGCATAAAGTCCTCCTTCACACAAACGTCGTTAAAGGGGCGTGGCTAACTAAGTGCCGGGGTTAGCCATGCCTTTAACGACGTGCCCGCCCTCACAAGACTGGATTACGGCCAGAGGGTGCGGCCATCAAGAAGGAGCGGGCGGAGGCTACTGACACAGCCCCGCCCATGGAATTCCCTTCACTCTGCCTCCGGACATGAAATATATTCTTACATGACGATTGTGACACTTATTGGTGTACATCACTATTAAGCATAATTGTAATAGGGGATGTAGGGCACCTATAAAGTGATACGGGGGGGTAGGGCAACTTGGCTGACATGCACGGCTCTCGCCGTGCACAGTAAGAAATTGTTGCAGAACACTATAGAAGTGGGCGGCGTCTGTAGGGGGTCTAAGCCCCCTACAGACCTCTAACAGTCATTTAGGTCAGTAATTTAACTCTTTACTAGGTTTGCTGAGCCGGGAAACGCAAACTCTGCAGTTACCGGATGGCATCAGGATTACACATCTGAGCCATCGGTGACCGCATGCGGTCCTGGAAAAGCTGCGAAACGCTGCCTGCATGATTTTAAAGCAGGCAGCAGTGCGGATTCCGGCCACCGGATGGCTTGTGAAGCCATCCGTGTTTTGATAGGCTCTATGAGGAGCGTTTCTGGTCCGGTTTGAGCTTTTGGAAAGCTCAAAACCGGATCAGGATTTACAAAAAACGAAATGTGACCCTAGCCTATGAGAGCTGCTCAATGAAAAAACTGGCAGCACTCGGATCAGCTCAGATGAGCGTTTCTATTGATCAGACAAATCACATATTATGCTCATGTAATACAATTTTTAAACTGGGCATACGTTTCAGATATGTAGTAAAGCAAAGTATGTGATTCTTCTCATCATTACATAGGATTTATTTTTCCAATGGTCTATACTTGTCACATGTGGACCTGCCTACAGAACCTCAGATATCACATATGAAACCATAAAAATTTCAGTTTTAACATAGCCATGAAACACATTATGGTTTGCTACATGTGTACATGATCAGAACCAGTAGCAGAATGAAATGACAGAACCACCGACAAGTAGATAAATGCTGCGATAGAACCACCATCAGTGGATAAATGCAAGGTCAGAGCCACTATCAGTAAATGAATGCAAGGTCAGAACCACTATCAGTAAATGAATGCAAGGTCAGAACCACTATCAGTAAATTAATGCAGGGTCAGAACCACCATCAGTAGATGAATGCAACAACAGAACCACCATCAGTAGTTGAATGCAGGGTCAGAACCACCATGAGTGAATGAATGCAGGGTCAGAACCATCAGTAGATAAATGCAACAACAGAACCACAGTCAGTAGATGAATGCAGCGCCAAATCCACCGTCAGTACATGAATGCAGGGACAGAACCACAATCAGTATGTGAATCCAGCATCAGAACCACAGTCAGTAAATGAATACAATATTAGAACCACCATCAGTAAATGAATACATTAGAACCACCATCAGTAAATGAATATAACATTAGAACCCCATTAGTAGACGAATGCAGCACCACACGTAGTACAGTGATCAATTTCAGTGTCAGATCAGCCCAATGATACACTGGTATGACATGAACATATACTTCCCAGTATGTTATTAACTATGGTAAGAAAGACTGGGAGTTGTTGTTACCTTCATCATCTGACTGTTGACCATACAGGAACCCCAGTACTGATGAGATGTAGTGAGTGTTACAAACATTTACATCCTGGTACCTTACAGATGACATCATACCTGATTGGAGTCATTCCGTCGCATTTGTCTCTATATAGTACAGGTGCAATGATGAGATTTCATCCCATCAGCTAGTTTTGCAGACTTCCCTCTTCTCCATCTTCATCAGCATTTCCTGACAAGGTGCCCTTAAAATAAAAAGTATCAATATACTGCCAGCAAAATATAAATATCTACCATGCTGCGCCCCTGACTAAATTGTCCCTCAATGTACCGTACTTCTGCACAAAAAATCCCAGACTGTATCTCTGTCTGCATAATATTCTCTCACACCACCCATCTCAATAATGTACCCCTACACCACACTTCCCATAATATAGCCCCTCCCCATAATATACCCCATACAGCACCTCTCTCCATAATATACCAGACACAGCATCCTTCTCCATAATATACCCCTACACCACACCTCCCATAATATATCCCCTTCACCACACCACCCCATAATATACCCCTACACCATACCTCCCCATAATATACCCCCTACACTACACCTCCCCATAATATACTCATACAACACCCCTCTCCATAATATATCCTCTTCACCGTCCCTCCCTTTTTATACACCCCACACAAATCACCCCTGCCCATAATATACCTCCACACCACCCCTCTCCATAATATAACCACTACATCGCCCCTCTCCATAATATAACCCTACACCACTTTTCTCCATAACATCTCCTTCACTTAACCCATAATATACCCGCACACACTGCCCTCCCCATAATATCCTGCCTACGCCACTCCTCTCCTTAATATCCTCTTCACTGACTCTCCCTATAATATACAGTTGTGGCCAAAAGTATTGACACCCTGCAATTCTGTCAGATAATACTCAGTTTCTTCCTGAAAATGATTATATCACAAATTCTTTGGTATTATTATCTTCAATTAATTTATCTTCAATGAAAAAAACACAAAAAGAATTGTCCTAAAGCCAAATTGGATATAGTTCCACACCAAACATAAAAAAGAGGGTGGACAAAGTATTGGGACTGTTAGAAAAATCATGTGATGCTTCTCTAATTTGTGTAATTAACAGCACCTGTGACTTACCTGTGGCACCTAACAGGTGTTGGCAATAACTAAATCTCACTTGCAGCCAGTTGACATGGATTAAAGTTGACTCAACCTCTGTCCTGTGTCCTTGTGTGTACCACATTGAGCATGGAGAAAAGAAAGAAGACCAAAGAACTGTCTGAGGACTGAGAAAACCAAATTGTGAGGAAGCATGACCAATCTCAAGGCTACAAGTCCATCTCCAAAGACCTGAATGTTCCTGTGTCTACTGTGCGCTGTGTCATCAAAAAATTTAAAGCCCATGGCACTGTGGCTAACCTCCCTAGATGTGGACGGAAAAGAAAAATTGACGAGAGATTTCAACGCAAGATTGTGCGGATGGTGGATAAAGAACCTTGACTAACATCCAAACAAGTTCAAGCTGCCCTGCAGTCCGAGGGTACAACAGTGTTAACCCGTACTATCCGTCGGCGTCTGAATGAAAAGGGACTGTATGGTAGGATACCCAGGAAGACCCCCACTTCTTACCCGAGACATAAAAAAGCCAGGCTGGAATTTGCCAAAACGTATCTGAGAAAGCCTAAAACGTTTTGGAAGAATGTTCTCTGGTCAGATGAGACAAAAGTAGAGCTTTTTGGGCAAAGGCATCAACATAGAGTTTAGAGGAGTAAAAAAGAGGCATTCAAAGAAAAGAACACGGTCCCTACAGTCAAACATGGCGGAGGTTCCTTGACGTTTTGGGTTGCTTTGCTGCCTTTGGCACTGGACTGCTTGACCGTGTGCATGGCATTATGAAGTCTGAAGACTGCCAACAAATTTTGCAGCATAATGTAGGGCCCAGTGTGAGAGAACTGGGTCTCCCTCAGAGGTCATGGGTCTTCCAGCAGGACAATGACCTAAAACACACTTCAAAAAGCACTAGAAAATGGTTTGAGAGAAAGCACTGGAGACTTCTAAGGTGGCCAGCAATGAGTCCAGACCTGAATCCCATAGAACACCTGTGGAGAGATCTAAAAATGGCAGTTTGGAGAAGGCACCCTTCAAATATCAGGGACCTGTTTGCCAAAGAAGAATGGTCTAAAATTCCAGCAGAGCATTGTAAGAAACTCATTGATAGTTACCAGAAGCGGTTGATCACAGTTATTTTGGCTAAAGATTGTGCACCCAAGTATTAGGCTGAGGGTACCAATACTTTTGTCTGGCCCATTTTTGGAGTTTTGTGTGAAATGATCAATGTTTTGCTTTTTGCTTCATTCTCTTCTGTGTTTTTTTTATTGAAGACAAATTAAATGAAGATAATAATACCAAAGAATTTGTGTTTGCAATCATTTTCAGGAGAAAACTGAGTATTATCTGACAGAATTGCAGGAGTGTCAATACTTTTGGCCACAACTGTATGACACGCACACCAGGGCCATGGAGTACTCGGAACCGGACTGGGTCAGTCCTTTTCTGAAAAAGACAAAAAGTAGAATTAGCACAAAAATGCAAAAAAATCGGGTGCAATACTTCCTGTAGCAGGGCTCAACTGCAGCAAGACGAAGAAAACAAAAAGACAGGCAGCACTCCAAATCACAGTTGTGAAAAAAAACAGCTTTACTCAAGCCATGTGATACAACGTTTCAACCTTGCGGTTTTCATCAGGCATAATACCTGATGAAAACCGCAAGGTTGAAACGTTGTATCACATGGCTTGAGTAAAGCTGTTTTTTTCACAAATGTGATTTGGAGTGCTGCCTGTCTTTTTGTTTTCTTCAGTCCTTTTCTGGGGAGGTCACCGGGCTGTGACCCGTTCTTTGACCCTAGCGGTGTCGTTAAGTGGGAAATAGTTTATATGGGATTATGGGACACCACCTGTGGTATTCGGCTACATAGGGCCGACGCTGCAGTTCAGGACCACTGGAGCAATTGATGACGCAGCAAAGAGGACACAGCTCCGTAAACAGGTGGAGCAGGGCCCCAGGGCAGATAAAACAGTCAATCAGGGCTGTGGTGATTGTTGGGGTGCAGAGTGACAAATGCAGGGAAAGAACCGGAGGACACAGGGTTGTAGCTTTTGTTACCTTTACTTGGTGGTTGCAGATGCAGTCCAAGGCACTTATTACAGATGGTAAAGGAGGTCCGGATTGCCTGGAAGCAATTGGCTGATCCACCACACCAGGGGAATTCGGAGGCCTCCCTTTTACGCTCTGCCTTTTGGTTCTTGCTGCCTAAAGCTACGCTGTCACCCTCTTCCTGTGTGTTTAGTTGTTCCTACCCGTATGGCAAACAGCTTGGGACTTTTTCAGGTGCCGCTCCTCTCCTAGCGGCTCCAGACTCTAATCTGCTGCTGTTCCACCGGGTATTTGGTGTGGCCAGAAGACTTGCAGTCTTCTGCCCTCCAGACTCAACTGCTTCAGTACCCCACAACTCAGGACTCCGGTGTCCTTTTCCCTGGCACTCAGCTCCGAGATGAACTCTGTTGCAGCTCTATTTCCCCTCAGAGCTCTCCTCAAAGTCTCTTCTGTCTTCTCCCTCAGACCGTCTCCAACGGTTACCTCACGCTGACTGAACTCCCACTTCTTGCTTGTCTCCTCTTTTATAACTGGTCCCACTATCATTCTACTGTGCACTCCCTGCTGCTCTCTTGAAACCGGGTTAGAGCTCCCCCTTCAGGCTCGGAGCAGGAAAAGTGTTGGATGCTGAGTATTACCTGGCGTGGGGACACCTTCTTGCTTCCAGCTATGACATCATCTTCTGGGAGGGAGGTAATGCCACTGTGGCAACCGGACCCTGGGGTGACACGTATACAAATCACTCTATTGGTAACACAATGAAGACACACTGAAAAGCACACAATAACACACACATAAAAACAAGTGCAATGAACCAAGGCTACAAGTTTCTGTTATATGTATAGTGGCTCAAAATAAAGTGCTCAATGTGCAAGCTAGAACAGACTTATGTCGAGCCCCAGGGCGTAGGGTACTCGGGTATCAGGCGGCAGGGGGTTAAATTTGTCACGGGGAATGGCGGCCGTGCCTGATCCCGTGTCCTGGGGGACTGTTCTTTAAAAGTGGGATATTATTTACAAGGATAATGTACAAGTTGTCGTGACGCCACCTGCAGTACCTGGTGAGATGTCACCAGCGCCGCCACAGTCCTCTGGAAGTCGGTGGTATTGTGGCAATGATAGTATAGTCCTCCGCAGGCAGGACTGGAACCTCCGGGGCAGCGATTTTGTAAAGGAAATGGGTTAATGCAGAGAAAGATGCAGCGGAGTCGAGAGTCACTTCACCGGGTACTTTACTGGAACTTAGCAGTCATTACAGTTTCAGTGCAGTAGGTGTAAAAATAACAAGTGGCTACGGGTGGCTGCAAGCAAATCTTTGGGTAGGTAGATGGAACCCTCAATGCATGCCTTTCTTATTCCTCTTCTTCCCTCGCCTCCCAGTAGCGGTTGTGAAGCCTGACCTCATGTAGAGTATATCTGACCTCCTGCTGTCTCTCTTCACCTTCCCTTGCTCCCGTCGGGAAAACCTTCTGTTGATCACCGCAATTGGGCGTTGTGGTGTCTGGTCCCCCTCTAATGGGTGCTTAGGAATCAGGGCCGTATCTGGATGCACCCCTGTTCTACAGATTTTCTGCAGGCCATGAAGGTTCCTACAGGTTCGGGCTCCGGTACCCGGTTCCTTACTTTGAGCGAACTCCCGCCCGAGCTTCTTGCTCCCTTCTCCTCTGTCTGGGATCTGATCTCGTTTCCCTGGGTCCCTTAGCCGAGGTAACCCTCCTTCGTGCCTCAGGATCCTTGCCTGAACTCTCCTAGCTCTCCAACCCTGGAGGCGCCGACCTACGGTCAAAGACAATGACCAAAAGACCTCCTTTCTCCCCCAGGGGGTGACTATATCCCCTCCCGGGTTTCCTCTCACTGTGTGACCTAGTGTGGGGTGTGGGATTAGGGTTCCTGCTACCATCCATAAATCCACTTGCAGTGGGGTGACTACACCTCTTTTAAAGGTGCAGTACCCCTTTTGTGGCACCTACATAGTGGGGCGCCACACTTACAATAAATTATATTGTACAACAGAGGAAATCAGCATTTAATAAATAAGCAATATAGCAATTAATATGTCTCTATATGAAACACTATTTAAATCCAGGTTCAATCTAAGTAAGAAACAAAAGACGGCACTCACCGGTTTGATGCAGCTTTGTTTTACTCTACCCAACCGGGTAACATCAAAGCAGGGAGGGGGAGTGTGGAAGTGGTAGTCTATGGCATGCCATTTCGCGGAATCAAGCTTCAATGGGAGAAAAGGTCCCGTTGAAGCAGAGATCTCACGAAACTGACTGCCACCTCCACACTCCCCCTCCCTGCTTTGATTTTACCCGGTTGGGTAGAATAAAACAAAGCTGCAACAAACCAGTGAGTGCCATCTTTTGTTTCTTACTTGGATTGAAGTTCATTTCCTTGCTGACGTGCAACATTGCAATGGATGACCACTAAAGTTGTACACGCAGGACCTGGCTGGTCCAAAGTTTTAGATAACCAATTTGATGCCTGGCTACTTAACTCTCACTTTACTGGATTTCAGCCCATCATGAGCCTCAGCCTGGATGCCTTGCACATACATGTACAGGTATATAATTTCTGCAAAGTAAAGAGCGTTGATTCATCCGATTTTTCCGTGTATGAGAAAAATGGACTAGGTAGTTCTGAATAGACTTTGATCAGAGTTTGTTCCGAGTGTTACCTGTGTTTCTCGCATTTGGTCAATTTAGAAAAAAGTTTCTCCAACTCCTCCATTCTGACAGTCTATGAGAATCGGACCGAACTCAGACTGAGATGAATTTTAGAGAAGGCAGAGATGGTTTATTATCATCTCACTCTTTCTAACTGCTTCATACATACTCCTGCCAAATAAACGCTATATATACAGTTTAGGAAACAGTAACAGCGTTTCTTCTTACTGACTTAGTGATCATATGATTACCAGGTGCCAAGAAGTAACAGGGGCTGCTGGATCTTAGCATACTCATGTCAAATCTATACTGTAGACATGTGGCCAAATTTGGCCTGAGAAGGAAGGGAGAAAGGGCGAGGGAGAAGAAAATAGGGGGCAGGGGTGGAGGGAAGGAAGGAGGAGCCTGGCTGAATCAATTTTTGTAAATCAATTTTTCTATACCTGCCTCAGACAAAAAATTATTGTTATGAAAAGAGGAAACAATTAAAAATGTGTTTTAGTGGTCATTTGTAAACTTAAAAAAAGTAAAGGTCTCTTGTTAAAGAATAAATGTCCTTTATTATTATCTATTTAACACCCTATGCACTTTTATTGTTTTCTTTATTATAATATAACCTAAACACCTCTAAATGTGTTTTATTTTTTTTACTCCACTTCTTGTGTCATTTCATTTGATAGGATTCATCAGGATTCCAGGGATGCACTTACTTTCCCATAATGTCTATCATCCTGTCTGGAACAGAACATTTTCATAAAAGGGCCAGGTCATGGATAAGGAAAAATGGCCTTGTCTTGAACTAATTAAAGGGTTGGTCAAATGCCTAAAATATCCTTTATAAATATCTATATTTACACCCTAAGCATTCTTGTTGTTTGCTTTATAATAATATACCCTACACATCTCCATATGTATAAACTATGGTTAGCACTGAAGCTGGCTCAGTTGTTACAGTAGAAAGTTAATTTGTTCTGTGCTGTATGCATTATGGTGGGTTTACACGTTGCAATATCGGCGTCCAACTCCGACCAAAAGTCACGTGGTTCGTGCGTTGGACCTGATATCATTCGTGCGTTGTATGGTGTGAACGTCCAATACGATGCACGAACGATGTCAATCCGATATCGGGGGTCGAATGAGCGTGCTATTCAACGGCCCGATATTGGATGCCAGTTGGAGCCGGATCGTCCTGTGTGACAGCCCAACTCCGATGTGCAGTACAACGTCACCCATTCACTCCCATGTTAAATGGTCATTCCTGGGTCGGGGGGCGTACACATCGTAGGGACGTTGTATCCCGATATCGCAACGTGTAAACCGCCGATGTGATTCTGGGACAACCGGGCACAAAAAGTGCACTACCCGCGCTGGATCCAATATCGGACCGACGTTGGAGCGTGTAAACCCACCATTACTGCTTGAAAGTCCCAGAGTGGTACCGTTGGACCCCTCTTTGTAAGTAATAGTGTTAGTAAATTGTTATGGGAGGATCCAGCGCTAGCAGCTATGGTAAGATTATATGTGTCTTTTATATATACATATATAAAATATAAGGGGAGACACCAGAGGCGCAATAGTGCCCTATCACTGAGTAAAGACTTATAGGTGTAATCAGGTTTGCACTAACCTTGTCCAGTTGTGATTCCCACAACTGGAATAAAGGCGTAGGTTTTAGTATTGTAGGCTGCTGCTGGACTTCCACCTCCACACGATAGTGGGTACTTAAAAGTTCTGGGATCAAACAGGTGTGCTACAGTCCGCGCTGCCCGGTCATCCAAGGAATCACAAGGGAAACGATGTTCCAAGCAAAGATTTCTTTATTCTTCAAACCGAAGAACTGTAGCACACTGAAGCGCGGACTGTAGCACACCTGTTTGATCCCAGAACTTTTATATATACAGGGATTAGTCAGTTATGTTCAAGAATTTTTATTTTTGCCAAATAACAATATATGTGAAAGCTCAATATTGAGCTGAATTTGATAAATTGTGGCTAAAAATATGATTAAAAGTACTATATTAAAAGTTAAAGACCCTTGAACTTAATGAGTAATAAAGAAATGAAAATGAAAAAATAAAAATAAAATATTAAGTATTAAAAAAAATCTCATAAACTATGTTTGCAGTTTGTTGAAAACACCTGGTTGAGACGTTCCTGATGTTCGTGGTAGTTTCTTTCTTGTATTTGACCTATAGGGGGCATTAAAGGTCATGTATTAATTTCTTTATTACTGTTGTGTGGTTGTTACTAGAAAATACTCCTCTTTTGTTTTTCTTAATGAATGGCAATTCGTGGGAGTGTTCACTTTTTACAGCATGGTGGATAGAAGTTTTGTTCACTGTGTTAGTTACAATGTGGGAGACTTTTAGTCCAAAATGGAGCTTCTCTCTGTGAGTACCTTCCTATTTCAGAATGATGAACGACCTATCCTTCGAAATGCGTTGAGACCGATAGCTGACAGCACCACCTGTAAACAACTCCTTCCTGGACTTAGCCGATTCCCCACCCTCCCAATCACATGACGCTGACAAAACAGTGACGCAGAAGGTCAGCTGACAAGCACAAACCCGGAAACACACTGCCGCTGGCCACGGAGTGTGCTGTGCCCAGCTCTCATGCTCTAACAGGTCCCGCATGCATGGAAGACGGGACATAACCTCCAAGAGGACGGTAGGTAACTAACTGTTACCCTGTGCCAAGCTACAGATTTATCTATCTGGTACTAAATTAATGAATATTGGTTATATCTGGGGAGGAATTGATGCCATAACTGTGGCGCTCCTGAGGGTCCAGTTGCCACAGAGGTACTGCACATCAGCCAGAGGTGTGATACCCCACTCTCGGGTAAGGAGGGTCACTACCCAGTACCCACACACCCGCACGCAACACCACACCACTCCAGGCCAAGGGATCTGGGCGGACCCTATTTAGGGAGAGCCCCATCTCAGGCTGGAGGGGGAACTAGGTAGAGGGGTTGGGTAGAGGACATAGTGAAGAGTAGGACACCCGGAAGTAAAGGGAACATGAGGTGTATGTTAGGAAAAACGTCAGTCAGTAAGTCAGAGTGAGAGAGACGTCCTGGGGACAGGAGCCTGGAGGAGCTCGTCCCAGGATAAGGGAAGTGAGAGGAGAGATGCAGGAGCTGGTGAGGAGCTTCAGAGACAGAGAAGGGGTCCTAGGGGTACAGGAAGTGAGGAATCCACCTCAACCAGCAAACCGGCGGCTGCGGTATCTGTATGTGCAGCAGCCAAATCCACACACACTGGCTAAAAAGGTGGAAACATAGGGTCAAGGGGACAAGGAAGATGTTGCCCGACAGGACCCGAGACCACTGGCTTGGGACACTGGGGTAGGAGGGCGATAGCCAGAGCAAAGAGACGACCCGGGAAGCGACTCCAGAAGGGGTCCCGGTAAAGTGCACCAAGTTACCCGAGAGTTGGCTGGATCACCGACCCAGAGGACACAGCACCCGGCTGGTGATTGTAACCTGGAGACTGTGAGTAAAGTGTGAAGACTGCACCCTGCTGTATCCTCAAATTGTTTACTGCGTCACCTGCCCTGTGATACCATCATCTGATAAACTTTATAACTGCCCTGGGACCCCGCTTTACCTGTGGGGAGCTGTTTCATCTTTGCTGCATTACCAACCGCCCCAGTGGACCTGAACCGCAGCGTCGGCCATCCATTGCCAAACACCACAGGTGGCGTCATGACTTAATTCCGTATAAACTATCCCCCATTTTTTATGACACGGCCAAGGCCACGAAGCCAGGTCAAGCCACCGTGACATCCCCGAAGAATTATACGGGCCGGTTCCAAGTACACCACAGCCCTGATGCGGCCGTGTCATAACAAACAGCCAGAACATAGAACCACACTACAAACAGAAGAATAATAGGTAGTGTGAATAATCTGAGACTTGCAAGACAGACTAAATATAAGATAAATCAATTAAATTGTCACTCTATGCAATCATATGAGGAGGCACATGGAGAAGGGGACATACCAAGATACCACATTATATCCAGAGAGGATCTGGAATCCACAATAGGAAGGTGAACCACAACACAGACAGTAAGATCAAAAGGTAGTGTGTATATATCTGATTCTTATCAAACAAATTATGTGTAAGGTAGAGTACTTAAGCTGTTTTTATGCAATTATAGAAACAGCAATGGTGAAACAGAACCGTGTAGGGAGCAATAATGCAACATACATCTGAAAGGTAAAAATTACATCGAGACACTGTATATTTTAAAGATATTTGAAACCCTTACTAATCTAATTTTGGGAATATTCTACAAACAGGAAGCTACTCACAGAGAGTAGCCTACCTCTACCAACAACTCCATTTTGGACTAAAAGTCTCCCACATTGTAACTAACACAGTGAACAAAACTTCTATCACCATGTTGTGAGAAGTAAACACTCCTACAAATTGCCATTCATAAGGTAAAAAAACAAAAGAGAAGTATATTCTAGGAACAACCACACAACAGTAATAAAGAAATTAATCCAAGACCTTTAATGCCCCCTATAGGTTAAACACAAGAAAGAAACTACCACGAACATCAGGAACATCTCAACCATGTGTTTTCAACAAACTGCGAAAACACTTTATGAGATTTTTTAATGCTTAGTATTTTATTTTTATTTTTCATTTTTTCATTTTCATTTCTTTACTCATTAAAGAGGACCTGTCACCCCCCTGGTGCTTTCCAAACTGAAAGCACCACTGAATGGAGCATGACTGCTGTATTCAGGGAAGGGGTCTTTCGTGTTTCTACCCACAATGTAAGCTGTAAAAAACACTTTATAAAGTTTAGAGATAACGAGTCCTGAGAGACTGACTGATTATGGAGTCCTTGCTGTTCACGGGAGTCCTCTCTGCCTCTCTGTGCCGCCTCTTGCCTGTGACATGAGCGCCGGAGTCTGCCCTGCTGCATGCATACAGCATAATCTGAGGCAGGGCGGGCTCCGGCGCTTATGTCACGGGTAGGAGGCGTCCCAGAGAGAGCAGGAGGCGCCACAGAGAGGCAGGGGGTGGGGAGGACCCCCGTGAACAGCGAGGACTCTATAATCAGTAAGTCCTTCCAGACTCGTTATTTCTAAACTTTATAAAGTGTTTTTTACAGCTTACAGGGTGGGTACAGACATGGGAGACCCCTTTCCTGAATGCAGGTCCAGACACGCTGCATTCAATGGTACTTTCAGTTTGGAAAGAACCAGGGGGGTGACAGGTCCTCTTTAAGTATAAGGTTCTTTAACTTTTAATATAGTACTTTTAACCATATTTTTAGCCACAATTTATCAAATTCAGCTCAATACTGAGATTTCACATGTATTGTTATTTGACAAAAATAAAATTCTTGAGCATAACTGACTGATCCCTATATATTTAACCTTTGTCAGGCTGCATAATTTTACATGAAATATCTCGACCCCTTATCTCGGAAGGGGGTGAAGATATTTTATTGAAATTTGGCCAATATATTCTGGACCAAAACTGCAGAGATGTCACGAAATTTCAGCCCTCTATGGCTTTTCGAAAAAAAAAAGTTATTGCAATTTTAAAATGGAATAGTTACAATTGTACCTACTCAGCCGGACGAAGGTTAAAAGTCACATATAATCTTACCATAGCTGTTAGCGCTGGGTCCTCCCTTAACAATTTACTGTCTCTATATGTGCTTATTCACTACCTGTGATTTCTCATTTGGGAGGATTCATCAGGAGGCTAGGGCTGCACTGTTTCCCACATCAACATCATCTATCATCCTGCACGGTACAGAACATCACAGAGCTGTGCTGTAATCACTTACTACAGTTTTTTCATTACCGCCCCCAGAAGATATATTGAATCCATGGTGCTGACTGAAGCTCTAGGAGAATTAACTGAGGCATCAGCACTGTTTCTGTCTCCTCGTGCCACAGCTTCTTATTGTGAAAGGAGATGTCTACAGGGGACAGTGATAAAAGCAGGGTGAGTGACAGCAGCACCACAACAACTTCAAGAAATCTCTCTCAAGCAAATCATCATCGGGGGTGGAGATAGAAACAGGAAGTGAGATACCAGTGTGGCCCTGATGATGATGATGATTTTTTAATGGGATGACAGGGATAGAAGAGTTATTTGGCGGTACTGGCGACAGATACCCTGCTTCTATCACTGCTCCCTGGTGATGTCTTCTTTCACAGACAGGGACAGAAGCAGATTGCCAGTGCCTCGGTCACTTCTCACACCGAATCTATCAGCGCCAAGGATACAGTACATCTTCAGATACCAGAGCCCTATAATCTTGCTGATGCCTCATTTGACACTCCGTTCAACTACACGTCACAGAAAATGATGTAAAACTCATTTAGAACTGAGCAGGCTAGGGAGAAGTGGAGAGTATTTTGTAAGAATGCAAATTACAAACGTGCTTAAAGTGTTAAAATAGATATTTAGAAAGAATGTTTTAGGTATTAGACCACTCCCATAAGTTTTACAGTGAGCACCTTGGATTTGCCAATTCAACTCCACTTGTCCTTATGATAAAAAAAACAAACGAAAACATGATTTTCATTTGAACCTTTATTATGATGATTTGAAGTGGAAAAATCAAAAGCACAGCTTACATACCGTATTTCTTTTGTAACAGAAGTAAACAGATGTGTACTCATTGAGGCACATTAGTCTATATTCCCTATAGTCATATTCAAAGTTTATATCAGATTCCCTGGTTATAAAACTTCTGACAATTCTGCAGCTGAATCCCTGCAGACAAGCAGAACCAGATGAGATCTGTGCAGTAATTCCTTTGTTCTATAGAACATTATGTGCTATATGTACTACCAGGACTGGAAAATATCAGCTGCAGAAAGGTACTTGAAGCTGTCACACACAGGTCAGGAGAGCCGCTGAGAGGTGCAACGCAATCCTTGCATAATTCATTTGTTACACACTCCACAGTACCACTTCTCCTGTCCTGTATGCTGGGTGTAATCCTCAGTATCTGTATTATTCTGTATATATACACTGCACAGTACCATTTCTCCTGTCCTGTATACTGGGTGTAATCCTCAGTATCTGTATTATTGTGTATATATACACTGCACAGTACCACTTCTCCTGTCCTGTATGCTGGGGGTAATTCTCGGTATCTGTATTATTCTGTTTATATTCATTGTACAGTACCACTTCTCCTGTCCTGTATACTGGGTGTAATCCTCAGTATTTTTGTTATTCTGTATATATACACTGTACAGTACCACTTCTCCTGTCCTGTATACTGGGTGTAATCCTCAGTATTTTTGTTATTCTGTATATATACACTGTACAGTACTGCTTCTCCTGAGCTGTATGCTGGATGTAATCCTCAGTATCTGTATTATGCTGTATATAAGCACTGTACAGTATGACTTCTCTTGTCCTGTATATTGAGTGTAATCCTCAGTATGTGTATTATTCTGTATATATACACTTCACAGTACCACTTCTCCTGTCCTGTATACTGGATGTAATCTTCAATTTCTGTATTATTCTGTATATATACACTGCACAGTACCACTTCTCCTGTTCTGTATACTGGGTGTAATCCTCAGTATCGGTATTATTCTGTATATATACACTGCACAGTGCCACTTCTCCTGTCCTGTATACTGGGTGTAATCCTCAGTATCTGTATTATTCTGTATATACCATGCACAGTACCCTTTCTCCTGTCCTGTATACTGGATGTAATTGTAATTCTCAGTATCTGTATTATTCTGTATATATACAATGTACAGTACCACTTCTCCTGTGCTGTATACTGGGTATAATCCTCAATATCTGTATTGTTCTGTATATATACACTGCACAGTACCACTTCTCCTGTCCTGTATACAGGTTGTAATCCTCATTATCTGTATTATTCTGTATATATATGTCGGGCCCACTAGGACAAGGGGTACTCGTGACGCCACCCACTATATGCGGCCAGTGATGGGGCCGCCGCTGCTGCAGAACCTCCGGGGATGATGGAATAGCAGCTTAGGTGGGATAGTTCCAGTGGGTAGAACTGTGTTCCCCGGGGCAGTAAGAGTTAAAATCTATGGTGTAGTGTGCAGGCTTGGTGCAATTCACTTACTAACCAGATGCTGCAGAAATCCTCCCTCGGTGTTGGAGCTGACAGGCTGTGGCTCTGCAGTTGCAGGGTCGTTGTAATCCTGTATGGAGGAATATCATTTATGCAGAGACCCACGGAAGCAGATTCAGGGTTTTCCGTGTTTACTCTCAAAGTTCTTCAGTACAGTTTACACTTCAGTTACAGTTCTTACAAGACTCAGTTCTTAGTACATGGGCTCACTCTCCCCTCCGGGGTTCCCTTAACCTCTGCAGCCAGGTCTCTCTCTGTGACCCCTCACACTATCTCTGTGTCCTTTCCGGGCTGTTAACTCTCTCTCTGTGTACACTTGGTGGGTGTCTCCAGACAGTATGGCGGTGACTCGGGCCCCTGTGGGTCCTCCTGGAAATCACTGAGCTGCCTGTCCTTTGGGGTAGGGACCCTAACGTGTAGCTGTGGTCCCCCGTCGTGTTGTCTGGGGATGCCGGGTAAAACTACGGTCCCCTCTGGAGCCGACACTCTGCTCAGCCCAGCCTCCAGCAGTCCTCCAGTGTGAGGCTCTACCAGGCTCTTTCTCTCTGCCTCTTTCAGTATCATAGGAGGGCTACTCCACCTGCAGTCGGTTGCTTCAGCTGTAAGTCTAGGGCCCGCGTATCACCGTCCCTCTCCGTCCTCTCACACTCCTGGGGATCTGGCTCCGGATAGGCTTTCTCTCTCCTCCGGCTCACCCTGGCTCGGTACAGATTCTGCGCTCCTTACACCTTCACTCTTCCAGGATGTGTGTGTCTTTCTTCCTGCTCAGCCTAGCTCAACCTTCTGCTGTCTCTTTGGCCTGTGCCGTGTTCCTCAGCCTGCTGCTGCTCTTGGTCTTTGCTGCTCGGCACCCTGGGCCTACTGAACTCCTTCCTCCTCCCCCTCACTATTTCTACTGTCAAGTCACCTGACTACGTGTGTGCCCAACCCACTCCTCTAAATCCACCACCCCTCACTTGCCTAGAGTCTCCAATCTCAGGGCTGGATGCTACCATCTACTGCACGTGGGTTATGTGGGCTGTGAGGGTGTTGTTGTGCAACTATTGTCCTACCTGCCTGGCTGCAGTTCCCTTTTGTGGCCTCCTGGACGCAGGGGCGCCACACTCTCCCAGAGTTAACTAGCGCGTCCCCGCACTGCCCGTCATGGATCCCCCTGAAAACATTTTATTTTTCAAACAACATTAAACATTACGAATACTTGGTTTCTTCCCATCTGGGAAGTTCGATGCTTCAAACGTTTAACTATAAACAAGTGCATGGGTATATCTACGTCATTACCCTCTTGGACCTCTACCGGTCTAATGCTACAACGCATTCTCTTTCTTTTGCTATAAAACACATTATAAACACTACTCTATATCAAAAGCATAAAAACATTATTTCCTCCTTCGTTCAAAAAGTGCAAAAAGTCTCAAAATTCTCAAAAATCAGTTCAAAGTTCAAAGTGCACGATTCAAAATTTAAACAGTCACTTGCACCATCTCTCACGTGCAAACTGGTCTTAAAACCAAAGGGGAGCACACTAAGGTGCTCAACTATATACAAGGGAGAGTTCATATCACCTCATCGTCCGTGATGTCAATGTCAATAAACATATAAGACAAACAGGGGAATGCTAGCATTCATTCAGGTATGGGATGGGGGCAATAAGGAATACACCTCATTCACACTTACAAGTCTTCTTCTTGTCTTCTTTCAGGATGCAGAACCCAGGTCTCACTCCTTCTTTCCTTCTTGCTTATTCTTCCACGGGATTGTCTGTGGTTCTCTTCTTCTTGGAAACAACTCGAGGTCTTGCAGCGTTTGGATCAGCAAATAACTCTCCAGAGTTTGAGTAGCTGCATCAGCTGTAGACTTTACTGGAACAGTCTCGATAACAGTTGTAGGACCCGTGTTCACAATTGGGTCCGGTGGTACTACTGGATCAGATTCCTCCAATGCTGGCATGTCATCTTCTGATGCATTTAAACATAGTCTCTGTACTGTTATGCCGCACGGGCCTCTTGCTCCTTGTACAATAATATAGGAGACCCACTCTGCAACCTGCACTTCCCTGTCCGGGTGTTTCTCTGGAAGGTGCGATTCCACATCACGGCGATTAATGTAAACATCACAGTCTGTTCCAGGTTCTCGAGCAAAGACATATCCTTCTGCATGTTTAATCTTAACAATTCTGCCTTCATGCCTCTGGGATCTATTAATGCTCACATCTCATCTGGCAACAGTTTTTAAATACTGCGTACGCGCAATCATTTCCCGCTTCTTTTCTAGCCGTTCTAATTATTCTTTTTCCCAACTCCTGCCACATCTTTTCAAGTACTCGTCTCTAGTTACAATTTCTACAGGGCCTACGGGGCCGTCGGGATCTCCTAAGAAGCCCATCATATCATCATTTGCCTTGTCTCGCTCCCACCAGCAGCGGAGCTGCTCCCCTCTCACCTCAGTCGTCATAGGTGCTGGTATCAGGGGCTCCGGCAGGGATAACCATCTTTCCTCCAGGGTTCCTAGTGGGTCTGCTTCTCTTATTGCAGGACGCGGTGCAGCGCTGGGCACAGATAGATCCACTAGGGTCGCGGTGCGGCATCCACCCTCGCTCTCCACTCGATCACAGGTGTCTTCAACCCAGCCGGGTTGCATAGATACAGTTTGATAAGTCTGCTGGTGATCCACACTGATCTGGATCCGGGTACGCTGTTCTTAGATACGGGTCATCTGCTGGGGCAGCAGTCGCAATATACCTCGACGGGTGTCTTGGACGTGAGGACGTTCTCTGCCGCCTTCTGCCATCTCGCTCTGGTCACACAAGGTCTCCCCCTGGCCGGGTTCCTCCCCCGGTTCGCTCCGTGTCTCGTAATGGCGACTGCTTCTCTTCCGGTTGCTCGTTCCGCCCCCTCCTGATGACGATTTCCTTCTTGGTTCCCGCCAGCTTCCCATTGGTAGGAGGGTCAAGGGGCGGAGGCTCTCCTTTCAGAGTGACGGCTGGCTCTCCCGGAGTTAAGGGGAGCCAGGGCGGGTCCTTCTCTTCGCGCCTTGGACCGGGCCGGCCCACGATGGGAGTTTTGGTTACGCCTCCTCTGCACATGGCGCTAAGCTTCTATGGCCGCCATTAAGGTCAGATTTTGGCGGGAAAGTCCAGAACACGTTGTTTTAGGCGCACGGGGTCCAATTCTTTTGGACCAGGTAGATCCTGTTCGTGACGCCAGGTTGTCGGGCCCACTGGGACGAGGGTACTCAGTAGCGGACCGGGTCGGCTGCTGGGGAAGTCACGGGTGGTCCTGGTCCGGACCGTGTTCCTGGCTCGACAATAAAAGGGGAAATATTTACAGGGGATTGTAAGTCGTGACGCCACCCACTATATGCTGCCAGTGATGGGGCCGCCGCTGCTGCAGAACCTCCGAGGATGATGGAATAGCAGCTTAGGTGGGATAGTTCCAGTGGGTAGAACTGTGTTCCCCGGGGCAGTAAGAGTTAAAGTCTATGGTGTAGTGTGCAGGCTTGGTGCAATTCACTTACTAACCAGATGCTGCAGAAATCCTCCCTCGGTGCTGGAGCTGACAGGCTGTGGCTCTGCAGTTGCAGGGTCGTTGTAATCCTGTATGGAGGAATAGCATTCACGCAGAGACACCACAAGGGAAGCAGATTCAGGGTTTTCCGTGTTTACTCTCAAAGTTCTTCAATACAGTTTACACTTCAGTTACAGTTCTTACAAGTCTCAGTTCTTAGTACACGGACTCACTCTCCCCTCCGGGGTTCCCTTAACCTCTGCAGCCAGGTCTCTCTCTGTGACCCCTCACACTATCTCTGTGTCCTTTCCGGGCTGTTAACTCTCTCTCTGTGTACACTTGGTGGGTGTCTCCGGACAGTATGGCGGTGACTCGGGCCCCTGTGGGTCCTCCTGGTCGTCACTGAGCTGCCTGTCCTTTGGGGTAGGGACCCTAACATGTAGCTGTGGTCCCCCGTCGTGTTGTCTGGGGATGCCGGGTAAAACTACGGTCCCCTCTGGAGCTGACACTCTACTCAGCCCAGCCTTCAGCAGTCCTCCAGTGTGAGGCTCTACCAGGCTCTTTCTCTCTGCGTCTTTCAGTATCATAGGAGGGCTACTCCGCCTGCAGTCAGTCGCTTCAGCTGTAAGTCTAGGGCCCGGGTATCACTGTTCCTCTCCGTCTTCTCACACTCCTGGGGATCTGGCTCCGGATAGGCTTTCTCTCTCCTCCGGCTCACCCTGGCTTGGTACAGATTCTGCGCTCCTTACACCTTCACTCTTCCAGGACGTGTGTGTCTTTCTTCCTGCTCAGCCTAGCTCAACCTTCTGCTGTCTCTTTGGCCTGTGCCGTGTTCCTCAGCCTGCTGCTGCTCTTGGTCTTTGCTGCTTGGCACCCTGGGCCTACTGAACTCCTTCCTCCTCCCCCTCACTATTTCTACTGTCAAGTCACCTGACTACGTGTGTGCCCAACCCACTCCTCTAAATCCACCACCCCTCGCTTGCCTAGAGTCTCCAATCTCAGGGCTGGATGCTACCATCTACTGCACGTGGGTTATGTGGGCTGTGAGGGTGTTGTTGTGCAACTATTGTCCTACCTGCCTGGCTGCAGTTCCCTTTTGTGGCCTCCTGGACGCAGGGGCGCCACATATACACTGCACAGTACCACTTTTCCTGTCCTGTATACTGGGTGTAATCCTCAGTATCTTAATTATTCTATATATAAACACTGCACAGTATCACTTCTCCTCTTCCTTATACTGGGTATAATCCTCAGTATCTGTATTGTTCTGTATATATACACTGCACAGTACCGTTTCTCCTGTCCTGTATACTGGGTGTAATCCTCAGTATCTGTATTATTCTGTATATATACACTGCACAGTACCACTTCTCCTGTCCTGTATACTGGGTGTAATCCTCAGTATCTGTATTATTCTGTATATATTCACTGTACAGTGCCACTTCTCCTGTCCTATATACTGGGTGTAATTCTCGGTATCAGTATTATTCTGTATATATTCACTGTACAGTATTACTTCTCCTGTGCTCTATACTGGATGTAATCCTCAGTGTCTGTATTAGGCTAGGGTCACACATGCAGATTTTACTTGTGTTTTTGGAGACCTGCGTTTTCTAAAAACGCATGTAAAAACGCACCCATAGGCCCCCATGCAAAAAACGCATGCCACAATAGCAAAAATACATGTCTGAAGGTACCATGCGTTTTTGGGTGCGTTTTTGGCTCCACACCAAAAAATAGTGCATGATGCAGCATTTTTTCAAAAACGCACCCAAAAACTCAGAAAGCAGTATTTTTTGGTGCTTTTTCAAAAACGCATGCGTTTTTGTAACAAGGGGCCCTATGGGAAATGTATGCATTTTTGAAAGTGTCAAAATGTACATGCGTGTTTGCATGCGTTTTTAAACAAAAGGCATGCATTTTTAAGGGCTTTTTAAGGGGGCCCACACACCTAACAGCAAAAACGCAGGTGGCCTAAAAACACCTAAAAAAACACATGGCATGTGTGACCCTAGCCTTATTCTGGATATATACATTGTACAGTACCACTTCTCCTGTTCTTTTGTCGAATAGGCTAGATTGGACTTTGTAGGGGTCATTATTGGGTTATTATTTTCTACATTCCTAAAGGCTAATAAAATAAATCTTGAAAAACCTACTTAAATGGTTAATTCCACATGTGGAAGTCATCAGCTATCTTATAGATAGGAGATAATTTCACTGTAGAATTAACCACTAGGACCCCCACAATCGCAAGAAAAGTACCTTAGGGTGGCTTCACTCTGCGGTCAGGTCCGGTCCGGGGCTGTCAGGGGTGAACCTGACAGCCCCGGACCGAATCAGCACACAAAACCGGAGGGCTAATATGCCCTCCGGTCCGGTGTGCATACTGTCGCAGCTGCCGCTGCTGATTATTCAGGATTGCGGCTTGCAGGGAGCTAGCCGCGGTCCTGAATTATAACAGCGGCGTGCAGCCGCCGGTGTCCAGTTCCCGGATCCTCCCGGATCGGGGCAATCTGGCCCCATTGGCTCCCATGTTAAAGCAGTGCCGGATTGCCCCGGAAGGATCCGGGGGAATCCGGGAGGATCCGGGAGACACCAAGTAGGTGCAAATCGGACTCCCCGGACCCAAAAACATTGCATGCAATGTGTTTGGTGCCGGGAGGAAAATCCCAATTCTCCCGGATTCTTCCGACGAAATGGCAGCCAGATGGCAGATAACTGACATCCGGCTCCATCCGGCCCCATAGGATACTATGGGGCCAAAATCTGGTCCGGGGCTGTCACCTGACCACAGTGTGAAGCCACCCTTATGGTACCTTTACACGCCGCGACGGCAGGCTGGATACATCCCGCTACAGGCTACAAATGTAGCTTGTAGCGTCAATGTAGCCCGTCGTAGCGGCGTCTGAAGACGTGACGCTACAGCCGGCAACAGATACATCTGTTTCCTAGCTCTGCTCGAAAACTGATGGCTACAACGCCGATGGTAGCGAGCTGTATCGGCGTGTAAAGAGGCAACGGAAGGGAACTCGGGACAGCCTGCAATGTAGCTAAGGCGTGACCCTGGCTCCGTGTTACCGCGCCCCATGTGCGATCATTGGTGGAAGCTCCTGCATGACGATTGGTAGTCGCTGCATAGGGAGGCATATTTAAAGGAGCTGACGAGTCACACTACCGAATCGCTCGAGCGTGCTGTATTACTCAGCCTCCTGCGTTGCCTGCCCAATCAGGATGTTATTGCTTCGTCCTATCAGCGTACGGACGGCTCGTAATCCACAAATGTGGCACGCCTATGTGCTGTCCCTGCTGCACCAGGTACGCCCATAGTAGCTGGTTATAGCGGTGTGTAAATGAGCTACAGCTGGCTACTTGAGACACCCGGCGATGTAGCTAGCTATAGATGTAGCGTGGCGTAGCGAACCTTGTGGCGGCGTGTAAAGAGGGTGCGTTGACCTTTTGTAACCGTTTGAGCGTGCTCGTGCACGTGAAGTAGCAAGATGTATCCAGCCTGCCGTCGCGGCGTGTAAAGGTACCTTTAGAGCAACATGTAAATGGAGCTGTGTTCAATCATACTCTCTGCCACACCATTCACATGTAGCTCTTTAGATAATTCCTTTAAAGCAATACAATGTTTCCCTCACTCCAACAGTGCTAGGAAATAATACCCCAGAGAGTGCTACAAGACAACAACATATGGTGGCTACATTTATTTCAGCCGTTAACAAAACACAGTAACATACAGCAATGATTATGTGAGTCGTAATCTCTCTAGCGTGGGCTATCTCTTTTGCTTGTTGCAGTGTAAGCAAAGCTCATTACTTATAATAACTGTTTCCACTACTCTCAAATCTACTTTTCATGCTTGCAGGATAATGCTAATTTGACAGAGCCTCCTTTGATATATTGATGGACATCTGGAATCTATTTGCTTAAATTGGCAGTGCCAACTGGCTTATAAAATGCTGCCAAAGGGATTTGACAGCAAAATATATTACATCAAAACATATTTTATAACTTGTCTAGTGATAGAAATGTTAACCATTTTTGTGTATAAAATAATTTGGAAACATTTTAAAGGGATAGAAAAAGTTTAAGACATAATCTCTGCTTTTAAACAATATTACAAGGCACTACCAAATTTCTTTTTGTGACATTTTATTTAAGCCAGCATATTTGTGCTAGATGTTTCGGTCATACAATAGACTTTCATCAGTATCACTGGTAAAGAATAGAAACATATGTGAAAATGAATAATCAAAAAATGGTGCAGAATATATGCCGTGAATCTATCTATTTACATAATTCTGAAGTCCCGATTGTCATCCACATTTGTCTCGATGTCCTCCTATCACATATAGCGCCAGCCATATTTGCACACTCAAGTGATGGATGTGCAAATATGGTGGCCGTTCACAGAAGTGTCCACAGAAAGAGATTATCTTGTATATAGACGAGCGCTCCCAGTTCCAGAAAGACACCATCCAGATTCTTCTTATTTTCCAAAGAAGTAATTTATTCCATCAGTAATGTAGTGGAGAACATACAACGCATTTCGGCTTTACAGTAGGGATAAGCCTTCCTCAGGTATACATGTGTACTAATATTTTCTCTTTATATAGGGTCTGAGCTCTTAGATAATTAACCTAATTATGCTAAGTGCTAGGTCAGGTTGCCTGGTTAATGAGAAATCCCTGATTGCCTCTCCTTAATTCTCTGGGAGACCTCTTTTTTTTCCTATATCTATAAAGAAAGTGTATATTTCTATTTCTATATTTAAGTGCATAATAATTAGTAAAAAATAAAAATAAAAGTTGTATGTTCATAATAAAACAACACAATAAAAAATAATAAATAATACAATAGAATTCATTAAAATCTATTTCTTCATAATAAAACAACATCATTATTCATTTTAAAACCATTTTACTATTGAGGTACTGCCATCTCAATGCAAGCATGCTCTCATAGATCTAATGGGTTATCCAGATGTATTATCCTCATATATACCGTATTTTTCGCTTTTTAAGACGCACTTTTGTTCCCCCCAAACATTGGGGGGGAACGGGGGTGCGTCTTAAAAAGCGCATGTAAAAAAAAAAAATATTAAACATTAAATATTACCATTATAAGGGGGTTTGTGGGGTGCAGCTGCCCAGTGGGGATGCCGGAGGCAGGTTCCGGTGGGTGGGGGGCACCGCTGCAGGACCGGAGCAGCGGAGATGTACCGGCGGCAGCAAGCGGTGGGCGCCGCCATGTTTGTTGTGGTAGCCGGCCGGTAGAGGTAGAGGCTTCAAAATGGCCGCGGGTCTCCATTATGGCCGCGGCCATTTTGTTGAAGCCTCTACCGCTGGCTGCAATGTTAATGAATGCAGCCAGCCACAAAAACATGGCGGCGCCCACCGCTTACTGCCGCCGGTACATCTCTGCTTGCTCTGGTCCTGCAGCTGTGTCCCCCACGAGAACCTCCCTCCGGCACCCCCGCCGAGCAGCTGTACCCCCCTCGGTGAGCCATGGGGGTCTGGGGGGGGGAGATGGCCATATAGGGTTGGGGATGGGGGGCACATACACAGGATAGGGGGCACATACAAAGGATGGGGGGTCACATACACAGGATGGGGGGGCACATACACAGGATGGGGGGCACATACACAGGATGGGGGGGCACATACACAGGATGGGGGCATATACACAGGATGGGGGCATATACACAGGATGGGGGGCATATACACAGGATGGGGGGGGCACATACACAGGATGGGGGGCATATACACAGGATGGGGGCATATACACAGGATGGGGGCATATACACAGGATGGGGGGCATATACACAGGATGGGGGGCACATACACAGGATGGGGGCATATACACAGGATGGGGGGCATATACACAGGATGGGGGGCATATACACAGGATGGGGGGCATATACACCGGATGGGGGGGCACATACACAGGATGGGGGCATATACACAGGATGAGGGGCATATACTGATTGTAAGACGGACACTGGCATTATAAGACGGACCCCATTTAACATTAAAAACTTTTTTTTCTCATTTCCTTCACCAAATTTGGGGGTGCGTCTTATAATCCGGTGCGTCTTATAAAGCGAAAAATACGGTACATCTGATTTTCTAAATATGCTGTAAAAATGTCTGAAAGACTTCCCTCGTTTGTCTTCCATATTTAACAAACTAATTCCAAATCTATCTTGTTATTAAAATTTTCTATAGAGTGGGACCAATTTCTCTGTCTTAGGCGGCCGTCACACGCTGAGATATCTTTAGCGATATTGTAAGCGATCACGTGCACGCGCGATCGCTTACAATATCGCTCACATCGCTGGTGAGCTGTCACACAGACAGACTCACCAGCGATGTGGAGCCGCGATCTCGCTGGTAACTATGCTACACATCGGGTTACTAGGCGCCGCGCGTCGCTTAGTTACCCGACGTTTACCATAGTTACCATCTCCCAGCATAGGCTCTGCGCTGGGAGATCGTTCATCGTGGTGTCACACATCACGATGAAGCAGATCGTGGCATCGTTCATCGCTAGATCTGAGCTCCGGAGCTCAGATCAGCGATGTCACGATCAAGCGATTTCACATCGTAAATCGCTTGATTACATGCAACGATTTCTTGCCCGATATCGCTTAAGTGATCAAAAAGGAGATTGCTTAAACGATATCGGGCAATAAATCGTTCCGTGTGACTGCCGCCTTAGTTTATATATAGTCGGGTGTTAGAACTGACTTCCATGCGGTCCATTATATTATTGCAGTTGATTTAAGGATTGCACCACCCGACTCTCTCATTTTCCAGAGATATACACAGGTCATCAGATGGACTTTAACTCAACCTCAGATAAAGAGGTTATAAGCAGCAATAGAAACACGTCACCACCTGCATTTATCATTCACTTCAGTTTTTGATTTACAAATACTGATGTCAAATACTGATCAAATACTTAACGTGTAATAACGTGGCCTTAGGCTGCATTCACACACAGTGTTTTTGCTGCGTTTTCTGAGGTTCTGTTTTTGCGGAATTTTCAGCAGCAAAACTGGATCTGTTTTTTTAAACAGATGTAAAAAGACGCATTGCATTTGTGATCCGTTTTTGATGCTTTTTTTAAGAAGTATTTTTTGAGGCATTGTGTACTTAAAAAGACAGTGATAAAGATAGATAAGGAAAAAAAGGTGTCTTTGATGTCTTTTCCTTTTTTCTCAGGGAGACTTTTTTTTTAGTTATTTACATACATAACTAAAAAAATTGGCGTGGGCTTCGACATATTTTCTATTGCTAGCTAAGGGTAACACAAGCAGCCAGTGGCTGCTTACCCCCGCTGCCTGGTGTTTCTTTCACTGGCAATGAAAAATACAGAGGAGCTCTATTTTTTTTTTTTTTTTTTACTTATTTAAATAAATAACTTTAAAAAAATGACCTGGGCTTCACTGTATTTTCTATTGGCAGCAAAGGTAACCCAGGGACCTGGGGGCTGTAATTTTCAGCATGGTAATGAGTCGGTTGACAGGGTAGGGGGATACTCGGACACCGGGACAGATTGTCACTTTGATGGGGGATCACGGCTGGTCGGTTCCATGCCCTGGACCCTCCTCAATGGCAGGGATGGTGGGGGATGATGATGATTGATGGGGGAATGGTAATGGGACGCCACCTGTGCTACCTGGTAACGTGGATACCAGCACTGCAGCCAGTCGCTGAGGTGATGGAGGTGCAGCTCAGAGTAGTACAGCTCCCCACAGGTGGAGCTTTACCTCAGGGCAGCGTGGGTAGATGATGGGAGTAGTAGTAGTGGTTCTACTGTAAACACTGCAGGTGGCGACGGGGAAGCAGGCACACACACACAAATGTCTCTGTTTCAGTACCTTTTTACTGATGTCCGGTAACAGGTACAGTCCAGGAAAGTAACCAGGTTCTCGGTGCATTTTGTGACATTCACCTTGGAAAGTTGTGAGGCCTTCTCTGTTATTGTGTGCTGTGATTGGGGTAAGTCCTGCCTGAAACTGAACTTGCCACTCCTTCTCCCTCTCAGGATACTACACCATAACCGACAATGAGGACTTTTCTGTGGGATCCCTATTCTCTGCTTAGGTCCCTGGTCCTGTACTTGGTCAGGTTTGAGTGTTTTTTCGTCTTTACCTCAGGGGGATTAGATCCTCCTGGTTTGTCCGGGCTTTCTCTGCTACGCTTGGATTATTAGCAGAATTGGACTCCAGTGTCCAGGTGGGCTAAAGGGAAATGTCGCGCCCAGGCTTTGAGGTACTCGGGTGTCAGGCTGCAAAAGAGTTCAGCGGTATCACAGGGAATGGCGGCCGCGCCTGACCCCGTGTTCTGGGTCTATCTTCCAAAAAGGGGGCTATATTTACAGGGGACTATTTACAGTTGTCTGTTGTGATGCCACCTGTAGTATCTGGTGAGATGCCACCAGTGCTGCCACAGTCCGCCAAAGGTGGATGGAATTGCAGCTGAGGTGGTAAAGTCCTCCACAGTTAGGACTGGGACCTCCGGGGCAGCGTAGTGAGAAGGGTCAGCTTGTAGTGGAGCTGGGATGGTATAGGGGGGTGCTGGAGCAGTCTATGAGGGGCACCAGGAGCGGAGAAGAAGGATACACGCACACTGCAAAGTCTCTTTTACCTTTTACTGATGTTTAGCTGGTAAAGACGTCCAGGGCACTGACGGGTGGACAGGTTGCACAGTGGGTCCCCACAGCAAGTGGGTATAAGGCCTCCTCTGCTCTGTAGTGATGATTGAAGCACATCCTGCTTGCAGTCAGACTTGCCTCCTCTCTCTTCCTGAGTGTAGTGTCTGTCTCTCCTCCTGTGCGGTCTCCGGGTTACCCTTGCTGATCACTGCGGTGCTGTACTGCTGTGTCTGGCTCCCTCTCTTGACCCACAGGGAATAACCGGGTGGCTGTTGAATATTCATTGTGCACAATATGCACATGTTTATATGTGTCTGTAGCTTGATCATGAATTCCTTAACTTGTCTTGTTTATGAGCTGTAAAATACTTCTCTTATTTTGATGCCTCGTGATTTTATTATGCTCATTCTTTTGTTAAGTGCCACCTTACCTTGGAAGATACTGCTTTGGGCTATGTTGGCTAGGTTATGGGTATATCAGGACTAGGGAAAATAATTAAAGAGGACCTGTCACCCTCCTGGTGCCATGCTAAACGAATACCGCACCGAATGCAGCGTGTCTGCTGTATTCAGGAAAGGGGTCCACTATGTCTCTAGCCCCCCTGTAAGTTGTTAAAAAGATTTTATAAAGTGTACAGATAAGGAGTCCGGAGGGACTTACTCAGTAATGAGTCATCACTGCTCCCTGGTGTCCTCCTCACCTGCAGCCTTCTGTGTGCCACCTCCAACCCTTGGCGATGACACATACAGGAGGCTGAACAAAAGGGGGCTGGAGGTGGACTAGAGAGGGCTGGAGGTGGAACAGAGAGGGATGGAGGCGGGGAGGACACCAGAAGCAGCGATAACACATACAGGAGGTTGAACAAGAGAGGGCTGTAGGCGAGGAGGATACCATACAACAGCAATAACTCATTACTGAGTAAGTCCCTCCGGACTCCTTATCTTTACACTTTATAAAGTCTTTTTAACAGTTTACAGGGGGGGGCTAAAGACATGGGAGACCCCTTCTCTGCATGCAGCAGACACGCTGCATTCAGTGCTGCATTTAGTTAGCATAGCACCAGAGGGGTGACAGGTCCTCTTTAAACTACCCAGGTCTCCTCCCCATAACACTGAGATTGGCTGCATACTTCATTCTCAGATAAGGCTAATCTATGTTAGGGCCGCTTTACACACACCAACATCTGTGACCAACTTCTGAACATATCTCTGGTTGCAGTGAAATCATGGACACATTGTTCCATTTTGTATACAGCCACAACATGGAACAATGTGTCCATGATTTCTCTGCAACCAGAGATCTGTTCAGAAGTTGGTCACAGAAGTTGGTGTGTGTAAAGCGGCCCTTAGGTTAATCTATGATTTTTTTGACCAGTAATGTCAGCATGCAGGTGTGGCACTAACCTCCCATATCACTGCTGCACTATTTACTTAGCAATATATTGTTTAGAAACACTGCCAGATGATAATGGTCTGTGATGAAGGGGCATGATTATAGGCGATACTAAAGCTCCCGTCACACACAACGACGCAACAGCACACAGGACTGGAGGGCTAATATGCCCTCCGGTCCGGTGTGCAGCCGCACGCGTTCCCACTGCTGGTAAGTCAGGACTGCTGCGCCGCGGTCCTGACCTGTCAGCGGCTGCAGCTGCGTGCGGCTGCACACCGGACCGGAGGGCATATTAGCCCTCCAGTCCTGTGTGCTGATCCAGTCCGCGGCTGTCAGGGTCATCCAGGATAGCCCCGGACCGGATCACGCCGCAGTGTGAAGGCACCCTAAGCTGCATCTCTCTATGAGGATATCGTTTATGGTACCTTTACACGCCGCTACAGTAGGTTGGAAACAACCGGGTGTCTCACGTGCACGAGCACGTTCCAACGGTTGCAAACAGTACCCGATACCGCCTTTACATGCCGCTACAAAGTGCTCTACCGAAGGTTTAATCTATCTCTGGAGGCACCGCCGGGTGCCACAAGTTACCTTCTGTAGAGCACCGTCCCTCATTTACACGCCGCTACAGAAGGTAATATGGGAGGACCTGGTGCAGCAGGGACAACACATAGGCGTGCCAGAGTTGTGGATTACGAGACGCTCGTACGGTGATTGGACAATGCAATAGCATCATGATTGGCCAGCCAGCGCAGGAAGGCTGGCTAATACATGACGCTATAGCAAATGTGTAGTGTGACTGGTCAGCTCCTTAAATATGCCGCCCTATGCAGCAACAACCAATCATAACGCAGGAGCTTCCACCAATGATCGCTGAAGGGGGGCGGTTTCCCGGAGGCTGTGTCACGCCCCAGGGAGTTAACTAGGTGACGAAAAAACCTTCCCGTACCGCTACCATCGGGTTGAAACCAACCTGTTTTAGAGCACTGCTCTGAAACAGGTGCCGACAGTGATGGGTGGCCACAACCTAGTTTACATGCCGCTACCTCGGGTTGATTTGACGGTGCAAGATACATTTGTCTCTGATACCCGGTTGTTTCCAACCTTCTGTAGCGGCGTGTAAAGGTATCATTAGAGATAAGGTAATCATATAATGTTGTGACTAATAGGTTTATTGATCTGTTCACAGCGCACTGGGACTAATATAACCAAATGAGTGATGGTAGTCCCTGCTACAATAAAAAAAGATTGATTGAAAGCCATTGTTCTATTAACTCCCCAGATGATTTGTAATCCAATGAAACACTTTGAAAGCCTTGGATGTACTGCATAGAGATTTAACATAGTTGTGAATGAGGTGACATTTATTGATTCCCCAGAAGAAGAAAACTATGTTTGGTGGCAGAAAATAGAAAAACTTCCCAGGAATTGGGTGAGACTGTTCTTTTTATTATTTTGTCTATGACTAGATTCTTGCAAAACTATGCCAGTGGTTATATACATGTGAAGTTTAAGATGTCCATGGGTTTGATGGGATGGTAATATAACCATCTACTATATAATTGTCTAAGGGTTTTTTGAGTCTGTCTGTCGCCGAAATCGCGTGACAGACAGAGGCCACTCATTGGTCGCCGGCAGACGCAGCGGCCAATGAGCGCCGCGCATGCAAAAGTCCTGCACGACGCACAAATTTAAAATTCACGCGCCGCAGCGAGTCTCATCTAAGCCCCCCGCTCCTCCTGTCTCCTGGCCGCGCTCCTTCCCCACCCCCGCTCCTCCTGCCCCTCACGCCTGGCATTGCCGATGCTGACTGCTGAAGGCTCCAGGAAGAGACTGTGTGGAGCGGGTCATGAGACAGGGCGGGCTGATGTGACGTCACACAGGCCGTGTCACATGACCCGCTCCACAGAGTGAGTGAGCCTTCGGTAATGCCAGGCGGCGGTGATAATGGAGGGAAGAGGGAAGACATAGCACAGGGGGACAGGCACAGAGGTCGGGGGGTGCAGGGAGAGAGGCAGGAGGGCACAGAGGTTGGGGGTGCAGGGAGAGAGGCAGGGGGCACAGAGGTCGGGGGTGCAGGGAGAGAGACAGGGGGGCACAGAGGTCGGGGAGTGCAAGGAGAGAGGCAGGGGGGCACAGAGTTTGGGGGTGCAGGGAGAGAGGCAGGGGGCACAGAGGTTGGAGGTGCAGGGAGAGAGGCAGAGGGGCACAGAGGTCAAGGGGTGCGGGGAGAGAGGCACAGAGGCAGGGGGGCACAGAGGTCGGGGGTTCCAGGGAGAGAGGCAGGGGTTGCAGGGAGAGAGGCAGCGGGGCACAGAAGTTGGGGGGTGCAGGAAGAGAGGCAGGGGGGCACAGAGGTCGGGGGGTGCAGGGAGACAGGCACAGAGGTTCGGGGTGCAGGGAGAGAGGCAGGGGGGCACAGAGGTCGCGGGGTGCATGGAGAGAGGCACAGAGGCAGGGGGCACAGAGGTCGGGGGGTGCAGGGAGAGAAGTTGGGGGTGCAGGGAGAAAGGCAGGGGGCACAGAGGTCAGGGAGTGTAGGGAGAGAGGCACAGAGGTCGGGGGGGTGCAGGGAAAGAGGCAGGGGGGCACAGAGGTCAGGGGGTGCAAGGGGACAGGCATAGAGGCAGGAGGACAGGCAGAGAGGTGCAGGGAGACAGGCATAGAGGCAGGGGGGCGCAGACAGGGGAGACAAGCATAGAGACGAGAGACAGCTCACACACCCATATCTACTATATAATTGTCTAAGGCGTCTGTCGGTCACAGAAATCGCGCGACAGACAGAGGCCGCTCATTGGTCACCCGCAGGCGTGGCGGCCAATGAGCGCCGCGAATGCGAAAGACCTGCATGGCGCGCAAATTTTAAATTTGCGCACCGCAGCAGCTCTCATCTAAGCCCCCTGCTTCTCCTGTCCTGCCCGCGCCCCTCCCCCCCGCTCCTCCTGCCCCTCTCCGCCCCCCTGTCATGAAAATGAATATTGCTCATGATTTTTAAGGTATTGGAGAGTCAGTCCAGGCTAACTCCCTCATTCCCCCTCCCTTTTTGTTGGTTTCTGTGCAGTTTACATAGAAACAATTTCAGCATCCCCCAGCTTAAGCCATTTACGACGCCCCAATAAATAACTTTCAAGGGGGTAGAGCTGGACACCAGTTCCAACCAGTTTGTCCAGCTCTAAAGAAAATCTTTTGTCTAAATCCACCGTGTTTTCAATATTGAATTCAAGACGACCCGTTCATGCCACAAACACAGAATTCATATTTTCAGATTCGTTACCGTGTTGTGTATTCAATGATGTATTTTGTACAGTTGTACAACGTTCAGGAACCTGGGAAGAGATTGCTGGCATTCCAAATAAGAACATCAAGTCATATTTGGTATCAAACTTCTCAGAATCACCTGACCTGGAAAATGAGCCATATCTTATGTCTGTGAGCCCCCCCCCCATCTCTAGATATGGAAAATGGGGATTCATTAAGCCTGGTGAGAGAGGATGGCTCAGCAGACACGCCCACAAAGGAGGGCTCACTCTGCGAAGGGGGGTCAAAGACTTCTCCCAGTTTCATAAAAGCAAATAGGACATTTTAGGGTCATTCTGCTCTTGAGGTCTGACAGTCAACACCAGCTAACTGTCGACAGAATCTACCCATCCAGGAGAGGGGCCTCCTCCAAGAAACTAAGCACCAAGCCTGACTAGGTCTGAAACTTTTCTTACGGTATTCCTTTTATTTTTTATAACTGTTATTCATACATGTAATATTGTCTCTTATATAATATTCTGTACATCTTTTATAATCACTGCCTATTTCTGAGGAGTAAACTATTTTAATTTACTAGTCTCGATCTCCTTGTCCTATGAACGATTTCTCACGTCCTCCCTGCTCATTTTTTTACGCTATCATACAGGTACCCGGTCTACCTTGCAGACCGGTGGTGGCAGCATATCGTTTTGTGTATTTATGTGATATTGCGGGCGCGAGGGTGACTGGATGGAGGTATATATACGTTCCTGGAAGGAACTGGAGGTATATATACATCCTGTCACATCACGGGCCGCAATAGACCACATAAAGTAGAGCAGCTGGGCTCCATCCTTATCCTCTGGCAGTACCGGATTTGGCCAGCAGTCTAAGGGGGCGCCAGAGAGCTGCAGGTCCTGACTAAGCTAATCGTGACAATTGGTGGCAGAGCGGTGGGATCATAGGACATTAGTGATCTGGTTTGAGCAATCATTCCTCTCACTAAAAACTTGCACAGTTCTTACAAGAACTCTGCACAAAAGTTTTGAAGATCGAACTCAGTGGTTATTAGATCTGAGACAATACTGTGTGTGTAGCAGTTACCCCCCCCCTCTTCGTTTTTCTATTCTATCTTTTGATTTGAAATCATGGCCACAGCAGTGAAAAGCTGGTATAAAGACTATAACAAGGAGGCTCTCGCCTGCCTGTGCAAATACAGGAATATAGACCCCTCCAACAGAACCAAGAAGCAGATGGAGCAGATACTGCTGCAATTGGATGTGGAGGAAGCCCGTCACCAGAGCCCAGGGAATGGAGAGGCCAGCCAAAGCCATGTCAGTGCTGATGTACAGCGTCCGGCTGCAGAGGTCAGTCAGAGCATGGACGGTGTTGCTGCTGAGCCCTTACCTGTGGATGTAAGCCAAGTCCTACAAGGTGTTCCTGCAGGGGTCCCACCTGTAGACGCATGCCGCGTCAGCGACCAGGTCAGCATGGACCCCTATCTGCAACTGGCTTTACAGCAATATCCCGCTGAGGATTCCCAAGGACGCCTGCAGCTCATTCACCAATACCGAGAGGCTGCAGAGCGACGGGCTGAGGCCCAAGCTCAGAGAGAGCACGACCTGCGGATGGCCCAGCTGGAAAGGCAGTCATCTACCCCATTGAACTCTGAATCAACCCGTTCAACCACCTTCCAGCCGAATTCCAAGCATTTCCCTGTGCTGGATGACAACGGTGATCTGGACATTTTTCTGAGGGGTTTTGAGAAGGCGTGCTTACAGTACCAGCTGCCGAATGACCAGTATGCCCCGTACCTCATTGCAGCGTTGAGAGACAAAGCGCTAGCGGCGTTCGTGGCTCTTCCTCGAGAGCTAGATGGGAACTATGCAGCCATTAAGGAGGCTCTAATCCAGAGGTTCCAGCTGACTCCTGAGGTGTACCGCAGAAAGTTCCGGAACCTCCAGCGTGGACCACACGACAGCTACAGTGATGTGGTCCACGGGCTCAGAACCAACTTTGAGCAGTGGATTCAAGGACTGAAAGTGACCACCTTTGAGCAGATAAAGGATCTGATGGTGAAAGACCAGTTCCTGCATCTTTGCCCCACGGAGGTGCGACAGTTCGTGATGGATCGGGAGCCACCAGATGCGAACAAAGCAGCGCAGATCGCAGACACGTATGAGGCCAACCGGAGACCAGAGGGACGGAAGCCGATCATCACCAGCTGGAAGGGGGGTAAGACATCCAACACCACCCCTGCCCCTGCCAGCCGACCTTCTGGAGGCCTTGGTCCCCCTGCCAACCCCACTCGGCCGGTATCTGATCTCCGCAAGTGTTACTCCTGCAACCAGACCGGTCATCTCAGTGCCACTTGCCCAGAGAAGCAGAGGAAGAATCTACCACCAAGGCTCCAGGGCAGAAGGCATCAGTTTTTTTTGTGGGTGGGTCGGGTGGGAGGGCCTGTGAAAATTTGCAGTCTGTCACTGTGGGGGACACTGTCACTGTGGGCCTCAAGGACACTGGGGCCGAACGAACCCTCATCCGACCTGAACTGGTGTCCACGGAAGAGTTTATCCCAGGAAAGACTCTGACTGTCACCGGGATTGGGGGCGTCCGCTGTCCCCTGCCAATGGCCCGGGTGTTTATTGATTGGGGTGCGGGGAGTGGGGTGAAGGAAGTGGGGGTGTCTGAAAACTTGCCCACAAATGTTTTACTGGGGACTGATTTGGGGAAAATGTTCGCTTATTATGTCCCTGACTCCCCTCCCCGATCTGATATGGTTGGTAAGGTCAATGCTTTAACTGAAGATGTTGATGATGATGATAATGATGTTGATGATGATGACAATGATGATGATGATGATGTATCAGGAGGTACAGGAGAACTCAGCCATGTCACTCTGCGGGGTGATATTGCTGAGGATCCCCTACCAGGAGCAAGTGTTAGTGCTAAGGGTGATGGGAAGAGTCCCGAGGCCCATAAAGCGGGGAGTGCCATGCAGCTGATCAGTGTCACCACAGACGGTGACAGGGCTGATGGTAGCTGCCCCATGATGAGCACTGCTCCTGAGGTAACAGGGGATGATGGGGAAGTAGTACCCACAGCCAGGCAGGCTGATGGGACGGTGTTATTCCCCGGGGAGACGGCCTACATAGCCGCCGTCACCCGCAGTCAGAGTGCCCAGAATGCCAGGAACCCCCTGCCTTCTGGACCCTCCTCAGCCAGAGGAATAACCGAACCGGTTCCGGACCCAGAGCAGGTCCCAGAGAGTCCCGAAGAGGATGTGGCCTTAAAGTCCCTTCTGGCTGCCTCCAGCCAGGAGGTTCAGGCAGCTCTGCATACAGATGCTAGCCTAGAGACGTTAAGGATCCTCGCCAGTAAGCCCCCCTCCGAGACTGATAAGGAGAGGGTATTCTGGGACCAAGGGAGGTTGTATCGGGAGACTGTGCCCGGTACACCACAACAGGATTGGCCTAGAGAACGACAGCTGGTCGTTCCCTACCAATTCAGGGATGAGTTGTTGCGGATTGCCCATGAGATCCCCCTTGCTGGACACTTGGGGGTTAGCAAAACCAAGGCCCGGTTGTCGCACCACTTCTATTGGCCCAAAATGGGGACAGATGTGAAAAACTACTGCAGCTCCTGTATCACGTGCCAAAGAGTGGGAAAGGCAGGGCCGGCTCCTAAAGCACCCCTGAACTCTTTGCCAGTGATAGAGGAGCCTTTCCAGCGGATTGCTGTGGATATCGTGGGACCCCTGCCCATACCCAGCAGTTCTGGAAAGCGATTCATCCTCACTGTGGTAGACTTTGCTACCCGGTATCCAGAGGCAGTAGCTCTGTCTTCAATTAGGGCAGATAAGGTGGCGGATGCCCTGTTGGCCATCTTTTCCCGAGTAGGATTTCCCAGGGAGATGCTTACCGACCAGGGGACCCAGTTCATGTCTGGCATAATGAAGGCCCTCTGTAAGAAAATGCAGGTGCAGCATCTGGTATCAAGTGCATATCATCCTCAAACCAATGGTTTGTGCGAACGCTTCAATGCGACCCTCAAACAGATGTTGAAAATGCTGGTTGAGTCCCAGGGACGCGACTGGGAACGTTACCTCCCACACCTGCTATTTGCTTACCGAGAGGTCCCACAGGCCTCGACAGGGTTCTCTCCCTTCGAGCTCCTGTATGGCAGACGGGTCCGGGGACCCCTTGGTTTAGTAAGAGAATTCTGGGAAGAGGAGCAGAGCACCCCAGGAGTGTCCATCGTGGAGTATGTCATGCGTTTCCGTGACAAAATGCAGACCTTGACGCAGTTGGTGAATGTCAACATGGCGCAAGCCCAGGCTGACCAGAAGCATTGGTACGACCAGAACGCCCGTGAGCGGACCTACCGGGTGGGTCAGATGGTGTGGGTGTTGGTCCCCGTACCAAAAGACAAGCTTCAGGCAGCCTGGGAGGGCCCTTACGTCATTCACCAACAGCTCAACTCAGTCACGTACGTGGTCACCCTCGACCCCGAGCGGGGTAGGCGGAAGGCCTTTCACGTCAACATGATGAAGGCTCATCAAGAACGTGGGCCTTGTGTCCTACCGGTCTGCAACCTGCCCGAGGACGGGGAGGAAGATCCCCTCCTGGACATGTTGGCCCAAGCGAAGGCCAGCGGGTCCATTGAGGATGTGGAGATAAGCACCTTGCTATCCACAAGCCAGCGGTCTCAGATGCGAGCGGTGTTGGAATCCTTCAAAGTCATGTTCACCAACATGCCTGGAAGGACGGCGGTGGCGGTCCATGAGGTGGACACTGGTAATCATGCCCCACTCCGGCGGACAGCCTATCGAATCTCCGACGAGGTGCAGCACGTCATGCGCCGGGAGATTGATGAGATGCTGAAGTTGGGAGTGATTACCGAGTCCAAGAGCGCGTGGGCCTCACCTGTAGTCCTGGTGCCAAAGAAGGACCGGACCATCCGATTCTGTGTGGACTACAGGGGGCTCAACGCTATCACGGCCTCCGATGCACAACCAATGCCACGCATTGAGGAGTTGCTGGAGCGGTTAGCTAGTGCAAGCTATCTCTCCATTATGGATCTGAGTCGGGGATATTGGCAGATTCCCCTGAGCCCTGAGGCCCAGGAGAGGTCAGCCTTTATCACCCCCTTTGGATTGTACGAATCCACGGTCATGCCATTCGGCATGAAAAATGCCCCGGCCACTTTCCAGAGAATGGTTAACTCCCTGCTCCTGGGACTGGAGAGGTACGCGGTGGCGTACCTGGATGACATTGCCGTCTTCAGTCCCACCTGGGGGGATCACCTCAAGCATCTGCGGCAGGTGCTCGGGCGCATCCGCCAGGCAGGCTTGACCATTAAGCCAGGAAAGTGCCAGATGGGCATGAACGAGGTCCACTACCTGGGGCACCGGGTAGGCGGGGGCACGCTGAAACCAGAGCCCGGGAAAGTGGACGCTATCGTGTCCTGGCCCACCCCCAGGACCAAAAAGCAGGTGCTGTCCTTCTTGGGCACTGCAGGGTACTATAGGCGCTTCGTGCCAAACTATAGTAGCCTTGCGAAGCCTCTCACAGACCTCACCAAGAAAAACCTACCCCATGCAGTCGATTGGACCGAGGCCTGCGAGGTCGCCTTCCAGGCTCTGAAGACGGCCCTGAGCAGCTCTCCTGTGTTGAGGGCGATTGACGGCAAGCAGCCATTCCTAGTACAGACTGATGCTAGTGAGTTTGGCCTCGGAGCTGTGCTCAGCCAGGTCGACTCAAGGAACCAAGAGCACCCAGTGTTGTACCTCAGCCGAAAGCTCCTCCCGAGGGAAGTGGCCTATTCCACGATAGAGAAGGAGTGTCTGGCCATTGTATGGGCCCTGCAACGCTTGCAGCCCTACCTGTACGGGCGCCCCTTCACTGTCGTGACTGACCACAACCCCCTGAGCTGGCTGAACTCCCTGTCCGGTACCAACGGGAGGTTGCTACGCTGGAGCCTCACGCTCCAGCAGTACGACTTTACCGTGCACCACCGAAAAGGCAGCGAGCATGGCAATGCCGATGGGTTATCCCGGCGGGGAGAGCCCACAGGGACACGCTTGGAGGAGTACCGAGAGGTTCTTCCTCCATAGCGTCATCGAAAAGGGGGAGGTGTCATGAAAATGAATATTGCTCATGATTTTTAAGGTATTGGAGAGTCAGTCCAGGCTAACTCCCTCATTCCCCCTCCCTTTTTGTTGGTTTCTGTGCAGTTTACATAGAAACAATTTCAGCATCCCCCAGCTTAAGCCATTTACGACGCCCCAATAAATAACTTTCAAGGGGGTAGAGCTGGACACCAGTTCCAACCAGTTTGTCCAGCTCTAAAGAAAATCTTTTGTCTAAATCCACCGTGTTTTCAATATTGAATTCAAGACGACCCGTTCATGCCACAAACACAGAATTCATATTTTCAGATTCGTTACCGTGTTGTGTATTCAATGATGTATTTTGTACAGTTGTACAATGTTCAGGAACCTGGGAAGAGATTGCTGGCATTCCAAATAAGACCATCAAGTCATATTTGGTATCAAACTTCTCAGAATCACCTGACCTGGAAAATGAGCCATATCTTATGTCTGTGAGCCCCCCCCATCTCTAGATATGGAAAATGGGGATTCATTAAGCCTGGTGAGAGAGGATGGCTCAGCAGACACGCCCACAAAGGAGGGCTCACTCTGCGAAGGGGGGTCAAAGACTTCTCCCAGTTTCATAAAAGCAAATAGGACATTTTAGGGTCATTCTGCTCTTGAGGTCTGACAGTCAACACCAGCTAACTGTCGACAGAATCTACCCATCCAGGAGAGGGGCCTCCTCCAAGAAACTAAGCACCAAGCCTGACTAGGTCTGAAACTTTTCTTACGGTATTCCTTTTATTTTTTATAACTGTTATTCATACATGTAATATTGTCTCTTATATAATATTCTGTACATCTTTTATAATCACTGCCTATTTCTGAGGAGTAAACTATTTTAATTTACTAGTCTCGATCTCCTTGTCCTATGAACGATTTCTCACGTCCTCCCTGCTCATTTTTTTACGCTATCATACAGGTACCCGGTCTACCTTGCAGACCGGTGGTGGCAGCATATCGTTTTGTGTATTTATGTGATATTGCGGGCGCGAGGGTGACTGGATGGAGGTATATATACGTTCCTGGAAGGAACTGGAGGTATATATACATCCTGTCACATCACGGGCCGCAATAGACCACATAAAGTAGAGCAGCTGGGCTCCATCCTTATCCTCTGGCAGTACCGGATTTGGCCAGCAGTCTAAGGGGGCGCCAGAGAGCTGCAGGTCGTGACTAAGCGGCCTTCCCCCTCTCCCCCGCACCTCCTGCCCAGGGCTGCACCGTCCATTGGTCAGTGTGGGCCCTCATACTCAGGCAGCAACAGGCAGGTTGAGCGGCTGTGAAGAAGGGGGCGGCGCTATCCCCACACAACTGCTTCCTGCCTGTCGGGCACTGCCGGGAGCACAAGCGAAAGAGCCCTGCCGACTCCCGCTGCCAGCACCCCCCCATGCTCCTCACTTGCGGCGGGGAGCTGACGGCACCCCCCCGCTCCTCACCTGCGGCGGGGAGCTGACGGGGCAGAATGGACCCGGAGGAGCACTCCCCCTCGCTCCTCCGGCTCCATCCTGCCCTGCTCGCTCCATCCTGCCCCACTCGCTTCATCCTGTCCACTCCCCCCACACACACCCCGGCTCCATCCTGCGCTTCCCGCCATCATCGTGCCCCCGCCACCATCCTGCCCCCCCGCCACCATCCTGCCCCGCCACCTCCATCCTGCCCCCCCGCCGCCGCCTCCATTCTGCCCCGCCGCCGCCTCCATCCTGCTTTTCCGGCTTTACCCTGCTCCTCCTGCTCTATCCTTCCCTTCTACCATCCTGCCCCCCTGCCACCATCCTGCCCCCCCGCCACCATCCTGGCCCGCTGGCTCCATCCTGCCCCGCTCGCTCCATCCTGCCCCACTTGCTCCATCCTGCCCCGCCGGCTCCATCCTGACCCCTTCGGCTCCATCTTGCCCCTGCCCCCCGCACCATCCTGCCTCGCTCACTCCATCCTGCCCCCCCAACACAATCTTGCCCCCCCCTCCCCCCCTCAGAGCTGATCGGTTTCCCAGGCAACGACAGGTCCTAAAGGCTTGTAGGACCTAGAAGACGGAGGTGGAGCGAGCCGGCGAACAGGTGAGTATCCTCACTGAGGATTTTTTTATTTCTACTTTTACTATGGAGGACCGGGGGCCAGGAGGAGCGGGGAGCGGAGTATCGTCATATACCATAGCGCTGCTATACATGTACTGTAATGTACCGCCCTATACTATAGTGCTGCTATACATGTACTGTAATGTACCGCCATATACCATAGCGCTGCTATACATGTAATGTAATGTACCACCATATACTATAGTGCTGCCATAAATGTGCTGTAATGTACCACCATATACCATAGCGCTGCTATACATGTAATGTAATGTACCGCCATAAACCATAGCGCTGATATACATGTGCTGTAATGTACCGCCATATACCATAGCGCTGCTATACATGTAATGTAATGTACCACCATATACTATAGTGCTGCTATACATGTGCTGTAATGTACCGCCATATACCATAGCGCTGCTATACATGTGCTGTAATGTACCGCCATATACTATAGTGCTGCTATACATGTGCTGTAATGTACTGCCATATACCATAGCGCTGCTATACATGTAAAGTAATGTACCGCCATAAACCATAGCGCTGCTATACATGTAATGTAATGTACCACCATATACTATAGTGCTGCTATACATGTGCTGTAATGTACCGCCATATACTATAGTGCTGCTATACATGTGCTGTAATGTGCCACCATATACCATAGCGCTGCTATACATGTAATGTAATGTACCGCCATAAACCATAGCGCTGCTATACATGTAATGTACCACCATATACCATAGTGCTGCTATACATGGTTCATTCACGTTGACTGAACAAGTTCTGTCAGTCACAGTATGTCAACTACATACATATTCTAGAATACCCGATGCGTTAGAATCGGGGCACCATCTAGTATTGTATATAAATATACCGAATGCAATGCAAGAAAAAAATGGCATTAAAATTACTCCAATGTTATTCAATGAGTCATCTACCCATAGAATATGGGATAATTTGCAGATCACTGGAGGTTCGGCTTTGTTTATAACTTGCTGATTGCAGCATTTCTCTACAGCCACTTTTTGAATTGAGTGTAGGTGCACATGTTTTGCCTCTACTTCATTCATTGTCTATGGCACTGCGGAGTACAGAGCACAGCTTTTTCTAGCAGTGCCATAAAAATAATGAAGTAAAGGCCAAACATGAAAATCTCCTTTCAATTTAGGAAGGAAACTAACACTGCATATAACCTTAAAAACTCCATGCCCACCATCAAACATGGTGGTGTCAGCATAATGCTTTGGATATGCTTTTCTTCAGCAGAGACAGGGAAGCTGGTCAGAGTTAGTGGAAAAATGGATGGAGCTAAATGCAGGGCACTCCTGGAAGAAAATCTGTTAGAGGCTACAAAAAACATGAGACTGGGACATAGGTTCACCTTAAAGTAAACCTGTCACTTCCTCTGGGCATTCTAAACTGTGCCCCACCAGCTGTAACATAATGTAATTAGGGTACCTGTAACCCCTCTATATGCCCAGACATTCCCCCTGCATACCTCAGAAATTAACTTTTATTCTCTCCTGCGCTGTATGTAAATGACTCCAGAAAAGGTCCAGAAGGGTCTGCTCTCTGTGGTCCTTGCTGCCTCCCTGCCTGGAATACCCACCCCGCTCTATTGAAACCACCACCCCTCCTGTGTATGCATGTTGAGTGACAGGCACTACTCTCGCGCCTGCACAGTGGCGCGGGTCACTGTGCTCCATTGAAGATGCAGTGCCCGAAATCTCATGAAATTCTACTGCACAGGTGCGAGACTTCAGAAATCTTGCAAGACTTCAGTCACTGTGCAGCTTCAATGGAGCATGGTGACTCGCGCCACTGTGCAGGCGTGAGAGTATTGTCTGTCACTTAACATGCACACACAGGAGGGGCAACAGTTTCAATAGAGTGGGACGGGTTTTGCAGGCAGGGGGCGGCAAGGACCACAGAGAGGAGACCCTCCCAGATCTTTAAAGCGGTCATTACCAGTGATGGGCAAACCCACTTTAAAGTTCTCGACCCATACTGAACACATAGTGTTCGTGCACAAGGTCCCGAACACGGTTTTCCATGGGAAACCCATGTTACAGTTCAGGTCCAGGGCCGGTAAATTAAAGTATAAAATTAACAATATTATTATACTTACCTGTCCAGCCACGCGTCCTCCCGTCGTGCTGTCTCCCGGCCGCTTCTGCTTCCGGGGTCACTCATTAACTTCCAGCAGTATTCACTGCACTCGGATGTCTTTGGCTTTTTCCAGCAGTGTTTGGGTGGTGATGTCAGGGTTCACCTGAGTTCATAGCCCAAGCCATCAACTCGGGTGAGATCTGACAGTCTCAGTCTGCTTCTCGCTCTGTATAGACGATTGTCTATACAAAGCGGTGTAGCAGAGCTGACATTGCTATCCATGTGGATTACATTGGACTGAGGAATTTTTTTTATAATAAAGATGGAGTCTCTAAATGTCTTTTTGTTTTATTTGTAATAAAAATATTTTCTCTGTGTTGTGTTTTTTTATGCGTACTAGAAAATATTGGTGTGACCCCATGAATTTTGGGCTTAGGGCTAGCTGATAATACAAAGTTGGCCCTAACCCCATTATTACCCAGCAAGCCACCCGGCACAAGGGCTGCTGGAGGAGTCAGATACAGCGCCAGAAGGTGGCGCTTCTATGAACACACCATTTTCTGGGGTGGCTGCGGACTGCAATTCACAGCTGGGGGAGACAGAAAGCTTGGGCCACCCTGCACTGCAGATTCCAGCACCCAGCCGCCTAATTGTACCTGGCTGAATACAAAAATAGGTCGAAGCCCATGTTGTTTTTTCTAATTATTTCATGAAATAACAAAAACGACTTCCCTATATTTTGTTTCCAGCCAGGTAAAAAAAGGCGTAATGAGATATAGAAATTGGTTGCGCCATGCTGCTTTATGTTTTATATCCACCCTCTGTTAAGTCACCGTTACACTCACCTTTTCCTGTTGTGCTGTCACGTAGTGAGTGCACGGGTCTCTCTCTATGCAGTGTGGATTTCTTTCCCTTTTTCCTCGTGTCCGCCTGTGTAGTTGCACGTGATCCCTCACGTGTTTTCCTCTCCTCTGTTAGGTTGTCTTCTCCTCCGGAGCTGCTCCACCGCTCTCCCCGAAGGAGATATATATGCAGGCAATGGAATAAAGCAATGTTGGGTGAGCGCTGGGATATGAAGACAGCCACACTTCAGCAAGTATTTTACCTGTAAGTTTATTGTTCAATTCACACTAGGTCCTCTCCCACAACATGTTTCGACGCTCAGGCCGTCTTCCACTTGAGGAAGACGCCCTGAGCGTCGAAACATGTTGTGGAGAGGACCTAGTCTGAATTGAACAATAAACTTACAGGTAAAATATTTGTTGAAGTGTGGCTGTCTTCATATCCCAGCGCTCACCCAAACATCGCTTTATTCCATTGCCTGCAGGTAAAAAAGGCAGCTGGGAGTTGGGGGCAGCCCCGTACCTGCCTGCTGTACCTGGCTGGCATACAAAAATATGGTGAAGCCCACGTCAATTTCTTTAAAATAATTTATTAAAACTAGGCAGCTGGGGACTGGAATCTGCAGCGCAGTGTGGCCCAAGCTTTCTGGGCCCCACCCCTCCCCCACTGTGAATTGCAGTCTGCAGCTGCCCCAGAAAATGGCGTGTTCATAGAAGTGCCATCTTCTGGTGCTGTATCTAACCCTTCCAGTGGCCCTGGCGTCGGATGGCTCACTGGGTAATAATGGGGTAAGGGCCAGTTTTGTATTATCATCTGGCCTTAAGCCCGAAATTGATGGAGTCACGACAACATTAGACATGACCACCATGAATTTCTAGTAAAGAAAAAAAAAAACACAACACAGAGAAAAATATTTTTATTAGAAATAAGACAACAAAAACATTTAGAGACTCCATCTAACATTTAGAGACTCCATGTTTATTATAAAAAAAAATCTTCATTCCAGCGTAGTCCACATGGATAGCAATGTCAGCTCTGCTACATCGCTCTGTATAGATCTGCGTCTATAAAGAGCAAGAACAATAATTTAACAAAAGAATAAACGATCTAAAACCCATTTTGAGAATGCAATTTATTATATAATTTAGCTACAGAGGATCAAGAAGGTGATGGTATATACAAACAACAATTAGCAAGTGGGGAGGCAACATTTACATAGATATAAACAGTAACATCCAATTACGTTAGTCAATTCAATTCATAGGGTATAGTGTTGGTCAAATGCTAAAGTGCTGTGTGCAAGCCATAAACGGCAAAAAGGTGCTCTATATGATTATAATTTGTTTAATTACCACAGCAATATTCACAACATTTTAAACTACAGCCACTGTGTTGCCAAATCAAATTATCATCGGTGGCATCTAGATGTATACCTAACCGGTAAGATATGACACAGCGTCACATAGAAAAACCGCCACCCAAATGGCTAAGCAACAATCATACCCATTGTATTGGAATAGTTACCTTAATGGATGAAGTTACGCGCTGTCTGCCTGCCCTACACGTGTTTCGGCATGGAGCCTTCTTCACAGGGGCGTGTCATACAATCAGGAAGTGCTCATTAAAAAGAGGTGTGCAGCCAATCATATCACTGCTTACGAGTATCCCACACGTAATGGTTGTCATAGCAGCGCAATAGCGCCACGGCATCAGCAGTCATGAGGACAAATCACATGATCTGTCCACAGGTCTTTTAGACGCCACGATCATATTTAACTCCTCAACCAATGACCGGATTCCTCACAGAGGGGTGTGATAGTGACAAGGACATAAAGCTATCATTATGATGTTCATATGTCACTACTATTATTAATTCAATATTAATTAAACACAACACTTAAAAGGTTGCACACCAGAAATAGTGGGGTTAGGGCCCTTTCACATCAGCGTTTTTTGAAATTCGCGCAGATGCGGTGAAAAACCGCATCTGCCGCGTTTGCCGCTTAACCGTTACACTTGTGGCGCGGTTGCGGTAATCCCCATAGAAAGTATAGGGGACTTGCGGCAGGTGCGGCAAGTGCGGTTTTGCACTTGCGGCAGGTGCGTCCGCGAAAAAAACCGCGGCTGACTGCGGTTTTTTTCGCGGCCGCACGTGCCGCAAGTGCAAAACCGCACTTGCCGCACCTGCCGCAAGTCCCCCTATACTTTCTATGGGGATTACCGCAACCGCGCCGCAAGTGTAACGTTATGCGGCAAACGCGGCAGATGCGTTTTTTCACCGCATCTGCCGCGAATTTAAAAAACGCTGATGTGAAAGGGCCCTTATAGGATCTAACACAGGGAGAGTGACCAAGACGGTATCTAGCTATTATATCAACATTCCATATTAAGCTAGGCATAATAACCCTGGTCAATTATTGAAACTCATACAATATACAATGGACGTATATTAAACTCATACAATATATAGTGATGTCACCAATATACGTATATTTTACCGACATAAATAATTCACTAGCAATAACACAATAATACTACATATCTTATATGCAGTGAGGTCACATCCCCTATATATATAATTAACTACAGTATTCATCTATCTTCGCAAACAATTTGCCAGAATACATATCTGATTATCGCCCCATGCACTCACGTGGAAGGTCAGATGAACAGTAAATCCACATCTAAAAACAAAAGCATACAATTACAAACAACATAACAGCGTGTTATTTAATGTATGGATAAAACTTAGGGTAAGTTCACACAGAAGGTTTAGTGGCATTCAAACCGTCAGAAAACCGCTGGAAATGATCAGTTCTGAGCTCTGAAGTCTCCAGCTGTGTTCCGCGGTTTTCCGGCGTTTTACGGCGGTTTTTACAGCGTGTGCACAGCGGTTTATAGTCGTTTTTCTCTGCGTTTTTCCAGCGGTTTTCTATGAAGGATTTTGTTAATGGAACCGATCAAAACGCTGGGAAGAATTGACATGTTGTATCTGCTAAACCGCTCGAAACCGCTCAACCGCTGGCGGATCCGCTCACATAACCGACTATGTGTGCACAGCGGTTTCTAAATTGCATAGGGTTACTTGTAAGTCCTAAAGCTGCTAAGGATTTACATAAATTTAAATAAAACCTATGCTAAACCGCCGGCGGTTTTCGCTGCTAAACCGAGGTTAAAACTGTATGTGTGAACTTACCCTTAATGTTTCATTTAGTCCCATGGGTTGAACCGTATTTAAAGTCTAGATCCAGTATGTCCCTCTTTGGGCTAATCTCTGGCTCACATTACCTCCTCTCGGCCCACTTCCAAAAGATCAATACCCTCTACCTGTAATGACCAACTATCACAATCATGAGGCTTTTTAAAGTGTCTAGGATTGGTTTTAAGCATAGACACCTGATTGGGTGGCAGCAGCATCAATTCCCAACACATGCTCCCTGACACGTACCTTCAATTGGCAGGTGGTTAAGCCGATATAAATTTTTGGACAGGGACATGTGGCATAGTATATAACATTTTGGGAAATAGCAAATTATTCGGTGTCTAATGATATATCTTCTTTTACCCTTAGAATCAGAAAATTCATTGTTTCTAGCAATATTTAGGCATGTCACACACCCACCACAAGGGGTACAGCCTAGGGGACTTATACATTTATCCAGGAACGGTTTTTTAGGTTCACCACGATGGTGACTTCGAACCAGGAGATCTCTGAGATTTCTGGAACGTCGAGCAGTAAGCATGGGTCTATCAGGCAATAGTTTGGTCAATGTTGTATCCACCTGCAGAATGGGCTATGCCTTGGTAAGGCATTCTGTAATTGTTTGAAATTCTGCATTAAAAGTAGTAACAAAATGGATATCATTATTCCCATTCCTACTGCCTGGAGAATACAGTAAGAATCACGTGTAGTGTACTTGGTGCAATGATATGCACGTTTGATGATTCTATTACTGTATCCACGTTCCAGAAATCTCTCTTTCAATGTTCTTGCCTGTAGTTCAAAGTCCTCATCCGTGGAGCATAATCTCCTAAAATGGTATGTACTATGCCACATGTCCCTGTTCAAAAATTTATATCGGCTTAACCACCCGCCAATTGAAGGTACGTGTTAGGGAGCATGTGTTGGGAATTGATGCTGCTGCCACCCAATCGGATGTGTCTATGCTTAAAACCATTCCTAGAGAGCTTCATAATTGCGATAGTTGGTGATTACAGGTAAAGGGTATTGATCTTTTGAAAGTGGGGCCGAGAGGGGGTAATGTGAGCCAGAGGTTAGCCCAAAGAGAGACTTACTTAACGCAAATAGCGTACAGTAGCAGGGACAGCTCTTCATTTAAGGAGGTCTGCGGCTGGACAGCTCCTCATTATAAGAGCTCTGCTGATGTTAGTGTACGCAAATTGCGTACAGTACCAGGAAAGTTCCCTGAGTACTGGAGCCACGCCGCTTGTTCTGAAAATAAAACATTCCCAACAATTGCCGCTTTTAATGTAATCCATGTATTAATCCCTGCACTGCCAGGGTGTGGGTCCAGCTGGTGTCCAGGGAGTGTGGACACTCTAGGGTCACACTTGCAATTTTTTTTTTAAAAACCTTAAAAGCTCAAAACCTGATCAGAAAACGCTCCTCATAGGAGCCTATTATAAAAACTCATGAAAAATCATGCAGGCTGCAGTTTTCAGAGCAGTTTTCGGAGCGATGTGTAATACTGAGCAATCCGGTTACCGCATATACTTTGCTTATCCCGGATAAGCAATGTTTTATCATTGTTTTAAAAGATTACATTTTATTAATAAATATGGCTATAATGTCTCTAGGGGTGCCCACACCCCCAGAGACATACCACCCACTCAGGTGGGAATATAATGATTTAATTGCAGATGTACAGTAGTCGGCTCCTGTCGGCTACTGTCCATTTTTAGGAATGAAGCCGCCGGCTCTCCTGTGCGCAGCGCGCATACTATACTTAATGTACGTATAGTATGTGTGCTGTCTGAAGTCCTGCAGGCTTATACAGTAGATCTATGGGCTGCGCAGCCCATAGATCTACTGTAAATGGCTTCAGAACCTCGGACAGCGCACATACTATACGTACATTAAGTATAGTATGCGCGCTGCACACAGGGGAGCCGGCGGCTTCATTCATAAAAATGTACAGAGCCAACAGGAGTCGGCTACTGTACATCTGCAATTAAATCATTACATGCCCACCTGAGTGGGTGGTATGTCTCTATGGTATGTCTCTGATTGAATTGCTGATGTACAGTAGCCGGCTCCTGTCGGCTACTGTGCATTTTTATGAATGAAGCCGCCAGCTCCTCTGTGCGCAGCGCTTATACTATACCTAATGTAGGTATAGTATGTGTGCTGTCCAGGGTCCTGCAGGCTTATACAGTAGATCTATGGGCTGCGCATCCTGAGCAATCCGGTTACCGCATTGCGGTTCCCTCCACACATTTTTGTGGAAAAGTGTGTGGGACCACAATTGCGTTCACCGCATCCGGATCTGGATGCGGTGAACGCAATTCAAGCTTTAAGTGTGACCCTAGCCTAAGATCAGGTGAGTTGTTCCATCTGTTGCTGCAATACCTTTATCTAATAGCACTATAGAGTTCTATTGTTTGCTGTACGTGATGTGGGTATTGCGGCATTAAGTTTCATGAATTTATACTCATTTATCAGTAACTTGATTAATTCATAGTTTAGCTACTGTTTCTTTTATCATTTCAGTATAATTTCATGGTTAATGCAGAGCTGAAAATGATTTTAATTCTTTAGTTTAACTACTGCTTGGTTCATTATTTCTGTCTTATCTCAAGTGTCCAATACACTCATTAATGACTGTATAAAACTTAATTTAATTTAACAGATCAGAGACACATTTCACTGTAGACATTTATAATCCATGGCTTAGAAATCAATTGGGATTTTTGTTTAAATTATGTGATTGTCATCTCTCTGCTGGTATCTCGCCGACACATAAGGCAAAGCTTCCTTTCATTCTAGGTATTAGTTACAGATGTCTAAATATTCAGTGTGTGGCATGAAAATGAGAGTTGTTTTAAACTATATCAATATAAGTGATGTGCGCTGTAAAGTTGCAACATACAGATTCAACTCAATTTTCTGCCAATTTAATAACTGAGATATCAATCATAAGGTTTTTTGCTTGTATTGAGCTAAAAGCTGTAAGCATCCAAAATTCCCTTGCCTGATCACTTACATTAACTACAGATTACATATACTCTTTTTTTTTCTGGCAGCCTGTTTGAGGCCAACAGAAGGAGTCTTATGGATGTTGGTGCGATTAGTAATAGGGATAAAGATGGAAAGCTTTTCCAGGTCAATATTTAACACTTTTGAAAAACATATCATCATTCTATATGTTTTATGACTAGTGATGAGCAAACCCATGGGTTCAGCTGAACTAAAAAAGAAGTTTGGTTCAGGAACCACACTTGACACAAACTTGGCCTCCGGGCAAAGAACCCAATACAAGTCAATAGTGACCCAAATTTCAGTGATGAAAAATGGCTGTTAAATGGTCATAGTGAGGGCTAGGGGGCTGAAAATTATAGCAAAATGGGGCTAAGAGCATGCCAAATGCCCTGCCAAAAATGTGGATAGGGAAATGACATAAAGGGGTTCTGTTACCATAGCAATCATGGTTACATAGCAAGTAAGTGAAAAAACTAACCCCACAGAGACGGATTTCAGAGTTTCCCAATAGAGCAAGAATGTTAATAAATCCCCCTACAAATCTTGTTTTCACAGTTGGCCCACACAGCCAAGAGTGCCTGAACTTCACTGAAAAGCAGCCATTTTAAAGATGGGCCACTACAGAGCCTCTTTCCAAAGTAGTGACCCACACATCTAAGTTCACCAGAGCTTCATCACTGAGCTGAATCAGCACAGGAGAAGGTCCAAGTGGAGGATGAGGTTGAGTTGGAAGTGGCAGTGCCAGCAAAGCAGCATTAGCCTAGTTTTTTTAGTTTTTTGTGATTTAATGTTTTTTTGGCTGGGGGTTGCTGTTTTTCCTTTGTTTATGAACATAACTTACTTGGAACTCTAACCCAGAATTCTGGCAACTCAAGGGTCATAGCACAAGCACAACAGCATGTATTGGCTCATGAATGCCAGTCTGCCCAGAGTCAATGTTGAGCTGTCCTTAGATGCAATTCTGTGGCCTGATTCCTCTCTATAACCCCAGCCTTGCTGCAGTGATGCCCCTGGCCAAACTTTCCTACCACCCTGTTGGGTAGAAGATTCCTCCCCCTCCTCCAAAACTGTCCCCTGGCTGAATCATCATCGATAGCCACATTGATAGGGTACTCAAAGCAGCATAACACAGTACACAGCCTCCTGCATGGAGGCTCACGCGTTGGTAGTGGAGTGATGCTGCTGTGTGTGCTGCAGCTGAAACTCCACTATTCCTTGTTAATATGTTGCATATAAGGCGGTGAGTGAGAAGTCTGAATTGACTCTGCAGCGCAGATAGACAAGCAACATCCGGGTGAGAATGCCAAAATTACGCACAGACTGCCCATGCTTTTAGAAGCAGCTCTGATATATTTGGGTAATATTTCAGCAAGCTCTACACCACCAAATTCAGAACATGCACCATGTAAAGGATGTGTGTCAAACTGCCTAGGCCTAGAGCTGCAACAAGATTTTGCCTGTTATTGTACACCACCAGGCGAGGCTTCAGTTTTACTGGCAACAGCCATTCATCTATTTGTTGTTTTATGTTTGTCCACGGCTCATACACAGTGTGAGGTTTGTTCCCCAGACAAATGAGTTTAAGAACAGCCTGCTGTCATTTCCCACTGTCTGTGCTGAAGTTGGTGGTGCAGGACTTACTGTGACATCATGTGGAGGTGGTGGAAGAAGCGGAGTAAGAGTAGGAGGTAACACCGACCAACAAATGTCCAGACATTTGTGGTGGTGGTAGGACATGCGCTGGAACCCCTTGCGCCTCAGGCCCAGCCGCCACAATGTTTACCCAGTATGCAGTTAGAGAAATATACTGTTCCTGTCCGCGCTGGCTGGTCCACATATCTGTAAGTTATGTGGACCTTTCCAATTAAGCATTGATGAGTGAACAATGAATTTGTCCTGCCTCACATGCTTGCAGGGCAAGGGTGGCACAGCTCGGTCTCGTACACCTCCAGGGAATGACCAGGCAGATGGGACACAGAACTCAAGCTAGCAAAGTCATCAAAAAGCATAAGGGACATGGAAGAAAGATGACCATGCACCTCAGGCGTAAACTCAGAGCTTTCAGATGTGCATTGGGTGGAAGACAAGGAACTGGAGGTACTGGTAGCCACATAATCTAAAACTGCCTCAACATGTCCTGGCCTCAACATATGTCCAGCAGTACTTTGGCCTACGAAATGATGAAGAACAGTCTGTGGCCTGCATGCAGCAAAGGAAGGTGTTTCAGTTCGTTGCGTTGCAGGCACAGATCTACCATGTCATCACCCTGAAGCAGCTCCACCACCAGCAGCATACCACTGCCACATCCCCTATTTGAAGTTCTCTTCATTCTTTGGGACACAAAGTTCAGATTATTAGTCGGCCTGTATACAGAGAGAGGTCAATTATTACACTGCCTGTATACTGAGTGCTCTCACAGACCCTTTTTGAAGTATACCTCCACAGACCCTTATTTATGAGTACCCACGCAGAACCTGGTGCAGTGAGGTTTGAGAGATAGGCAGCAAGCCTAGTACACTGTGTACACATTCAGCTGTTTGGTAGATTAAGCCGACAGTAACTTTTGCACAACGCTGGAAATAAGCTGGGTTTTAGTGCTCTGCAATACTCTTCGTGCTACAGCGCAGAATCAGTTTTGTGAGATATTACTGTGGCGCCCCTGCGGCTAGGCGCCACAGAGCGGTATTGCATTTGATATCTATATGTAATATTATTGTAAGTTGCTAGGTTAGGATTTAAATCTTATGGAGTCTATTTTTAGTACTCACTTAGGACCGCACCACTTAGAGTAGGGGGAACTGGTAATATGGTAGGTTCCACAGGTGGGGGGCGTAGCTTAGGATAGAGTAGAGTGACAGTTGACAGATTTACCTCAGACGGTGCTGGGAAGGCAGACAGAGTGGTCAGGCCTGGCAGCCCAGCTGAGTGGAGGGTACCCCATCTTTATGTGGGGGCCCAGGACAGAAGGCAACGGGCCAGGGCTGGTAGGAGCCAGCTGGTCATGTTGAGGGGACACCGGTGACACGGACAACCGAGGCAGCCAGGAGTTCAGCCCTGACTGAAAAACCGACGAGCTGTAGGCCCAACAGAAACGGGTTGCTGACAGCGTCACAAAGGTACGTCTCTCCTCAGGACTGAAAACCGGTTCAGGACACTAGAAGAAACTAAAAGGGACAGACATATACTGCGGTACTGGAAAGGAGCCTCTTTGCTATTTGTCCGGGTTGCCTTATCCAGGCCGAGTAGTGTACAGACCTTATCTTCTAGACACAGACCTTAGGACTGGCGGGGGAGCTCTTCAAAGGTGGTAAAGACTGAAAGATCTAGAGAAAGAAAGTAGTAGACCCTGAAAGACTAAGAGAGGACATCTAGAGACTCCATAAGAGAAACCCTGAGTTGGTAACAACACCTTAAACCAAAGTGTACCGTGTCTTGTTATGCCATCAGTCGGTACCAAGTAAAGCAGAGTTAAACTGGAACTGTTTCTGTTATTCTTCCTGCTGCAGCCCGGAGGGCTTAACATCATCAACATCATCAGCAGAGGGGTAAGAACTGCACCACCATTTCCATCACTGTCCTCCCTCACCGTCTCATCACAATAGCTGCCCTGAGGTAAAGCTCCACCTGTGGGGAGCTGTACCACACTTAGCTGCCTCATCCATCACCTCAGTGGCTGGCTGGCAGCGCTGGTACCATCTTACCAGACTCTACAGGTAGCGTCACGTTCCCCTGTAAATAACTCCTTTAACCCCCACCGTTTACCATCAACATCTGGTATAATTGATCGCCAGGGCACGGCACCGGGGTCCCAACCATCCGTGACTCCCCACACAGTAGCCCCGGTGTCCGGGTCCCTCATCCACCCTAGCTCTGGTTGAATCATTACACACAGCAAACTTAGTGTACAGTGTACACACTCAGGTTTTTACTAGATTAAGTCAACAGTAATTTTTGCATAGGTAAAAAAAGTCTGTGCCAAAAGCAAGAACAGATGCTGATCAGTGATGTGTGTAACTGATCATCGCTCGTTGGCTGCAGGACATATGTATGAAGGTGGAGGAAAAATATACAGGGAAAAGTCCTGGCCAAAAGCAAGTACAGACTGCGTCACTGATAAGTGCTCAACAACTACAGGACGTTCTGATTAGTGCTCAAGTAATCAGCACTTGGTGGCAGAAAGGGATGTGAGGAAGCAGTTGAAGAGAGGGGGAAAAGGGAAAGAGCAGGATCGCAGTGGTTGAGAAAAATGGCGGGGACGGGTAGAAGTTAGTAAAAGATGTGGGGTGGTAGCTCAGTGATTAGCACTGCAGCCTTGCAGCGCTGGTGTCCTGGGTTCAAATCCGACCAAGAACAACATCTGCAAGGAGTTTGTATGTTTTCCCCATGTTTGTGTGGGTTTCCTCTGGGTATTCTGGTTTCCTACCACACTCCAAAGATATACTGATGGGATGTTTAGATTGTGAAACCCAATGGGGACAGTGTGTTGCAAATGTATGTAAAGTGCTATGGAACTAATAATGCTATATAAATGAATAAATATTATTAATTATTCTCTCTTCTTTTATTCAAGTTTCCAGTCTGCAGAAGTGGTGGCACAGGTAAAATAGTTTGTGGCACCAGAAATCCCAGCGGATCATCAACAAAATGACTAAAATGACAGCTCTGCTCACGTCTCCAAGCTAGAGTGAGGCAGAGCAAAGCTGTCATTGAGTGGTCAGACTGTGTGCCTTAGGCTGCCTTCAGACTTGCAGATGCATCTGCAGCGTTTTGCAGATGCATCTGCAAGCATCTGCATGCAGACCGCGGCCCCTATGTTTATAATGGTGCGCACGGCGGTCTGCAGATGCTTGCGGACCACTGTGCGCTCTCATTGCCTGCCATTAGTGATCTGTGCGCACGCGGATGCCTGCGTACAGATCACACACTCTCGTCCGCACCAGGGACGCGAGATGTCGCGTCCATGGTGCGGGCGGGAGTGTGTGATTTGTGCGCAGGCATCCGCGTGCGCACAGATCACTAATGGCGGGCAATGAGAGCGCACGGCAGTCTGCAAGCATCTGCAGACCGCCGTGAGCACCATTATAAACATAGGGGCCGCGGTCTGCATGCAGATGCTTGCAGATGCATCTGCAAAACGCTGCAGATGCATCTGCAAGTCTGAAGCCAGCCTTAATGATTGGTCAATAAGAAGTTTTTATCAGATAGCTCCAATCAGCTCTTGAACTGCTGCTGCCGCCATTATTCCCTAGCACCAGCCTACAATCAGTGCTGTTATAGCACTGATCACAGCTTGACTTCAATGTTTCAAGCAAATCCCTTTGCCGAAACATTGAAATCGCTGTGATTGGCTTTTCAGGATTGAACAGTTGTGAGGAGCAGCACAACCCCTGGTGTTGATAAGTGCCATGCTATCAGATTCAGCAGGCACTAACATGCGATCGCTGTTTGTGAAGACATAATACCTGTATAATTGCCATGACATACTCATATGTCACCGGTTGGGAACCCCAGTCCAACCATGACATATAGGTAGATCAAATGTCTTGAAGGGTTTAAAGAGAAACAGACAACTGATACATGCTACCCAATCCAGGCTTATATGTAAAGATTAGTGATGAGCAAATAGTAAGATTTTTGAGTTCAGATAGCTCTAAAGGTCCCTTTACACATGGCAACGTTTCTAGGAATTTCACTGGCAACTTACTGGTTGCAGTGAAATCATGGAGACATTGTTCCATTTGTACACGGCAACAAGATAGCACAATGTGTCCATGGTTTCACTGCAACCAGTAAGTTGCCAGTGAAATTCCTAGAAAAGTTGCCGCATGTAAAGGTACCCTTACCGAATACTTTGAATGAGTAAAAAATCCAATGCCAGTCAATGGAGAACTAACTCAGATTCAAATACTGAAACAGTTCAAAGTATACGGTTAGAGCAGGGGTATGGAACCTCCTGCCCGAGGGCCATGACCCTTGAAGACCTTTCCTCTGGCCCCCGGGCTGATTGCCGGTGACCGTGGTGCTCGTGATGGCAACCTCACTATGCGGCTCCCAGACTTTCAAATCAGCGTGTGCCCTGCAAAGTCATAGCATTCAGTATTGAGCGCTGCATAGACAGCATTGAAGAATCACATCCACAAGCAGGCCAGTGTCTGCGTGAGGATGTAGTCTGTGGGTGGGGTTAGCACGCTATGCGCTGTCGATCAACAATTAAGGAGCAACACTGCTGCAGGTGCACTCCCCTGTAGTGTACAAGTCACCCTCAAGCCGATGTGCCTCACCAGCAGCCTATGTGACCCAAGCAGGTTATGTGCCACCACCCAGCCTATGTGCCTCCACCCTAGCAACCTACAGTTAGGGCCAGAAATATTTGGACAGTGACACAAGTTTTGTTATTTTAGCTGTTTACAAAAACATGTTCAGAAATACAATTATATATATAATATGGGCTGAAAGTGCACACTCCCAGCTGCAATATGAGAGTTTCCACATCCAAATCAGAGAAAGGGTTTAGGAATTATAGCTCTGTAATGCATAGCCTCCTCTTTTTCAAGGGACCAAAAGTAATTGGACAATGGACTCTAAGGGCTGCAATTAACTCTGAAGGCGTCTCCCTCGTTAACCTGTAATCAATGAAGTAGTTAAAAGGTCAGGGTGGATTCCAGGTGTGTGGTTTTGCATTTGGAAGCTGTTGCTGTGACCAGACAACATGCGGTCAAAGGAACTCTCAATTGAGGTGAAGCAGAACATCCTGAGGCTGAAAAAAAAGAAAAAATCCATCAGAGAGATAGCAGACATGCTTGGAGTAGCAAAATCAACAGTTGGGTACATTCTGAGAAAAAAGGAATTGACTGGTGAGCTTGGGAACTCTAAAAGGCCTGGGCGTCCACGGATGACAACAGTGGTGGATGATCGCCGCATACTTTATTTGGTGAAGAAGAACCCATTCACAACATCAACTGACGTCCAGAACACTCTCAGTGAAGTAGGTGTATCTGTCTCTAAGTCAACAGTAAAGAGAAGACTCCATGACAGTATATACAAAGGGTTCACATCTAGATGCAAACCATTCATCAATTCCAAAAATAGACAGGCCAGAGTTAAATTTGCTGAAAAACACCTCAAGAAGCCAGCTCAGTTCTGGAAAAGTATTCTATGGACAGATGAGACAAAGATCAACCTGTACCAGAATGATGGGAAGAAAAAAGTTTGGAGAAGAAAGGGAACGGCACATGATCCAAGGCACACCACATCCTCTGTAAAACATGGTGGAGGCAACGTGATGGCATGGGCATGCATGGCTTTCAATGGCACTGGGTCACTTGTGTTTATTGATGACATAACAGCAGACAAGAGTAGCCGGATGAATTCTGAAGTGTACCGGGATATACTTTCAGCCCAGATTCAGCCAAATGCTGCAAAGTTGATTGGACGGCGCTTCATAGTACAGATGGACAATGACCCCAAGCATACAGCCAAAGCTACCCAGGAGTTCATGAGTGCAAAAAAGTGGAACATTCTGCAATGGCCAAGTCAATCACCAGATCTTAACCCAATTGAGCATGCATTTCACTTGCTGAAATCCAAACTTAAGACGGAAAGACCCACAAACAAGCAAGACCTGAAGGCTGCGGCTGTAAAGGCCTGGCTAAGCATTAAGAAGGAGGAAACCCAGCGTTTGGTGATGTCCATGGGTTCCAGGCTTAAGGCAGTGATTGCCTCCAAAGGATTCGCAACAAAATATTGAAAATAAAAATATTTTGTTTGGGTTATGTTTATTTGTCCAATTACTTTTGACCTCCTAAAATGTGGAGTGTTTGTAAAGAGATGTGTACAATTCCTATATTTTCTATCAGATATTTTTGTTCAACCCATTAAATTAAACGTTACAATCTGCACTTGAATTCTGTTGTAGAGGTTTCATTTCAAATCCAATGTGGTGGCATGCAGAGCCCAACTCGCGAAAATTGTGTCACTGTCCAAATATTTCTGGCCCTAACTGTATATACTTCCCCAGTGATGTATGCACTTCCCTCTATCCTATATGCCCTCGCATCAGCCTATGTTCCCCCAGCAGTGTATGTGCTGCACCCCCAGTCTTTGTGCCACCACCCCAGCAACCTATGTGCCCCCCAGCAGTGTACGTTCCTCCCCCCAACAGTATATGTGCCCTCACCTGGGCAGCCTATGTGCCCCCCCCAGCAGTGTATGTGGCTCGCTCCAACAACCTATGTTCCCCCACCGCACCAGCCTATGTGCCCCCACCCCAGCAGCCTATGGAGTGAGTTAATGAATTGTTTGGCCAAATATAGCAGGGGAATTTTCAAGGTGCAGCGCCTGACCTGAATGATAGTAGAAATTTCCAAATGGCCCCCGGAAGGAAAAAAGTTCCCCACACCAGGGTTAGAGCTATCCAAACCTGAATATCTTACTCCATCATCACTAATAACAATTCTACATTTTACGCAATCATCCAGAATCTCAGTTCTGACAAATAGCTGTAACTTAAGTTGAAAGTATTTTCCCAGACTGTCTGTAAATCACCCACTATTGGATAGAATAGGCATACCGAGGGGACATAAGCAAATAATTTTAACCTTTATTGAGCAGACAGATATGTGCTGGACAAAGAGTCCATTAAATTAACAGTATTATTTTTCCTACTATCTCTAATAAACCTTGTCCTATAGGTCTACCCATTTCAATTTATTTTTTTTTTTCTCTTTCCAACACCTTTGCTCCCTTTTTTAGTCTTTTTTTTTATCTTAAGGAGGACGTGTCACTCCCTGGTGCTTTCTAAACTGAAAGCACCCCTGAATGCAGCGTGTCTTCTGCATTCAGGAAAGGGGTCTCCCATTTTTCTATCCCCCTGTATACTGTGAAAAACACTTTAGAAAGTGTAGAGATAACGAGTCCGGAGGGACTTATCTGACGTCCTCGCTGGTTAGAGGGTCCTCCCACCCCTCTCTGTGCCGCCTCCTGCCTCTCTGTGCTGCCTCCTTCCCGTGGTGTCAGCGCCGGAGCCCGCCCCGCTATATGCATACAGTATAATCTGGAGCAGAGCAGTCTCCAGCGCTGACATCACAGGAAGGAGGCGGCACAGAAAGGCAGGGGGCGGGGAGGACCCTCTAAACTACGAGAACTTCATAATCAGATAAGTCCCTCCAGACTCGTTATCTCTACACTTTCTAAAGTGATTTTTACAGCTTATAGGGGGGTAGAAACATGGGAGACCCCTTCCCTGAATGCAGCAGACACGCTGCATTTGTCGAGCCCACTGGGACGAGGGTACTCGGTACCGGACCGGGTCTTTACTGAGGAAGTCACGGGTGGTCCTGGTCCGGTCCGTGTCCCGGGCCCTGGCAATAAAAGGGGAATATTTACAGGGGGTTGTCAGTCGTGACGCCACCCACTTGATGCAGCCAGTGATGGGGGCCGCCGCTGCTGCAGAACCTCCGGGGATGATGTAATGGCAGCGGAGATGGTGTAGTTCCAGTGGGTAGAACTGTGTTCCCCGGGGCAGTAAGGGTTAAGTCTATTGTGGAGTGTGTAGCACACTTAGGGTACCTTTACACGCCGCTACTGGATGGTGGCAACAACCGGGTACATGAGAGAAATGTATCTTGCACCGCCAATTCAACCTGAGGTAGCGGCGTGTGAAGACGGTTGTAGCCACCCGCCAGTGGCGGCACCTGTTTCAGAGCACTGCCCTAAAACAGGTGGTTACCCAGCCGATGGTAGCGACCTGTTTCGGCGTGTAAGGAAGGAACAGAAGGGTTGTTACTACACCATGCTATGTACCTGGTATGTACCTGGGGCGTGACACAGCCTCCGGGAAACCACCCCCCTTCAGCGATCATTGGAGTTACGATTGGTTGTTGCTGCATAGGGCGGCATATTTAAGGAGCTGACCAGTCACACTACACAATTGCTCGAGCGTCATGTATTAATCAGCCTCCTGCACTGCCTGGCCAATCATGATGTTATTGCTTTGTCCTATCAGCGTACGGATGTCTCATAATCCACAATTGTGGCACGCCTATGTGTTGTCCCTGCTGCACCAGGTCCGCCCATATTATCTTGTTGTAGCGGTGTGTAAATGAGGTAAGGTGCTCTGCAGAAGGTAACTTGAGACACCCGGCGGTGTATCCAGAGATAGATGTAACCTACCGTAGCGCACCTTGTTGCGGCGTGTAAAGGTGGTGCGATTACCGTTTGCAACCGTTTGTGTGTGCTCGTGCACGTGAAGTAGCCGGTTGTTGCCACCATCCAGTAGCGGCGTGTAAAGGTACCATTAGTTTGCAAATGCTGCAGGGATCTCTCCTCTTTGCTGGTGCTGACAGGCTGCGTCCTGTATGGAGAGAATCACTTTCATGCAGAAACACAAGGGAAGCTGTTCCAGGGTTTTCCAAAGCTTTACTCTCAGCTCTTCAAGTTACGTTACAGCACAGTTACAGTTCTTACACAGTTCAAGTTCAGTTCTTAGTACACGGGCACATTCTCCCTCTCCGGGTTCCCTTTGCTCTGCAGCCAGGCCTCTCTCTCTCTCTGTGACCCCTCACACAGTCTGTAGTGTCCTTTCCGGGCTATTACGTTCTCTTTACTTCGTGTTGTGCGACACTGGACAGTATGGCGGTGACTCGGGCTCCTGTGAGTCCTACGTTTGTCACTGAGCTGCCTGTCCTTTAGGGTAGGGATCTCAATCTGAAACTCAGACCCCCCGTCGTATTGTTTGGGGATGCCTGGTAAACTACGGTCCCCTCTAGAGCCGACACTCTACTTCAGCCCAGCCTCCAGCAGTCCTCCAGCACAAGGCTCTACCAGGCTCCTTTCTCTCTGTTCCTCTCGGTATATAGGAGGGCTACTCCGCCTGCAGTAGGTTGCTTCAGCTGCGGTTCTAGGGCCCGGGTTACACCGTCCCTCTCTGTCCTCTCACACTCCTGGGGATCTGGCTCTGGATGGGCTTTCTCTCTCCTCTGGCTCGCACTGGCTCAGTACCGATTCTGCGCTCCGTCTGCCTTCACTCTTCCAGGACGTGTGTGTCTTTCTGTGTGCTCAGCTTCAGCTCAACCTGCTGCTGTTCTCTGGCCTGTGCTCCTCAGCTTCTCTGCTGCTCTGGATCTTTGCATCTCGGCACCCTGGGCCTACTGAACTCCTTCACTCCTCCCCCTTCCTATATACTGTCAAGTCACCTGACTACGTGTTTGCCCAACCCACTCCTCTGAATCCACCACCCCTCAATCTCATAGAGTATCTAATCTCAGGGCTGGATGTTCCCTCCTCTTACACGTGGGTTGTGTGGGCTGTGAGGGTGTTGGTGTGCAACATGTCCTACCTGCCTGGCTGCAGTTCCCTTTGTGGCTCCTGGACGCAGGGGCGCCACACATTCAGTGGTGCTTTCAGTTTGGAAAGCACCAAGGGGGTGACAGGTCCTCTTTAAAAATCCGATCCTTTTACACCCTTCAATAATTTCTTCTCTTTGGTGATGAACCATCTGCTTCATCTTCATCAGTGACAGAAGATTTTGTGTAAGACTCTCCATCGGATGTACCTTTATCTGAATACGTGTCCATTTTATTTCCCCTACAGAATATTTTTCCGCTTCTTAGGCCACATGCACATGTTGAGTATTTGGTGAGTTTAGTATTTTTTATCTGCATATTTGTAGCCAAAACCAGGAGTGGAGCAATCAGAGTCAAAGTCTAAGGGTGGAGGCACACTGGCGTTTTACTCGCACGAGTTTAAAGCGAGAAAAACTTGCATTAAACTGGGACCTGTATCTTTCAATGATACAGGTCACACCAATGCGAGTTTCACGCATTACACTCGCTTTGCGAGGGCAATGCGAGTGCAATCACAGCATGCTGCGATTGCACGCGATTCTCTCGCGCGAGAAGCCATTATAAGTATATGGGTGTGAGTCAAACTCGCACCCATACAGCACACGGTGCGAGAGTCGCAGCCGTGTGCTGTCAAAATCACTGGCCCCCGCAGTCCCCATACAGTTACAATAATGTTTCATTGCTGTAACAGCAGCAGTGAAGCATTATTGTATGTATAATTTATTATTTATTGCAAAGTTACACTTATCAGCTTAATTTTACATGTTTTTACAATGTCCGCTGTTCAGGAGTTCATTCAGCACTGTGTTACCGAGGGGGTTTTAAACCGGTGATTAAGGGGTTAATCAGACGCTGGTGTCATGACACCATCTGTCCAGGGGTTGTCTTCCCCCCCTGGCTACATGGTGACATGACATGTGTCTGAATGGGTTAATTATTCTGTAAACCAACTTTAAGTTTATGTCGGGACAGAAAGAGCCGTGATTTGTGAGAGGCTGTCCATGGTGCTGAAGCCCTGGCTTCATTCATAAATCCCAGCTCTTTCTGTCCCGACATAAACTTAAAGGGATCCTGTCACCCCCAAAACACCTCTAAACCTATTAAAAGCTGTCCCTAAAGCATATTAACACTTTCCCTACACTCCTTTTACCTCCTAAATGCACATAGTCAAAGTGAATAAAAACGTTATTATAGTACCTCATTACTGATGATAATGAGTGACTATGCTATTCATAGTCACTCATCCAGACTGCCCCTCTTCTTCATATCACGCCTGAATAGGCGTGATCTACATCCCAGATTCAAATTCGCGCCTCCCTGCACGCCTCCCCGCTGTGCCCTGTGTCGTCCGAGGCTGCAGTGTGGCTGGGTGACGCGATTCGCGTCATTCCCGGCGCTGGGTGAAGTATTTACACCCGCGCCGCGCTGTCAGCTTCAAAATGCGCAATGCGCATGTGCGCCGCGCTGTCAGCTTCAAAATGCACAATGCGCCTGCGCATGCGCAAGCGCAGTGCGCATTTTGAAGCTGACAGCGCGGCGCGGGTGTAAATACGTCACCCGGCGCCGGGAATGACGCGGATCGCGTCACCCAGCCACACTGCAGCCTCGGACGACACAGGGCACAGCGGGGAGGCGTGCAGGGAGGCGCGAATTTGAATCTGGGATGTAGATCACGCCTATTCAGGCGTGATATGAAGAAGAGGGGCAGTCTGGATGAGTGACTATGAATAGCATAGTCACTCATTATCATCAGTAATGAGGTACTATAATAACGTTTTTATTCACTTTTGACTATGTGCATTTAGGAGGTAAAAGGAGTGTAGGGTAAGTGTTAATATGCTCTAGGGACAGCTTTTAATAGGTTTAGAGGTGTTTTGGGGGTGACAGGATCCCTTTAAGGGTATGTGCACATCTGACGTTTCTGCATCTCTGCAGACCGTCCTGAAACCGGTGCAGATTGGCAGAAACTGAGTTTTCTGACCTCAGCAGTGTCCATGGTTTTCTTAGCGTTTTTTGAGCTTTTTCCGGCCGGTTTTACAGCGTTTATGCAGCGTTTTGTCGGCGGTTTTCCAGCGGTTTTTCTTAGCGTTTTTAGGCCGGTTTTCTGGCCACTTGTAAGCTAGAACCGCTGGAAAAACGCTCAAAAGAAGTCACTTGCTCTATCTTTGAAAACCGGTGGAAAACCAGTGTAAAAACTGAAAACGACCAGAAAAAAACCGTTCTAATGAAGACAGCGTTTTCTAAACTCCATTGAGTATCATGTTAATCCAGCCGGTGGCTAGGATTAACATAAATTAACATAAAACTGAGCGGAAAACGCCGACGGAAATCGGTAATAAACAGCCCACAAAACGTCAGATGTGCACATACCCTAAAGTTGGTTTACAGAATAATTAACCCATTCAGACACATGATGTCATGTCACCATGTAGCCAGGGGGGGAAGACAACCCCTGGACAGATGGTGTCATGACACCAGCGTCTGATTAACCCCTTAATCACCGGTTTAAAACCCCCTCGGTAGCACAGTGCTGAATGAACTCCTGAACAGCCGACATTGTAAAAACATGTACAATTAAGCTGATAAGTGTAACTTTGCAATAAATAATAAATTATACATACAATAATGCTTCACTGCTGCTGTCACAGCAATGAAACATTATTGTAACTGTATGGGGATAGCAGGAATGCTGTTCCGTGGTCCATCAAGACCATGGACAGCAGAGAAAAAAAACAGCACACACGCACTCACACCTCACACTCGCACCACATACACTTACATACAGCCAGGCACATTCACCACACACACCACACTCGCACCACACTAGCACCAAACTAGCACTGCACTCGCATCACTGTCATGCATCAAAAACGCAGCGTTTTTGATGCATGATAGTGTGCCTCCACCCTAATATCAACACATCGCCACTTCTGTATTGATCACCCACTGCCGGTTTTGGCTACAAATCCTGAGTGAAAACACTCATTAAATATTCAATGTGTGCACATGGCCTCACATTTTTTTAACAGATTTTTTTGTTCCTATACCTTGTTGCATAGAAAAGTAAATGTGTCGTTATTCAAAATCACAAAGATCTCTTTTGATATTCCCTTTTTCTCTTTGCAATTATCTCTCACTATGCTTTCTCTACTTTGTCTGTTACGTTGTTGTTCAATTATTCAAAATCCGGATGTTCTTTGAAACCATTTATTTTTTGATACTTGCTTCAATACCCTTTGTTAATTGTACTTATTGCTTCTTCTATTCATCTATAATCATCTGCATCAAATTTGTGAAGTGTTTTTTTACACCCATTATCCCAGTGTGTCTTAAACGCCTTAGTGCACAAATGACAACCCGCCATAATTTGCTTCCTCACCTCATGGTGAGTGATATCGGATTGAGAAAAAGCATATTTTATTTAGTGACTTCACCATACAAAAGTGCCGGTCTTATACAAATCAACAATAACAGTTTGGACAAAAGATAGAAGAGTCACATCCGATACATCTGTCAGTATGCACTTAGGCTGGGGTCACACTTAGCATGAGTTTTTTTAGTGCCTTAAAAATACGCATGCGTTTTTGCATGCTTTTTTCCCTTTCAGCATGCGTTTTTTAAGGGGTGTGATGGCACCCTGCGTTTTTGCATGCGTTTTTAAATCCGCACCAAAAAACAGTGCATGCACTATTTTTTGGTGCTTTTTTAAAAACGCATGCGTTTTTGGATGGTACTAAATGGTACTAATGTACCATGCGTCTTTGCATGCGTTTTTGAAGGCAGCTTTTCACATAAGTGCAAAAACGCACACAAAAAACATGCATTTTTGCTATTAAGACATGCGTTTTTGCTATTGGGGCATGCGTTTTTTAACGTGGGGGTCTATGGGTGCGTTTTTACATACTTTTTTAAAAACGTGGGTCTCCAAAAACTCATGAAAAAAACGCAAGTGTAACCCCAGCCTTACTTAAACAATAGTCCAGTAATAACCATGGTGTCATAAAGATGAAGGTTTTTAACGTTTTTGAGAGTTTTTAAACAAAAAAGAGAATGGGCAGTAAGTTACCCTGTACATGTGACCAAAGGTATAGGAGGAAGGAAAAAGTCTAGAAGGGAGGAGAGCCAGGAGGGTAAATACTATAGATCAGAGAGGGAGAAGGGAGAAGGGAGGGGAGGGGGGGAAAGTCCTCCTTGTCACGGAGTGTCAGGCAGCCACTCAATCTAATATCTCGACTTGTGGGCAAGCAGGCTAGAGTATTCCGGGGAGGCTTTAAATTTACTCCACTGAAACCAGGTACTGTAGAAAGCTTTATATTTATCCCCTATGGATGCCGTCAATTCCTCTATTAACATCAGTTTATTCATCTTACTGACCCACATACTTGCTCCAGGAAGAGGGGAAGATCTCCAGCTAAGTGGGATACACGCCCGTGCATCCATCACCATGAAACGCAACAGCGATTTCCGATAGCCTCCCAGCAAGAGCAAGAACAACTCCGGTCCAAGGTGTTGTCTAGTATTTATGACCTGTTTGATAGTCGACTTTACATCCCCCCAAAACTTGGCAAGCTTCCACAACTCCAGAAGATATGTAAAAATGATCCCTCCTCCTGAACACAATGTCAGCACATAGGGTCCACCAATGGGAACATTGCATGGAGGCTCTTAGGGACCCTTACCACCTAGTCAAGATCTTAAAGTTCGCTTCTTGAAGACTGCAGGTAATTGTGGACTTATGGGCCATTAATAGCACTCTATATCTTTGTTCCCGGGAAAAGCCTGACACCTAAATCTCTCTCCCATTACAGCAGATACCCTGGAGGTGGGTGATCCTCTGAAAGAGTCAAAAAGGACTTCACTATTGGTAAGGAATGAGACAAGGGGCTCTTCTCCAAGCATGGTTTCTCAAAATTTGTAATGAGACCCTGGTATCAAGGTGCCCCCTGAAGACAGCTCAAAAAATGCCTCAACTGCATTGTCCTCCACTCGTCCGAAGGAGACTGCACAGTGATACCGCGAATCTCATCCAAAGAGAACCAGGAGTCATTCCTCAGGAAGTGCATAGCTGTAAATGGGCCCCTCTTCGTCCATAGTTTAAAGAGTGGATCAGTCAGTCGAGGTCTAAAGGCAGGTGACCTCAATATCGGCGTCAAAGGAGAGAGGTGAGGCTAGAGGCGAGATCGGATCTCACCCCTGGAGCAGCAAAACAACATGGCCCGCTATGGTTGGGTGTGATCTCAGACCCTTGTCAGAAATTTCTGGCATCCAGGGAATGGCAGTCAATGGGATCTCAGAGAAGCTTTGTTCAATATGTGTCTTCTAAATGGACAATGACCCGAAGCATACTGCCAAACTGGTTACAGAGAGTCTTAAGGATAACTAAGTCAATGTTTTGTAGGGGCCATCACAAAGCCCTGATCTGAATCCTATTTAAAATTTATGAGCAAATGTGAAAAGGCAGGTGCAAGCAAGATGACCTACAATCATGGCTCAGTAACACCAATTCTGTCAGGAGGAATGGGCCCAAATTCCTAACAACTATTGTGAGAAGTTTGTGGAAGGATGTCCAAAGCATTTGACCCAAGTCATACAGATTAAGGCTGGAGGCACACTGGTCATATATCAAACACGGAGCGTGTTTGATGCATGACAGTAATGCAAGTGAAATGGGTGTTTTGGGTGTGTGTGGTGCGAGTGTGGTGCGTGTAGTGGTGTGCATGGCTGTATGCATGTGAGTATGCTGCGAGTGTGCTGCGTGAGGGCGTGTGTGGTGCACGTAATGTGATGCTGTCCGCGGTCCTGAAGCAAACCTCAGGACCGCGGACAGCATATGCCGATGAATTTTCAAACTCGGCGGCTGTCAAAGTCGCTGACAGCGTGTATTGATGCTAACATGGTGGAAACATCCGGTAGCCTAAAGTCGCCGCTTCACACGCCGCAATCCCCAAAGGAATGTGGGCGTACATGTTCAGCGCAGCGAAAACATAGGTGTGCCAAATTGTTTTACACCGCGCCCCAAACACGCTCATTGGACAACGCAATAGCGTCATGATTGGCCAGCTTGCGCTGGAAGGCTGGCTAATACATGACGCCATTGCCATTGTGTGGTGGTGATTGGACAGCTCTTCAAATATGGCGCCCTGTGAAGTGACAGCCAATGGAAACACAGTAGCCACCACCAATCATCGCTGACGGGACGCGGACTCCAGCACGCTGTGGCACGCCTCTGGAAAATCAATAGGCAACGCAGATTCCATCACTATCACCCTTTCACACGCCAAAAGCCAGGAATCTCGCCTTCATGATTGCCTCTGATTTTGGAGCAGTGCTCTGTAAGGGTACCTTTACACGCCGTAATTTTTGACAGCGATAGGAAGCAATCTAACGTGCATGTGCACGTTTTTCACCGTCGCCTTCGATTGCCAAAGGCGCTTTGACACGCTGTGGAAGATCCCAAGTTAGTCCGGAGGGCCCACGGAGCGAACCGGTGGAGGAACCCGGCCAGGGAGAGACCTTGCGTGACCGTAGTAAGATGGCAGAACGCGGCAGAGAGTGTCCACAGATCCAAGACACCCGGGGGGGTGTGCTGCGCCTGCTACCTCAGCAGATGACACAGGCCCAAGAAGAGCGTAGGACCCGGATTCAAATCAATATTGATCACCAACAGAGTTATCAGACTTTGTCCATGCAACCCAGCTGGGTTAGAGTTACACGTGATCACGCAGAAAGCGAGGAGAGGTGACGCACCGCGACCCTGGTGGACCTGTCTGTGCCCCGAGCTGCACCGCGCCCTGCAAAGAAGAAAGCCGACCCTCTAGGAGCCCTCGAAGAACACTGGTTGTCCCTACCAGAGCCCCTGTTACCACCACCGACTACGACTGAGGTGAGAGGGGAGCAGCTCCGCTGTTGGTGGGAGGGAGATGAAAGCTGTGAGGATTTAATGTGTTTCCTGGAGATCCAAGCGGTAGAGTGGGGCCAGCAGAGCTAATTACACGTGAGGAGTACATCAGGCGATGTGTAAGAAAATGGGAGAAGGAAGAAACCGAGCGGCAGGTGCAGAAACGAATAATGATTGCCCGCGCCAAAGAGGCCAAAAATGCAGCAAGAAGTCCAAAAATGCCAAGAAGGCCAAAAATGCAGCAACACGTGCAGAGATCCCCAAGACATGAAGGGAAGATCGTTAAAGTTATCGAGGAAAGGGGCTTTGCTTTTGCCCGTGAACCAGGTACTCAGCGGGATATCTTTATTAACAAAAGAGAAGTCGAAGAACAGTTACCATCAGCTCACCCAGATAGACAAGTGGAGATTGGTGAATGGGTGTCATACCATAGTTGAAGGAGAACGCGGTCCATTCGGAGTAAAAGTTCAGAGACTTTGTTTGAATGCAGTAGAAGAAGATGAGATCCCAGCACTAGAGGTTTCCAGAGTCCATCGCTGATCCAGATATGCCAAGATACACGGATTTTTCACCTGATGAAGACAGTCACAAGCCTTCGAAGCATGTTGTGGCTATGGAGGCACGAGGAATAAAGCCTTTTTAATTCACCTGGGAATCCCTTGCTTTTACCTGAGCGCCCATTACAGACCGTGGATCTTTCAGAAAAAAGATACACGGATACGGCAGTGAACACGGATCCTGTGACCATTATTGAAACTGTTACACCCAAGATCATGACAGATGCTGCAACTCAAACCCCGGAAAGCTATTTATTGATTACTGCGTTACAAGACCTGGAGGTGTATCCCAGAAGGAGAACATCGCAGATGTTACCTTGGAAACAGCAAAAGAAGGAGTGAAGACACGGGTTCTGCATCCAGCAAGAAGAAACTGTAAGTGTGAAAAAAGGTGTAACCCTTGCTGTCCCCATCCCAATCCTGAATGAGTGTTAGCTTTCCCTTGTCTGTCTTATGTGTCATGAACATTAGAGATCAAGGACAATGACTTGATACAAACTTTCCTGTAAATAGTTGAGCACCTAGTGTGCTCCCCTTTGGTTTTAAGACCATTTGAATGAGAGACGGTACATGAGACTGACTGTGCATTGAACTTTGAACTGTTTTTTGACTTTTTGAATTTTGAATGTCTTTTTGAAAATTTGAACTTTTTGCACTTTTGAAGGAAAGAATCTTTTTATACTTTTGATAGAAAGTAATGCTTTTATATGCTTGACCAAAGTAAATTGAATGCGTTGTAGCATTAGTCCTGGCAGAGGTCCAGAAGGGTAGAGATGTAAATGTACCCATGCACTTGTATATAGTTAATTTAAGTTACGTTTGAAGAATCGTACCTCCCGGACAGGAAGAAGCCAAGAATTCGTAATGTTAAGGTTGTTATGAAAATAAAAATGTTTTCGGGGAATCCATGACGGGCAGCGCGGGGACGTGCTAATTTAACTCCGGGAGAATGTGGCGCCCCTGTGTACAGGAGGCTACAAAGGGAACTGCAGCCAGGCAGGTAGGACGACAGTTGAACACCACCACCCTCACAGCCCACACACCCACGTACAGTAGAGGGCAGCACCCAACCCGGAGCCTGGGAACTCTAGGCAGGCAAGGGGTGGTAGGGTTTAGAGACAGTGGGTAGGCAAACACGTAGTCAGGTGACAGAAGGCAGAAATAGTGAAGGGGGAGGAGAAAGGAGTCAGTAGGCTGAGGTAGGCTGAGATGTAAAGAAAGAGATCACATGTCCTGGGCGAGTGGGGTGTAGGAGCGCAGAATCTGAGAAGAGCCAGTGCGAGCCGCCGAGAGAAAGCACGTCCGAAGCCAACACCCTGGGAGTGTGAGGAAGAGAGGGGCAGTGATACCGGGCCCTAGAACTATGGCTGAGACGACCGACTGCAGACGGAGTAGCCCTCCTATGATACCCAAAGACACAGTAGAGAGAGCCTGGTAGAGCCTCACACGGGAGGACTGCTGGAGGCTAGGCTGAAGTAGAGTGTCGGCTCTAGAGGGGACCGCAGATTCACCCGGCATCCCCAGACAACCGACGGGGGACCACAATTACACGTTAGGGTCCCTACCCCAAAGGACAGGTAGCTCAGTGGAAACCCGGAGGGCTCGCACGAGTCCGAGCCACCACCATACTGTCCAGAGTCACGCACACCAAAGTGAACAGAGAGAGAGAGTTAACAGCCTGGGAAGGACGCATAGACAGAGTGAGGGGTCACAGTAGGAAAGACCTGGCTGCAGAGAGTAAAGGGAACCCGGAGGGGAAAGTGTGACCGTGTAACTGAGACCTGAACTAAGAGCTGTAACTGAACTGTGAACTGTACTTAAGAACTTGGAGAGTAAACACGGTGAACCCTGAATCTGACTCCCTTGCATCTCTCTGCCTGAACACGACTCCTTCCATACAGGTTTGCAGCAGATCCCGCCTGGAGAGCCACAGCTTGCAGGCTCCATCGCTGAAGGAGGATTCCTGCAGCATCTGGACAGTAAGTGTACTGCACTCAGCACCAGGCCTGTACACTATACAATAGACTTTACCAACACTGCCCCGGGGAAACCAGTTCTGCCCACGGAGAACTTTCCATCTTTGCTGCCATTCCATCATCCCCAGAGGTTCTGCGGCAGCGGTGGCCCCATTACTGGCCATACACTGTGGGTGGCGTCACAACTGACATTATCCCCTGTACATACACTCTTATCACTGTCAGGCCAGGGACACGGTCCGGACCAGGACCACCCGTGACTTCCCCAGTAGCAGACCCGGTCCGATACCGAGTACCCCATCCAGTGGGCTCGACACAAGCAGCTGCTCGCCTCCATTTGGAAGGCTGTGAGTGGTTCTTCTATCAGCATTATGCACCAGGGCTGCACCCACTTCTGTATTAGGAGGTTCTCTGCACCCTGTTTGTGCATTCATTCATTATTAGGTTGTCTATGGTGAGTCTTATTAAGAGAAACCCAAGATCATAATAAACATATTATGTAAAAAAATGAAAGCAAAATCATGTCCATTAAGTTGGATTCCCAAGGTCTCTTATGCTGTGCTGGAATTCCAGCTGTCATGAGTCCCTAAGGGTTCTGCGCAAGTGTGCGGGAGGTTATGATGTCATGACATCACAATGTGTGTCGTCATCTTCTTGCACCTGATCTGCCCACCGGGGCTATGGCTACTCAGAACTGGGCCCTCTGGTCATCGTCAGGGGCTGCGGGATGTTACGGTGTCATGACCGGCTCCATGGTCCGGGTGGTCAATAAAAGGGGAAAAACAGTTTTAAGGATTATCGTGATGCCACTCATGGTGTGCGGCTATGTGTAGCCGCCACTGCTGCAATCAGGACCTCTGGGGATGATGGGGGTAGCGGCAGGGATGTTGAACCTTCCATAGGTAGGGCTGATCCCCAGGGCAACCATGTAGTATTGGCTGACTTTCCAGGTCCCCTAGCCCTAATATGACGTCCTTCCTTTCACTGCACCGGAGGTTGGGTCTCGGGACATTAAAGACCCACACCAGAGTTCGTGGTTGGGGCATAAAGCTTCCCTGCCACTTCAGCAGAGCCGGCACTCTGATTCCGGCCCAGTTCCTCGGTGTCCCCGCTGACCTGGGCACGCCTAGACTCCTTCTGTCTTTCACCACGGTCTACAGCCTTGGACCCGGGCAAGCCCCATAGTGGCACAGGCCGCCGGGTCCGTGTTCTTTCCGTCCTGTCTGATGGTCTCGCCTCTCCTTCTGACTGAACTTGACTGGTCTGGGGTCTCTGAACTTCGGTGTTGTCCCTCTCTGCACTTGTCTTGTTTCTCAACTAGCTGTAACTCTCCTCTCCCATGTTCATCTGTCTGTGTTCTATTATAACCTCACCTAACCAGGGATCCTCTCTAACTTTTCACCCACCACCTGGCTTCTCCTGCTATCCCGTTGCTGGACATAGAGTACCTAGACTTAGGATCAGGAGTGTGTTGGGTGTTTGTGTGGGGAGACAAATTTACCAATCCCGGCTGCTGCGCCATCTAGTGTCGACCGGTCCGCAGGGGTGCCACACACGCATGCGCTGAACTCTTTCAGTTCCATGAAAGCCGGAAGGCCTAGCACAGCTTGAGATGCCAAAGATTCCAGCTTGTAGGGATTAGAAGATGTGGCAAGGACAAGACTGAGGGGTGGTGAGTAGTAGAGGAGCCAGAGAGGTGAGCAGTAAGGTAAGTAAACATTTTTTGTTTTTAGATCTGTTTGATGGCCCATTATGGTTCAGAACAAATGTCAGCCAACAAGAGTGAATTAGAAAAAATCTGTATTTTGGTAAATATGCTTTTTTATAAACTTTGAGTACAATTCAATCCCACTACAATAAATTTGCGCATCTCTACAGATTGATAATTTGCACAGACAAGTTCCACCAGATGTCATTTGCAAAGGGAAACACAAGAGGGTAGCAAAGCACTAGTAGACAGTGGATTAACGTCACCAATCATCAGATGTAGCAGAGTTAACATTAGGGGTATAACTATAGTTGGTGCAGTGGTCGCAGTTGCACCCTAACCCTGGAGCCTTTTAAGGCTTAAAAGTAACCTTAGCCAATATGCGACAATTAATTCAATTTAAGGCTATAGCAGTTAGGGTCCGTGTTTGAGATTTTGAGTTTCACGTTATGCCACAGTTGACTTGTATTACTTTATTAAAAAAACGTTCGTAAAATAAAACTAAGCTATGTACAGCAAAAAAAAAATAAGGCTAAAAAAATTGAATGAGAAATCTTAAAGCTGTGTGCAGTCCTTGTCCAAGCCATATTTTTACAGCAGCTATTAATCATTTCCAAGATCATTTACAGTTTACTATGTTACAAAATTGCAGTGTATCCATAAGTGGCATCCAATTTTATTCTCATCCCAGAGACTTGAATGGGTGAGTTTTATCCAATTTCCAAAGGAAGATTGTGCATGTGTTCCCACACAAATTCTGTCAGTGAAAAAAAATCATTTACCTGCACTGCCTATATTGAATCGCTGATATGTCACGGGTTTTGCATCGATCACACGTGGTTGCGTGTTAAACGAGATATGGGTGCGATAAATCTTTGGATCGCTGATTGCAGATTTGAGAACTTGTTCTTAAATCAAGCGATCTGAGATCAGCCAACTTGTTGCATATTTGTGTGTGACACCGCGATGACGATGTGGATAAAGATTTCGCCCATTGACCACAATGAACAGGGACCGATCGCTGTGTTGTGTGCACGATCTCAGCTTGCAATATCGCAGGGGCATCGTGCATGATATCTGCACGTATGACAACTCCGCAGCGATGTCCAACAGATGTCCTCAGTGAGCGTACGCTCCCGAGACCTTTACAGATCTCCCAGCGATATCTCTGCATGTAACTGTACCCTAAGTGCAGTCCAATTTTTAAGGCTATCCATGGGAACGAAAATACATTTGTATGCCCCAAGTGAGATGTAGAAACACTGGGTGGCTGAGTCTGAGAGGTAGACATGAAAGCAGTTTACAAAAGCAAAAATGTAAGCATGAGCCCTGAAATTGTGAGGTTCAATGAATGGCTCAATCTTATAGAAACATCCGTGGTTTGCTACTTACCAGCATGTGATATTGAATCTTTTGCCTGAGTATTTGGCATAAGTGAATAGATATAATAGGGGAATTGACGCGCACCAGGGCCGGGTACTCAGCCCTCAGGCGGTTGCAGTCTGGAATATCACGGGTGGCTGCCCGAGGCCGTGACCCTGGTGGTCAATGAAAAAAGGGGTAAAATAAAGTATATACAAGTTTGTGACGCCACCTGCAGTACCTGGTGATGTTCACCAGCGCCGCTACAGTCCTCCGGTGGTCGATGGTATTGCGGCAATGATAGTGTAGTCCCCCACAGGTGGACTGGACCGCCGGCGATTCTGTGGGAGAAACAGTTTATATAGGAAAGGATGCAGCAGAGTCAGGACTTCACTTCACCGGGTACTTTACTGAAAACTTCTTCAAAGTCATTACTGTTCAGCAAGATGTTTCAATGGCAAATGCTACGGATGCTGCAAGTGGAACTTCTGGCTGTTAGATGGATCGCTCCTTGTGTACCTTTCTTATTCCTTTCTTTCCCTTTGCCTCCCAGTGGGTGAAGTCTGACTTCTTAAAGATAATCTAACCTCCTGCTGGTCTCTTAGTTTCCTCTCCTTTGTACCCGTCGGGTGACTCTTTTACTGTCCTTCGCAGGATCCAACTGCAGAGCTGATTCCCCTCTTGTGGGCTCTTTGGGAGTCGGGGCCGTATCTAAACTATCCCCGGTCATCGATTCTCTTGAGCTGTGAAGGTAATCACAGTTGCGGGCTCCGGTACCCGCTTTCTTCCTTTTGAAGCTAACTCGCGACTGAGCCTCCTGTTCCCTGCTTCTGTTCTTCTCTGGGATCTGTACTGTTTTTGGGTCCCTCAGCGAGGAGACCCTCCTTGCTCCCTCCAGGCCGGCTGCTTGGCTCCAACCTCTCTTCTCACTCTCTCCTCCTAATCTCTAACTAGTTCCCCCTAAAGGTCACTATATACCCTCCCGGGGTCCCTCCCACCTACTAACCTAGTATGTGGGTGTTAGCTTTAGGGTTCCACCTACTGGCCATAATTTCAATTGCAGTGGGGTGACTACACCGCTTTTATGGGTGCAGTACCCCCTTTGTGGCACCTACATGGTGGGTCGCCACAGTATACTATATGCTGACGATCCGGAAGCACTGTGTCATGGGCACACTGTCTCCAGACCTGCGGGACCCTGTGCTCTTGATTTGTGATCAGTGTAGCGGCTTCTCCCTGCATTCACCCACTGGAGATCGCTTCCGACTCCGCAGCAATAAATTAACACACTGGGAGATGAATAAGTATGGCAACCCGCACCATAACTGAAATAACGCTGCAGCGGGGAGGAGCACAGTGAGCATAGGATTTCAAGAATCCCATCTATTGTGCTTGTACTGCACAACGTAGTGTTATTGACGCAGCTCAAACACACTGCGTCCATAATGCTGCAAACCCTGATCGTGTGCACATACCCTAAATGTTCTGATTGAGAGCGTGCCTGGCATGTTTATCTTAAGGGCTCATGCACACCACTGTATAAATCGGACAAGTGCTATCTAGTTTTTATCAGATAGCACTTGTTCCAATGTTATACAATGGGACAGGGCTGATGATCAAATTTTCTGACAGAATCTGTCAAAAAAAATTGTAGGAAGCTGTGATCTAACCCAAAATCAGATGGGTGCAAGAAAGAAAATGGGAGAAATATCAATTGATATCAATATCAATGTGTATGAATACACTGGCTGTAGAGCCCTGCGTTACCCGGGATAGTAACTGACTGTACTTAGTTATAACAAAACACAATGATTATTATGCACATAAAAACATTTTGTATCGTATATTTAACACTACAGATTTGCAATGCAAATTAACTAAATGATTACCCAAGTAACGTACAGTATTTTATTTGCCACTCATTAAAGAGCCATTGATAAATGACATTCTTGGTTTTTCCTTCCAGTGCAAAGATGAACAGATTTTTAGCATTTCCAATTCTTGAACAGGCGATGTGGAGGGGACGGAGCTATACATACATACACACATACATCCATGAAGGGGGTGGGGCTATAAAGGAGGCAGAGCTATGAAGGGGTGGGGCTATATGGAGGGGTGGAGCTATATAGAGGGAGCAGTGCTATGAAGGGGCGGAGCAATGTGGAGGGGGTGGTGTTATGAGGGGCAGGGCTACTTATTGGGGGCGGAGCTGTGATACATACACATACATACATACCACTCAGCTTTATATATTAGATTACAATTCTGCAGCAAGTAAACTGTAAATGGTCAGGTAAATGATATCTATCTGCTTAGTAAAGCCAGAGTCCCACGAGCATCTACAAAATTCAGTATGATTTTCATCTAGAAAAGTGGTATATTTTTTTCTTACTTGTCATCTGTATGCTGTCCATATACAATCTTTTTTAGCAGCTATTAATGAAGGCAGAAATATCAGAAGGGCAGTGGCAGTGAGGGGCATCAAGCGGACAGCAGGTTTAAGCATAAATATGAGACTGTCCCGCTGTAGCCAGGATGGTTGCGACTAGAGGTGAGTGGTTCGATTCATGGGACTCCGATCCAACTTCCAGGTCAGTGGTACATGGCGGCCAGATAGGAGGCCCACAAATCTCTTACCATCCGGCGTCCCCTGTGTGGCTTTGATTAGCCAGGGCTTGTGAGACGTCATGCTCATCTCTAGTTGGGATCTTTGGATTTATTTTTTGTTGATTTATTCGTAGATTTAGCAGTCAGAATATTCTAATTTTTATATAAGCTTCACCATATGACATATTGCTCTATTGTGTCTAGCAGGCCTTGTTCACACTTTGCTTAAATAATGTTTTTTGCTTCTACATATTTTCTTCAGGTTCCCACACCAATCTTCACAATAGCAATCTTCTCTGATTATGGTATTTTATACCTTTAACCCTTATTTGATGATTTTCGGCTCAAATTTGAAGCAGTATTTTTAATGTGGTTTATGTAGAATACATATAGACTTTGATTCAGCACTTAAAACAATTAACTGAATTTTTTTACATGCATTTTTCTTAGGCTTCATATTGAAGCATATAGAGAAAAAAGCATCAACACTGCACAACTCAGAGTTTTCATGCAATCACATCCACTTTGCTTGGACAATTGTACATGGCAGTATTTCAGTGTGTGAGGCACCGCCGGCATGATCCACATGGCCGGGGTACATCACATGTAGGATCAGAGGATGATCCTGTCCACACTGGCCGGTTTTCCTGTGATGATAATACTGTGTGAACCAACCTGAACACAATGAGTTCATGAGCCTAATGAGCGGCAGTGAGAGTGAGAGGAGTCCATGAGGAATAGGATGTGATGAGTGAGTGCTGACAACCCGGAACACAGGGAGTTAACCTGAGCTGTGTGGAAGCTGATGATTAGCAGCTGAGGGGGTGTGTCCATGTGGGAGTGGCTGGCACGATAAGAGCCGGCCACCTGAGTGATTGTGAGATTCATAGATTCTGGAGGCTGATTCATTCATTCTGGAGGCTGAGATTGATTCTGGAAGCTGAGTTTGATGCAGATGGAAGCTGAGACTAGCCTGAGTGCAGAGCAGTCCAAGGCTCTGTGTGCATGACATGATGGGAGCATGCTAGCTCCATGCCGGTGCCGAGGTCCGTGGTCGTGTCCGCACCTAGAGGGGGAAGCCGTGGTTGACCCGTGGACGCTAGACCGGGCGTGGGGTGAAACACGCCCGGGAAAGGAGCCTGTGGGGATGCCTGGTGGAACCTGTGACCCAGGTAGCGAGACCCGGATCTGTGCCCGGTAAGAAAGCAGTTCCCGAGCGATAGTGTGAACTGTGCACCTGGTGTGCGTAAATCATGTTAGGCGAGTATAGACCGCCCTTGGGACCGACTCAGTGGAGTCCGTTAAAGGTCCTGATGAACCGGAATGTATGTAGCCCTTGGAGGCAATTGTATGTAGTGTGCCAAGCGGGCATAGACCGCCTTTGGGTCCGAGTCAGAGTACTCCGTTAAGGGACCCGATGAACTATGTGTATGAGGGCGTAAGTAATGGCCCTGAATGAGAGATGATGACCTATGTAAGACCCATGTATAATAATGTGGAGAGACAGTGACCCAGCTGGTATGGATGATGTTGGAGGCGTTCCGTCCTTGGGACGAGAGGGAGGCTTGCCCTGCTGCTTGCAGAGGGTACCCGTCCCTCAACCACGACCTCTAATGGGGTGAGTGTGCCTGTAGTGCCAGAGACAGGGGTAAGAGGGCTCCAGTAGGTAACGGATGTAGAGGTTCCCGTCTCCTATGGTTTGCCAATCCCTGTAATGGGCCATGGAGGGGCCACAGTCCATGGATGTGGGCTGTGAGCAGGTGTGTGATCCATGGACGTTTGAATGATGGATCACATACGGTGTGTAAGGTCCCGGTCAGGCAGGATTCCTGACTACGGGTGAATGTATATCATCATGCTGGGGGACTAAAGCCAGGCGGCAGGTACCGCCATTGGGACCCACAGGGCCCGTTGAGGCGTATGTAACGAAGGTCAGAAGCAGGGGTTAGAAGGGCTCCCGTACTGGGTAACGCGTGGTTAGGCCGGAGGCCGCAGCCACGGGTTACTAGGGTTTGCCAATCCCTGTTATGAACCCGGAAGGGTCATCATCGTATGTAACTTATGTATAGTGTAAGTAGGCCGGAGGCCGTAGCCACCCGGGAGCTATTAGTAGAGCTCCAATGGGGACAGAGAGTCGTGGTTACAGGTCCCGGGTTACTATAAATCGTTATGTGCAATATAAGTGTTGTGATGTTAAATGTAAATGTATGGTGTTTATGTAAAGTGTTGTTAATCAATGTGATATGTGTGAAACATGCTACCCGGGTTATGTGATTAATATGTGAAAATAAACGGGTAGACATTGGTTAACTTAAAAACACGTGTTCTTGTCGTTTTGCAAGCGGGTTCCCCGGTTGCTACCTCACAAGTGCAACAAAGCAACTGAAAAAATGCAGCATTTATGCTACAGGTGTGTGTCACCCCAGGGTGTGCGGTACTCGGGTATCAGGCGGCAGAAGGATTAACTGTGTCACGGGGAATGGCGGCCGCGCCTGATCCCGTGTCCCGGGGGACTATTCTCTTTATAAAGGGGATTAAGTACAAGGAATTATTTACAAAGTTAGTTTGTCGTGACGCCATCTGCAGTTCCTGGTGAAGTAGCACCAGTGCCGCCACAGTCCTCCGGATATCGGTGGTATTGCGGCTGAGATGGTGTAGTCCTCCGCAGGCAGGACTGGGACCTCTGGGGCAGCGATTCTGTGAAGGAATAAGTTCATGGAAAGATTATGCAGCAGAGTCGAAGTCACTTCAATCCGAGTACTTTACTGGAACTTTAGCAGCAATTGTTACAGTTCAGTGCAGTAAGATGTTAAATGGCAAGTAGCTAACGGGTGGCTGCAAGCGGATCACAGGTAGCTGGATGGAACCCTCAGCGTGTGCCTTTTTTCTTTCAATGTGTTCCCTGCTTCCCAGTAGTTTGTGTGAAGTGTGACCTCATAAAACGGATCTGGCCTCCTGCTGTCTCTCACTCTCCTCGCTCCCATCGGGTTACCCTCTCCTGGTCGACTGCCTAACCATCAAGCGATGCCTGGTACCCTCTTCTGGTCGCTTAAGAGTCTGGGCAGTATATATACATATACCCCTCAGAACGCCGGATTTTCTGTGGTCCTTGGAGGATCCCACAGGTGCGGGCTCCGGTGCCTGGTAAGCTGCCGGGGTTGGACTCTCTGATGTCCCTCTCTCCCGCAGGCTGGCTGTCTACGCCTGGGATCTGTCTTTAGTCCTTCCAGGGTCCCTCAGCCGAGAGACCCTCCTTGCCCCCTCAGGCTCACTGCCTGGCTGCTAGCTCGCTCTGGCTCCAGCTACAGCTCTCTACTTCCCCCTGGAGGTGTTTTTTTTTTTCCTCCTGGGTACCTCCCACCATGTGATCTAATGTGGGGGTGCTTGTGTGTAGGTTCCACCCATCAGCCTGTAACCTACTTGCAGCTGGAGTATCTGCACTGCTTTTATGGGTGCAGTACCCCTCTGTGTCGCCTGCATGGCGGGGCACCACAGGTGAACACGGCCTAAATGACCAAGCATAGTAGATGTGATTTCATGAAATCTCTTGACAATAATACGCCTTTGGGCACGGACACACTCATCCGAGTTGGACTGACGAGACTCGGAACAGACTGGAGCAGTGACCCTGATCGGCTTCTCTCTGTCTGGATGGGACATGACAGTTGCTTGTGTTTCTGTGCAGCATCGCCTCCATCCAGAGAGGGAGAGGCCGTTCAGGGTCACTGCTCCAGCTTGTTCCGAGTCTCGTCTGTCAAACTCGGATGAGTGTGTCCAAGCCCTAAAGATGCTGCTGAATTGTGCGGTTTTGGTGCTTTTTTTTTCCTCTGTAAGTTTCTATGTGAAGCCTGAAAAAAAAGTATGTAAAAAAATGCAGTTGCATTTTTAAGTATTGAATCAAAGCTTTTCTGTATTATTAAAGTATTAATAAAGCTGCTTTAAAGCTACACTAGAAACACATCAACTATTGGATAAAGTGCATAAAAAATACACAGCAAATTATGCCATAATCAGAGATGATTGTTATTGCATTGTTTGATAAAAAAACCTGAAGTGTGACCCTAGCCTTTAACAAAACCTGATCTGGTATTGAGCTTTGAAAAAGCTCAAAACCGGATCAGGAAACGCTCCTCATAGGAGCCTATGATAAAAACCGAATTGATTCTGCATGAAAAATCATGCAGGCTGCAGTTTTCAGAGCGGTTCTGGTATCTGCAATGCGGGAACCGGATTGCTCAGGATGTGTAATCCTGAGCAATCTGGTTCCCGCATTTACTTTGCTTATCCCGGCTGCTGCCGGGATAAGCAAAGTGCTCTGTGTTCTGTAAAACTTTAAATTTAATAAGTAAATGTTTGTTTAATATCTCTAGGGGTGCCCAGTCCCCCTAGAGACCTTCCACCCACTCAGGTGGGCATATACTGCTGTAATCTGTTATGTACAACAGCTGACTCCTATCAGCTGTTGTACAGTTTTATGAATGAAAGCACCAGGCTCCTCAGAGCTCACTTGAGAAAGACGCTATATGCGTTGAAACGCGTTGTGGATAGAGGGATCTATTTGTTGATTAAAGCTGAAAGGTAAACTATTCACTGGCCGAGTCCTTGTGTGTACCTTAGCGCTCATTATATCACATTATCTTTTGGAGCTACAGGCTCCTCAGAGCGGCACGCATACTATTGCTATTGCTGTAGTATGTGCGCTGCTGTCTGAGGTCCTGAAGCCTTATACAGTAGATCTATGGGCAGTGCTGCCCATAGATCTTACTATAAGTGGCTTCAGGACCTCAGACAGCGGCGCACATACTGTAGCAATAGTATGCGCGCCGCTCTAAGGAGCCCGGCACTTTCATTCATAAAACTGTACAACAGCTGACAGGAGTCAGCTGTTGTACATAACAGATTACAGCAGTATATGCCCACCTGAGTGGGTGGAAGGTCTCTATCGGGACTTGGCACCCCCTAGAGACATTAAACAAACATTTATTTATTAAATTTAAAGTTTTACAGAACACAGAACAATTTGCTCATCCCTGCAGCAGCGGGATAAGTAAAGTATATGCGGGAACTGCATTGCTCGGATTACACACCTGAGCAATCCGGTTACCGGATTGCGGCTTCAGCAATCCGGTTCCGGATTGCTGAATGTCTAAAGACAATTGCATTCACCGCATCCGGATCTGGATGCAGTGAACGCAATTCAAGTTTTAAGTGTGACCCTAGCCAAAGACATCTGCAGAAAAAAGTAGAAAATACACAGCATTTACGCTATGTGTGATCACAGCCTCAGCGTTACATTTTTATTACATTTTTTATGGGTTTAATGAATGTAAAACCAATCACGCCATTTTGTACTACATTTACATAAATAATCTAATCGCTGGTCTGAGCAGGTTTTTATGATCCAGGGACATAAAATATGACTGTTATTTGCTGACTTGTGATGTTTATTATTTTTTAGTGTTCTTATAGGAAGAAAAAAACAGTTAACTGGTGCAGTAGAGAAAGAAAGTGCGTCCTGGTCTGCCGCTGAACGGAAATCAGCGGCCACTATATCTAACAAATTGAGAGCTACTTTCGACGAGTGCAATGAGGCTGATATACACATGCACTTTCATCACTGCTGAGGCCGGGAGATGATATCAAAGCTTATGCCTAGCGCCTGGAAGAAGCATTGCGTGCCCTTAAACATGTCAGCTCCACCAGTGTATCCGACGAAAATAAGTTCCTAATTGAACAATTCACCCGGGGACTGCTATCTCCCGAGGACAATAAGACTGTACGTTAGTGGTCATTAAGCAATCCAGAAGCTGACTTCAACACCCTGAAAGAGATGGCCATCAAAGGGTTAAAGCCGGAAGAGACCAATGAAGCTGCAATTAAACGGTGGTGCAGTGGTGAGGTGCAGGCTACTTCAAAACCATTACCCGTGTCTACAGCCACGCACAATGTACAATCTGCTCATTGAGTCATCCTAGTGCCTTTAATGAATTTCTACCAGCCCCAAGAAGAGATGGTACAAAGGAGTCAGGAAGAAATACCCGTTGCCAGAGAATCTGAGGATGCTGCAATCGGTACACCTGCTAGCCCTGTAGTGAGACTAAGGCCACACAGATGCTTACCTGACATACCTTCACCATGCCCTTCACTAGAAACATCACCTGAGACAGTGACTCCTGTAGTGCGTAGATCCCAAAGAAGCACACAAGGTTAACCCACGTCTAGGTATGGAGAGTGGGCACAGTAAATGTAACGTAGAGTAAAACTGAAAAGTAAACATGTAAATAGTAGTATTCAAAAGGTGAAGAGTAGGTCAAAACCCAGGTACACAACACCAAAAGAGGGGTGAGTGGAGTTGGCATAAAGAGCTGTCTAGAGAGAGCAACAACTTGACCAAGAGGTGACCCCAGGGCCAGAAGGCCTACAGCACTTATGACCGTTAGAGGCCCCTATAGTACCTAGCACTCCTACGCCGAAAACACTTGTGGTAGATGTTGTTGTGTATTTTGAACTGTTGAGCCTACAGACACTTTACCTGCAAGGACTTGTTGAACTTTTCCCTTTGCACTTTCCCCCGGATTACAAATTAAAAAGGACCATGGTTCCAGGACTGGTGTAACAACAAACTTCTTTTCTTTTTCAAAGCCTGCGGTGAATGGACTAGCATCGTATGGACTTACCTGTTTTTCTATTTTTCCAATATTTTTCAGTGGTTTTTGTATTTTTTTATATTTTGAAACTCTGTAAATATGTTACTTGTTATTCTTGTTAATAATTGTTATCCCTTTTGTTGAACAAAAATGCTCAGTCCAGGAGTACTGAAATTACCTAGGGGGGTATGTGGCGCCCTGCTCACGCAGTTAGCCACAGACTTCCCTAAAGCACAGCTGGGTTTCCACAGCAGGTACCTACCACATGCAACACCTTAAACCCTGGCACAGTAGGGGGAGCCCCACTTGCTGACCTTAGGCAAGATTCCGTATAAATACTGCTGCTGGGGGAGGAGTTAGTTAGAGTGTGCAGACACTAATACTTTCTGAATCATCCCTGCCTGAGCTCTTTGGTGTTTGTAAAAGTGAAATAGTATGTTTTAATAACTTACATGATTTTTGTCTGCTGGGCGTTTCTGATAGTGGGGCAGTGTCCCCAGGACTGCACTCCCCCTGCTCTACGCTCCAATTACGCCCCCATGGATGTAATCCTTAATGCATGAGCGCGCTTTCTTATTTCAAATGACCCCGCTCTGAATTCTATGATGCGGCATCACGTGATGCTGGTGCGCGTCATTGCAGGTGATGTGCAGTTCACCGGGTGTAAGGCTGCCTTCAGCATGCTCTGAAGGTGGCCTGTGACGTGTGGAGCAGAAGATCCGGATGTGATGCGCCCTGGATCATATCCAGATCTTCTGCTCCACACGTGACAGGACACCTTCAGAGCATCCGCAGAAGGCATGCTGAAGGCGGCCTTACACCCGGCAAACTGCGCATCACCGGCAATTACGCACACCGGCATCACGTGATGCCGCATCATAGAATTCAGAGCGGGTTCATTTGAAATAAGAAAGCGTGCTCATGTATCAAAGATTACGCCCATGGTGGTGTAATTGGAGCGGAGAGGAGGGGGGAGCGCAGCCCTGGGGACACTACCCCACTGTCAGAAACGCCCACCCGACAAAAATCATGTAAGTTATTAAAACATACTATTTAACTTTTACAAACACCAAAGAGTTCAGATAGGGATGATTCAGAAAGTATTTGGGTGTTGCAGGGACAGGTATTGACAGGTTAGGCGGCTTACATGGGGTGACAGGTTCCCTTTAAAAGCAGTGTTCACTAACGTTTAATACAACCAAATACACCTTGAGTGTAGTTCATTCTACTACTTTTTTACTGCAACAAGCTAACCTGTGAGTTTTTGCTTAAAAGCAGTGTTCACTAAACCTTCACTGTAGGCCACGTTTAATACAACCAAGCACACCTTGAGTGTAGTTCATTCTAATAATTTTTTACTGGAACAAGCAAACGTAATGTTTTGTGTCTAGTACCACTGACTGGCCACTCAGCTCTGCTCGATTTCCATCAGAATATTTTTTGCCAACAACTGCAGAGTTGCCAATTTGTTCACATACAATATGAGTGGCAAAAGGCCTGCTGCTAGTGGAAGGGGGAATAGGCGTGGTGGAAAGGGAAAAACAGTTTGTGTCCATGGGGTACATGGGAAAGCAAGAGTAACATCTGCTGAAGAAAGAGCATCTTCCAGCCAAAGTAAGATGTCTACTTTTTTCCTTGGAGATTCTGAAATGATCCCTTTCGTGCGGACACGACTCAGACGACGATCAATACCAATTCTAGATGAGGCACAAAAAGAGCAGGCACTTGAATGGATAGCAAGCGCTTCAGCAAGTGGGCTCTCCTTCACCTCAACTTCTACTTCACAAATACACCAGTCCTCAGAGGTGTCACCACAATCCCACTTGCTTCCGCACAGCTCCCAAGTCTTGTGCAAACCATCTGAGTATAGGGTAAGACAGATGGTTGACTATTCATCGCTCTTCACTCATACTATAGCCTGGGAATCAGAGGTCTGCTCAGATTGTGAGTCAAGACGAGGTAATGATCTGAAATGACGCCCAGAAGCTTTTGGAGTCGGATCCAGGCCAAGATAAAGAAGGTTCTGTGCAAGCATAATGTAGACAGACCCTTATTCATAAAGTGTCAACTGCAGCTTGGAGATCTTGTGAACCCTTCCGCATACGACTCCTCCTGTACTTCCTCCTCTTCCTCTAGTGCCACCACCTGACTCCGAATACTGTTTAAAGGGTGCTCCATGTAAATGACGGGAATAGTCATGCTGATAATGGCATAATCATCACTAAACATCTTCGTCAACATTTCAATACTGTACAGAATGGTGCATAGCTCCTTCATTTCAGACTACTCCAGCAGTGTGATTTGCCCCATCTCTGGATTTCGTAGGCCCAGGTTATACGTCATAACGTATTGCACCAGGGCTTGTCAGTGCTGCCACAGTTGCTGCAACATGTGCAGAGTTGAATTACATTGTGTCGGCACATCACATTTCAATCGGTGAACTGGCAGGCTGAATGACGTCTGTAAAGATGCAAGGCGTTGAGCTATGGGATGAAAACAGCGGAAGTGAGCACACAGCGATCGTACCCTCTGCTGAAGACCATCTAGGGACGGATAGTGTGCACAAATTTGCTGGACAACCAGGTTTAAGACGTGAACCATGCAAGGCACGTGTGTCACATTGTCCCGGCGGAGGGCTGCACCCAGCATTGCAGCATTGTCGAACACAGCCCTCCCTGGCTGCAGGTTCAGCGGAGACAAGCATTGATGAAACTCAGTCTCCACAGCAGACCGCAACTCCTCAGCTGTGTGACTCACATTTCCCATGCATTTCAAGGTAAAGACCACCTCATCCCGTTGAGCCCTGCTGCCATCATAGTAAGGAGGTGTACAGGATTCCTTGTGCGCAGTTAGAACGCGGGTGGCATTTGAGTGCAAGTGGAGGACCGAGACGAGGTTGAGGAAGTAGAAGCAGTGGAAGAACTTCTACATACAGAGGATTGACGCACAACTCGTGGGGATGGCAAGAGTTGGACAGCAGCCCCTTCTCCTGCTGTCTTCATAGTTACCCAGATTTTTTGGCTGATACTTACATTTTGGTGACAAATCTTACAGATACCATGGGGGGACTAAAGGCTTGTGGATTTAGGAATGTGCTGCATGAAAGTCACCTCACCAACCATTTTCAGCTTGCAACTGTGGGGCAATTGATGCCACTGAAGTGGTGTCTGGGCCCAAATTTTTGGGAAAAATGGAGACTCTTGTTGTAGTCCCATAAATGTGACACAATGCTCAGCATGTGCAAGAGGCCTTCCAGATGCTGCGTTAAAAACTGTACCAAATACTCATCGCCTGCACAAGGCCTTCCACATACTGAGGTAAAACGCACCAAATTATCATCATCTGCACATGGCCTTACAGATACTGAAGTGAAATGCACCAAATATCATCATCTGCACATGGCCTTACAGATACTGAAGTGAAACGCACCAAATAATCATCATCTGCACCTGGCCTTACAAATACTGAAGTGAAACGCACCAAATAATCATCATCTACACATGGCCTTACAGATACTGAAGTAAAACACAACAAATAATCATCATCTGCACATGGCCTTACAGATACTGAAGTGAAACACACCAAATAATCATCATCTGCACATGGCCTTACAGATACTGAAGTAAAACTCAACAACTACTCATTGTGTGCATGATGACTTACAACTACTGTAGTAAAAACTGATTTTGGAAGGGCATGACATGCCTATATCTGTGTCTCCTCCCCCTTTTACTCATCTATCTCTTTTCTTTTTGCATTTTTATATGTAGTTTTCACTTTTCCATATATTTGTTGTATCTTCTGAGTAGTTTGTCACCTTTTGGACACTTTAGAAGGTGTTTTCTATGTGTTTTCTATGTGCTTGTATGTGTTTGTGTTTCGCTGCCATTGTTTTCAATGGGATTCGATGGGGTTCGACGAATGTTCGACAAACAAACGCCCAATTCGGCGAACCGAATCGAATTCGAACACTAGGGTGGTGGCTCATGTCTAATTATTACTGTATGTTCTGTAGTTTTCTTGCCATAAGCACCCTCACACCCTGCAGGCAACTGGTTGCACCAGTCTGGCTCATTACTTTTACTGTCGAATAGTCAAGCATATGTAAATGTTATTTAAATATCCACACCTACCAATCTGGTATCTCCTCCCCCTCCCCTGTGCTCTGTGTCTAGTAGCTTTCATTTTCACTTTGGTTGTGTGCTTACGGAGAAGGGCACTGGGGCTATATTTATTGCTGCACTATGATACATATTTCTCTTGTATATTGTGCTGTTCTCTGACTTGGGGAAGTATTTTGTGGTCCACTTTGGTATTTGATGCTGCTGGGGAGGTATGTATGGCAGTACTATGGTATTTGCTCTTCTGAGGATGTATTTTTTTACTGCTGGGGAGGTATTTTGTGTTACACTAAGGGGCATAACTACTGTACGATAGGTGCAGGGGTTGCAATTGCACCCGAACCCTGGAGCCTAAGGGGGCCTTAAAAGTCCATTTTGGCCTATAAAAAAGACTAATGCTATTAAAGATTTGCAATAATTGGGGACCCCATTGGATGTTTTGTATCGGGGCCTATGAGCTTCAAGTTACACTCCTGGTTACACTGTGCTATTTGTTGCTGCCTTGAAATATGTGCTGCACTTTATTGTTTGGCATTTTTGAGGAGGTATTTAGGTAATGTTTGCCGTGCTATTTTTAGAGCTCCCATCAAATATACGGGGTGGGCCATTTATATAAATACACCTAAATACAATGTGAATGGTTGGTGATATCAACTTCCTGTTTGTGGCACATTAGTATACGGGAGGGAGAAAACTTTTCCAGATGGGTGGTGAACATGGTGACCATTTTGAAGTCAGCCGTTTTGGATCCAATTTTATTTTTTTCAATGGGAAGAGGGTCATGTGCACATAAACGTATTGAGAATTTCATAAGAAAAACAATGATGTGCTTGGTTTTACCGTAACGTTATTCCTTCATGAGTTGTTTACAAGTTTCTCTTTGTTTACAGCCATTGACATACCGCAGAGATTAACACATGAGGAGCGAATAGAAATTGTGTTGATGTCAGGTAAACGCAGTACCCGGGTCATTGCAGCAGATTTCAATGCAAGACCCCTACAAGACCACCCATCTCCCATGCTACAGTTAGCAAACTGCTTGCCAAATTTCATAAAACAGGTCAGTGTTGGATTTGCCAAAATGTGGACGCAAGAAAACTGTCACTAATGAATAAACATCAGTGACTGTCCTGGCTTCATTCAGCAAGAGCCCACAGCATAGCACTCGCCGCACGTCACTGGATAGTGTATTAGTCGAACATCCCTTCAGCGGATATTAGCTACTAACAAATGGCACCCATTACAAAATCCAGCTGCTGCAGCATCTCAACGAGGATGGCCCGGATCGGCGCACTGAATTTGCAGAATGGGCAAAACAAAAATTGGAACAGGACCCTCAGGTTACACAGAAACTTATGTTCATTGATAAGGCAAACTATTTTGTGAATGGTGAAGTTAAAAAACAAAACCAGCGCTATTGGTCTGACACTAACCCACAGTGGATAGATCCCTCCAAGACTGTTGGAACACAAAAATTGATGGTATGGTGTGGTATATGGGGTACAAAGATAGTGGGGCCATTCTTTATCAATGGAATACTCAATGTCACTGAATATCCGAAATTGCTACATGATGATGTGCTGCCCTCTTTATGCACTGAAGATGGCACATTCCCTGAGTTTTTCCAACAAGATGGTGCACCACCACATTATGGGTGTCAGGTCCGAGCATTCCTACATGACCAGTTTCCTGGAAAGTGGATTGGTCGTCGTGGGCCAGTTGAATGGCCACCAAGGTCTCTCGATCTGACCCCCTTAGACTTTTATCTTTGGGGCCACCTGAAGGCAATTGTCTATGCTGTGAAGATACAAGATGTGCAGCATCTGAAAGCCCGTGCTAGCATTTCTTCTGTGGTGTTGCTATCAATGTGTCAAGAGTGGGAGAAGAGGGTTGCATTGACAATCCAACACAATGGGCAGCACTTTGAACACCTTTTATAAGTGGTCATAAACTTGTAAATAATTCATGAAAATCTGGAAAAGTTTTCCCCTCCATATACTAATGTGCCACAAACAGAAAGTTGATATCACCAACCATTCCCATTTTATTTAGGTGTATCCATATAAATGGCCCACCCTGTAGAGAGATCAAATCCTCACACCTCTCCTTTAACTGTGCAGCAGATCAGTCAGAATGAGGGGGTTTAGGGACCTCTGATCTTGAATTAGTTGAGGTTCCCATCTCTGTAGCTCAGATCTATCAGACATTTATGGCATATCCTGGGGATAAATATCTAAGAATAAAATACACCTATAACAGACATGTCAGAAAGCTGACAAAACTAAAGGCCCCATTACACGCTGCGATGTGGCAGCGATCCGACCAACGAGGTGGATCGCTGCCGCATCGTGAACTGATCGCTGGTGACCTGTCATAGAGGCAGACTCGCCAGCGACCAGTGGACCAGCGACATTGTGAAAAAGAATAAAATATTCTTTCCTCGATGTCTAGCTTTCGCTGCCAGGATACGGTAAGCGGGAGCACGCTGGTAACCATGGTAAACAGCAGGGATCTAGGCAGCGCGCAGTGTCTAGTTACCCAATGTATACCCTGGTTACCAGCCTTCTCTGCTTACAGGCTGGTATCCAAGGTACACAGCAGGTAACTAGGGACAGCGCTGTCCCTAATTATCTGCTGTGTACCTTGGATACCAGCCTGTAAGCAGAGAAGGCTGGCAACCAGGGTATACATCGGGTAACTAGACGCTGCGCACTGCCTAGATACCCGCTGTTTAACATGGTTACCAGCCTGCTCCGCTTATCGCTGGTCGTTTGGTCCCTGTCACACGCGCCGATGCGTGCTGACCAGCGGCGACCAACGACAGATTTATGGTCCTGGCCATAAATGTATGATCAACAAGCAACAGCTTATTGTTGATCGTTGATACGTGTCACACACAACGATGTAATTTCGACATTGCTGCAACGTCACAAAAACAGTGACGTTGCAACAATATTGTTAGCAATACCGTTGTGTGTAACGGGCCCTTTTCATGTAGTGTATGTTCATTGTCACTATCTTTCTGTAATATCACATGGGTGGGGGTGATATTGTGTGCTGATGGGGCATGTGTACTAGGGCTGATTACACTGGGGAAAAATTTGAAAAACATTATCTGTTGAGTCAGGTTTTTGAGCTGATTTATACTAAAATTGGCATGCTGATTCCAAAAATGTAGTCAGTTTTTTTCTAGCACGTCAAGTTTTTCCTCCACAACTTACTGCCAGAGATGCACAATTGCACTGATATCTGTAATAAGGCTTGTTATCTGATTACAATTCGACTCATATAGAGCTACGTGGCAATATGATAGTGTTAAAAAACATATTTGTCATGCCTATTTCTTATATATTTCATTTTTTGTTCATATTTGTACTATTTAAAAAGAAAAAAAAACACTTTTTAGGTACAGTAGTTTACATATTTTTGAGAAGACAAAAATCTATAGTTCAAAAACTGACGTGATAGAGAAAAACTGAGATCATTTCTGGATTCAGCATCCAAAAATTAATTAAGAGCAGTTGTCTGACCTAACTCCTAAAAAATTGTGTTCCCCAGTGTTATTAATTCTCATATTAGCCCTAGAGTTCATTATGCTTCACACTCCAGAATCAGTGATGCTTTCATTACATTACAATTAACATTACATTAAATAATACATGGAATTTAGCATTCAGTATTTTAAGTAAAAAATGGTGTGAGGATTGTGAATAATATTCCTGTCAGATGCACTACACTAATATATGAAGGAGTTCAGGGCTACTTCCTGACCACCATTCACATCTTCTACACTCTACACTTAGTTTTTGGCTGTGTTTTCATGTTGCATATTTGTGCATTTACGCAACGCTTTTTTGCGCTTGCGTAAATGCAGTGAAATGCAACGCTGGAAACGCATCCCAGCAAAAGCTATGGCTTTTCCTGAAATGTGTTCACATGCTGCGCATTTTGCCATCTTTTTTCAGACGAGCTTTCACTGCAAAGTGTGTCCGCAAAAAGAATGACCATGTCAATTCTTTGTTCCTTTTTCGGCGCACTTTTCCCATAAGCCACATTATAAAATGGGCTCAGGATAGGCGCAGCCGAAAAAGGGCAGCGTGTGAATGCAGATGCGCTGTTTTGCGCAAAATGCGGCAAAAAGGGTGCAACTGCATAAATACGCGGCAAATACGCAGTGTGTGAACAAAGCCTTAATGTTACTATTTCTGCTTATTTTCTTTTGTAAGGTTGATAGGATCAATTTGCAGAGGATCAAACTTGAGTCAAATATCCTAAAATTCGCAGTTTCATGTGAAGTAGGACATTTTGTGATTCAATTTGTGGTTCACAAAAAAAACAAAAGAACGTCCACTCTCTCATCTCCACACTGCTGAAGCTTCAGAGAACTGGCAAACATCATTTTGCATTGTTCCATGGGCCTCCTGATAATGTCCTGCAGCTATGACATGTTACAGATTATCATACCTTGTACAGTGGTGGTCAGTAACTGGGAAATCACAGATCAGCAGTTCCAAGTGGAGCAGTTTATACATGACTCATTTTCCAACTCTACAGTCACATGGTAAGTCTCTCTCTCCTTCTCTTATGGTCAGCGGGGGCCCATTCTCTTTCTCACTCTCTTTCCTGTAAACTGTAAATTCTTATGGTCAGTGAGGTTAGTCTCTCTCTCGCCTGTAAAGTATAAGCTCTTAAGGTACCGTCACACGCGGCAATTTTGCTGGCAATTTGCTGGTTGCAGTGAAATCATGGACACATTGTTCTATTTTGTTGCTGTGTACAAATACAACAATGTGTCCATGATTTCACTGCAACTAGCAAATTGCCAGTGAAATTGCTAGCAAAATTGCCGCGTGTGACGGTACCTTTATGCTCTGTGGGGACATCTCTCTCATGCCTGTAAAGTGTAAGCTCTTCTGATCAGCGAAGTTGTCTCTCTACCATAAGGTGTCCTTTCTCTCTTTTGCAATCCCTCGTCTGTAAAATATAAGCTCTAGTGGTCTGAGGGGTTATCTCTCTCTTGCCTGTAACGTATAAGCTCTTATGTTCAGTGGTGTCCTTTCTCTCTTTCGCACTCCCTTGCCTGTAAAATATAAGCTCTTATATTCTGAGAGGTCGACTCTTTTTTGCCTGTAACGTGTAAGGCTGGCTTCAGACTCCTCCTGCGGAGGGGATCCGCAAGCTGACCGCAGCCCCCATGTTTATAATGAGAACGCACAGTACTGCGCAGGTCTGCGCATGACCGTGCGCTCCCATTCACTGCAATATGTGATTTGTACGCAGGTGGATGCCCGCGCATAAATCACACACAATCACACACTCTCGTCCGCACCAGGAACGCGACCATGTCTGCGCCTGCGTACAAATCACATATTGCAGTGAATGGGAGCGCACGGTCATGCACAGACCTGCGCAGCACTGTGCGTTCCCATTATAAAGATAGGGGTTGGCGGTGGCTGCGGTCAGCTTGCAGATCCCCTCCGCAGGACGCTGCCGAGGGGTCCGCAAGTGTGAAGGCAGCCTAAGCTCTTCTGATCAGTAAGGTTCTCTCAATCATAGAGTTTAAGCTCTTATGGTCAGCAGCATCCTTTCTCTCTCTCCCTCTCATCCACCCATGTGTACTATATGAACAAATACAAGCGTTCCAGTATTTACATTTTTGTCAATTTATTTGCCACAAATGTAGTTTTTGGGAAAAATACGGTTGAGTCTGTGATTCTAGAATTTCAAAAGATTTGTTCGTCTCTACTTTCTTGGAATTAACTATGAAAACATAGAAGAGTACACATCCCAAAAGTCTGCAATATAAAAAAAAAGAGTACATTTTTAACAAGGCAATAAAAAAACATTTACAATACAATGCAGAATCCAAAAGACGCACAACCAAAACCCTCTGGTTAAAATGATCTTCATATGGTGATACCTATATTTATATCTTTATATCTCACTCCTACATCTATAGAATAAATGTATGAAATGAATCCCTATGTATTCCATTCTTACAGAGCTCAGGTGTAGATGATCTGGATCACCTTCTTTGAAAAATATCAGTTAAAACCACAGCTAATTGCGCTACTACTATATTAACCATACTTTGTTGTTGCTGTTGTTGTTGTTTTGCTTTTTCCATCATTTTTGCTTTGTTCAACAAAAAATGCTCAAATTTTTACTATTTCTTTATAATTTTTTTTGGTTTATATGGTAAAAGGAACACAATATCATTCCTTGTGTCCTCCTTAGAAAAAGTGTTGGTCCATGGAGAATTACTGGGAGGGGTAGGAGGACCATGGCCCCTCCTGTCCCATTGAAAACACACTCTTAATGCCCCCTTCTATACAGTCCTCCACTGGTGCTTTCCAACTTGTCTGGTAAGACCCCTTGTATTACTTCTTATATTAATACTATTTTCTAACATTGTGATGCTTAGTGTATTGTTATTTGTATTGTTTTCTAATGTTGGTGTATATCACAGATACTACTATGTGTAATGACTTCATACTATATGCAATTAGATAGAATGCCTTTTAAGTTATTTTCATTGCTGAAAATAATAATAATCTTTATTTACGTAGCACAAACATATTTCGCAGCTCTTTACAGTTCAGAGGTTCATATACAAACAGTCATAAGTGATAAGTTATAAAAGATATAATAATTAAAGCAAAAAATAATAACAGATCTTATAATTAGTGCAGATTTATAGTGCAACCCTTCTATCTCGTGTAGTCAAGACTATATGGACTTTTTTCTTATTTAGTACTATGTCAGTAGTATTTCTTGTTCACATTTTAGATTTTTAATAAACCAGAAAATGTTGTTTTCGTTATTCCCCAAAAGAGCTTTGTGGCTTCTTTATATGCTCTGCATGTTCGATAAAAGTGTGATTTGCAAGTGAATACTGTTTGCGTTGGTCATTTGCATTTGCTTGTAAATCTTAGAAGAGTTTTTCGTTTTCCATAAAGCTGTTCTTTTGAGCCCCGTCAGGTATTCAGTCTTAGCTTACACTATACATAAGCTCCCCAATCTAGGAATACTAGAGAATACTGTAATATCTCTTGTTTTGTGAGCCCTTGTTTCACAGCCAGTGCCCGGTAATTGCCAATGTTTTGACTCACCCACATTTTATTTTTCTGCCCCTGCCTTTCAGGAATTTTGGAATGCCAAAGAGCTTCTCCTCCAGAGCTTGTACAGATTATTAATGCTTGGACGCCCTTGAATTACAAACCCTCCAGCACCACAGACCTAATGAGATGAGGCTCTCCAGTGTTATTTCATTCATCTTTGTGGTGCATTGCCTTAGTGTTTTACAACTAGTGTGTGGCAAAAATGTCAAAACAGCCAGCAAGAGGGGAGAGACGCAAGCTATCCTGCGGGCTGGGCAATTTTTAACCAAACACAAACATGATTGCTCTTGGGAAATTGCTGGAAATGCCACTGTAAGCCTGTCCATAAACTGTAATATTCCAGGGAGCAACAGCTATAACTGTACATATGAAGGGGAGCCACAGAAATGCCCTCTGTATGCCACAAAGGCTAAGCAGTACTGGAAGCAGATCCTTGGTAAACTGAAGAAAATGAAACATGTCTGTGAGGATAAGACACTGAAGTCACGTCTGTGTAAAAAAACAGAAGCCGTAGAGTCCCAACTTCATAAAGTAGATGGAGATGTGGCGGAAAAAGTCAAAGGGAAGAGTCGCGTTAAAGAACATGGAAAGGAGCCAGAAGTAAAAGTAAGAGATCCAGAAGAAAGTGAAAAGAAAAAATCTGGAAGCAAAAAGAAGTCTGACCATACACCCAACCTGAAGTCACATCCTTCACCGCCACCATCTGGACTGGAACTCACCACAGTCCGGGAAGTAAATGATGATATAATAGAGATGAATGAAAATCTGTCAGAAACCTACTGTGATGAAAAGTGGCATTCAGTGTGTTCTTTCTTTGTTAATTTCTGGAATGGCTAAATCAAAGCTCTCCGTGTGGTAGAAATGTTAGAGTAGAGCTATTTAATACAATGCTCTAATGCAGGAATTCCTGTCTAATTCCTTTGGACTGCGTGATACTTAACACAACTCACAAATCCCCAATACTAGAAAGAAAAAAAAAACAAGTGTAGACTTGTCTGCATTCAGTATTTGGCCCCCAGAATATGTTGTGTAGAGTGTTTTTTACACTTGGACATGGAGATTTTAAACTATTAATATTTCTATTACTATGTTATGAATCCTAGCTTCTCCAAACAAATACCGTAAATTGTCTTTAGAATCTCTTGTATACTATAGTTTTGTCCATACAACAATAAAACAGTTTTTGATATATATATATAGTACTTGTTTGTGCAGTTTTCTACACCGGTCTGCATAAATCTGCATTTACTTTGTGACATCCCTTACCATACCCTAGAGCTGTATTCATACTTCTGCTTTTATTTTAATTAGCCGTCTCAAAAAACATTTAAAAAGAAATCGTTGGTACCACATCCAATAAATAATAATACCTCTTGACACTCGTAAGAATCACATCCAACATGCTTAATGGTAGTCCAGTCTTATTTTATTCCAGCTGATCCCCTGAGTATTCCACTTTTTTGTTTTATTAAAATCAACCATACAGTCCTAAATCTATGTTCCATTGTAATTAGTACAAATGTTTAAGGTCTATACCAAGGGAGTGAATCACAGGGAAATTATGCAAAATAGCCTAAATACACTGCCCTAGAGAATCCTGGAAGTTATGACCCCTTCCTAAACACCATATAAATTAGCACTCAATAAAAAAAAATATTTGGAACCATATGGAGGATTTTAAAAAAGAAAAAAGCCGAATACTCAGAAGACTAAAATAATAACAAAACCTGTCCTTTTTTGACCTGGTGATATTTTCTCTTTAGGTGGTATTTCTATCTTTTTTATTCTTGCACAAATTCTATAAATATTTTGTGTGTTGATCCTATCTCTTAGGGTACCGTCACACCTGGCCATATCGGCGGAGATATCACCGGCGAAGCACGGGGGCGTGCACGTTTTTGGTGCCCTGCCAGCGTCACTGTCGCATGTTCATACATGGTTATACCTCTGGCAATGCTTTGGCGATATTACAGGCGCCATCGCCACTGGGGTGTCCACAAACCCCAGCGGCGATCCTGTAATTTGGGAGCCTATGGCTCCCATCGCCTGTAACATCGGCGATCACCATGTTACATGGGGTGATGTGTAGACATTGCCCCAGAGTGCTCGCCTGGTTTCAGAGCAGTGCTGAGAAACCAGGTGACCACTCTAAGGCGATTGTTAGCGCCGGCATCGCCTTTTTACACTAGGCAATGCACCGGAGCTTTCGCTGGCGATAGGCCAGCCCCTGCATCGCCGAAGAAATCGGCATTGATATGGCCAGATGTGACGGTACCCTAATGGTGCCGTCACACGCAGCGATGCGATGAATGATATTGTTAGCGATCACATGCACACGCGATCGCTAACAACATCGTTCAGATCACTGGTGAGCTGTCACACAGGCAGACTCACCAGCAATCAATGGACCAGAGACATCGTGGAAACGATTTAAATATTGTGTCCACGATGTCTTGCTCCCGCTGCCAGCCTGCGGTAAGCGGGAGCAGGCTGGTCTCCAAGGTAAACTGCGGTTATCTATGCAGCAAGCGCTGCCTAGATACCCGATGTATACTTTGGTTACCAGCCTCCTCCGCTCACCGGCTGGTATCCAAGGTACACAGTGGGTAACTAGGGTCCCTAGTTACCCGCTGTGTACCTTGGATACCAGCCGGTGAGCGGCGAAGGCTGGTAACCAAGGTATACATCGGGTATCTAGGCAGCCTATGCTGCCTAGTTACCCGCAGTTTACCTTGGATACCAGCTCCCAGCACTTGCTGAGAGGCGCTGGGAGCTGGCTTATTGGTCGTCTTCCGGTGTCACACATAGCGATGCTGCGTGTCCACTGGGCGACCAACAATTGATTTGAGGACAGGACCTCAAATCAAGCGATGAACGATCAGCCGACTGATCGTTCATCGTTTGTAGTGTCCCACGCAACGATGTCGTTTCAACATCGTTCAAGCGTCACAGAACATGTGACTTTTGAACGATATCGGCAATGATATCGTTACGTGTGACGATACCTTAAGACTCTCATCTGGGAACAGAATTGAGGTCAGGAAAAGTACCTAGTGTATCTCAATGAATTAAAATATTATCAAAAACCAATGCCATATTGCCATGCATCAGGGTGTCTCTGGGAGCCCTGAAACACGTTGAATAATAAATCAATATTATATTCACCCTTTGATGTCTTGTGGAATAAGGCAGTGAGGTTTTTAACCCTTCATCCTCCCTACTTTAATTTTCTAAGACCTTTGGGTTTTCATTGGTTGTAAGCCATAATCATCAACATTTACAGAAATAAACACCTGAAATAGATCACTCTGTTTCTAATGACTCTATATAATATATGTGTTTCAATTTATGTATTGAATTATTGAAATAAATTAACTTTGTGATGATATTCTAATTTATTGAGATGCAATAGTATATGGTACGTTATTGGCGATAGAATGCAAATACTACACTCTTTACTCCTAATATGTAAGAGCCCCATAGGTGGGATCTACACAAGGGATGAGCGAGTAGTGAAATATTCGGACTCGCTATACTCGTAACGAGTAGGTTCTAATACACGGGTACTCGTTATGAGTAGCGAGTCCAATGTAAGTCAACGGAAAATGCTAGTACTTTTGCAGTGTATCTACAGTGCTGTGCAAATTAATTGGGACAAAGAATTTTTTAAATAAAATTGTAAGTTGGTTACCAGTCAGTGATTCAAACCAGTTTTAAAGGGATCCTGTCACCCCCAAAACACCTTTAAAGCTATTAAAACCTGTCCCTACAGCATATTAACACTTTCCCTACACTCTTTTTAGCTCCTAAATGCAGTAAATGATATTGCATAAAAACGTTTTATAAGTACCTGATTAGTGATGATAATGAGTGACTATGCTATTCATAGTCACTCATCAAGACTGCCCCTCTGCTTCATAGCACGCCTGAATAGGCGTGATCTACATCCAGGATTCAAAATCGCGCGTCCCTTCTGTGCCCTGTGTCGTAGGAGGCTGCAGTGTGGCTTGTGACGCGATCCGCGTCATTCCCGGCGCCCTGTGACGTATTTACAGCGGCGCCGCGCTGTCAGCTTCAAAATGTGCACTGCGCATGCCCAATGCGCATGCGCAGTGTGCATTTTGAAGCTGACAGCGCGGCGCCGCTGTAAATACGTCACAGGGCGCCGGGAATGACGCGGATCGCGTCACAAGCCACACTGCAGCCTCCTACGACACAGGGCACAGAAGGGACGCGCGATTTTGAATCCTGGATGTAGATCACGCCTATTCAGGCGTGCTATGAAGCAGAGGGGCAGTCTTGATGAGTGACTATGAATAGCATAGTCACTCATTATCATCACTAATCAGGTACTTATAAAACGTTTTTATGCAATATCATTTACTGCATTTAGGAGCTAAAAAGAGTGTAGGGAAAGTGTTAATATGCTGTAGGGACAGGTTTTAATAGCTTTAAAGGTGTTTTGGGGGTGACAGGATCCCTTTAACTGCTGTGAACAGGTGTGAGTGTACAACCTTGAGTAACAAAATGTGGTTTGACTGGTTTTAGTCAGAAAATAACAGCTAGCTCCCCCTCAGCTTCAGTTGAGAGCTTGTTTCTGTGAGGAGTGCTTTAGTGTACTTCTTCTCTCAGTGTGATTCGAGCCTGTAAAAATGGATGTTACTCCATGGAAGAGGTGTAGAATTATTACTCTTAATGAACATACAAGTCTGACTGTAAGAGAAATCTCTTCCACCGTTGGTATTGGAAAATCTACCTTTCAAGAATAATTCGCACACACAATGAAACTGGATCGTTTTCTCCAAAGCAAAAAGGGAAATGTGGAAGAAAAAGAAAAAGACACCAAGAACTGATAAAACACTTATCAGAAATAGTAAAATTAGTGCAAGAAAAACTTGCCTTTTCCAAATTAATAAGCACAGCACTGTAATTGGGACAAAGCAAGTCTTTAATTGCTTTTCTTGCATTAATTTTACTATTTCTGATAAGTGTTTTATCAGTTCTTGGTGTCTTTTTCTTTTTTCTTCCACATTTCCCTTCTCGTTTTGGAGAAAACGATCCAGTTTCATTGTGTGTGCGAATTATTCTTGAAACGGTAGATTTTTCAATCCCAACGGTGGAAGCGATTTCTCTTACAGTCAGACATGTATGTTCATTAAGAGTAATAATTCTAGACTTGGGTGTGTTCTTTCAGGGTCCAGGGACAGCTGTGGGATAGGTATGTATGTTATTTTTTTATTTTTAACACATTTTATTAACTTTTACTTCAGTTATGCAGTGTATATAAATACACTGTGAAAGTGAATGTACTACTCACTACTCCTAACAAGTAATCACAAGGAAACTTGCAGAGAAGCGAGTAGCATGAATAATGTACTATTTGGCTTGTACCGAATAGTTACGAGTATACTCACTCATTCCTAATCTATACCTGTCAACTATGGTTGATAGGAAGATATTATGGCACTTCTGGGGAAAAGATGCTCAAGAAGAGTCCAAATCCATAGAGTCTTATGAAGAAAATACTTGTCACTCAGAAAAAGTTTTGAAGTGATGCTTGTTTTTATAGAATGTTGAGGCAACCAAAATACATAATAGGAGATGTTTTGGTCCTTACACTCGGACCTTCATCAGTATGAAAGTGGTGTGATGAACTCAGCTTAAGTTAAGGACAAGCGCTGGTGTGGTAGGAGAGCACTTTTTTCTAGCGGTGGATACTTCAGCTACCACCCCAGTGCTCGTCCTTAACTTAAGCTGAGGTCACCACACCACTTGCATACTGATGGTGGTCATGGGTCTTCCAGCAGGACAAAGACCCCAAACATGCTTCAGGAAGCACCAAGAAATAAATGGAAGCATACAAAGATTAAGATCCAGGCTCTCCCTCTCGCCTCCTCCACTCTGTAATAGCTGGGACATCATTCACCATATTTCCCCTTCACTTATGACTACAGTAGATTACATAGCAGAGGGGCAAATAAAACTACACCCACTGGTAGTCACTGGTAAATTAAATTTCAACATTTTACTACCTTATTTGGACATGTGACATGGTCAGACAGATTGGAGGGGCTCTGAAACTCACAATGACTCTGCAGACAATGCAAGAACTGTCAAAACTTAGATCAAAGAGGGAATCTGATATACCCTGTATTAGATATGAACACGGAACTCATACACATTCTGTTAAAAATATTAGGCAGTGGGACCCCTAGACTCATAGATATGTTTGGGCAAACCCAAACTGCAAAGTTCGGGGTCCACGCCAAGCACCTAGTGTTTGGGCACCGACCCCAAACGTGGACTTTTCTGAAAAGTCCATGTTGCAGTTCAGGTTCGAGTTCAGTGAGAGCTGTAAAAATAAATAAAATAGTGATTAAACATCAGCTCCTACTTACCAGGTCCACACACTTCTACTTCCGGGGTTGCTCATTAATTTCATGATTATTCACTGGTGAGGGGCGCAACAGCCAATCACAGGAGCTGTCACATTGAGTGGTCATCTGTGATTAGTTGTTGGAGCCAGTGCCTTAATCTGGAAACACATCATACATTTTAGCATCTACCCTGCACGGTAGATGCTAGAATGTATGGTCTATTTCCAGGTTACTGCACTGGCTCCAACAACAAATCACAGATGGCCACTCAATGTGACAGCTCCTGTGATTGGCTGTTGCACCCCTCACCCTTTGTGGTGACGTCTGTGATTAGTTGCTATATGTAACAAACCTGACGTCCTGGTAATGGAAAAATAAATACTTAAAAAAACTACATAGGACTTCGCTGTGTTTTTGATTCTCAGCGCAGATAAAGCAGACATATACGAGCTGCCACCCCCAGCTGACTGGCTTTACCTTGGCTGGCAATCAAAATACAGAGACGCCGATTATTTTTCTTAATTATATAAATAACTTTAAAAAAATGTGTGGGCTTCACCCTATTTTTGATTGCCACCCAAGGTAAAATCCAGGCAGCTGGGGGCTGATATTATCAGCGTGGTTATAACCATAGTTATTGGGCCCCCCAGGCTAAAGAATAGCAGCCCGCAGCTTCCCAAGAAATTGGCACATTCATTAGAAGTATCAATTCCTAGTGCTTTACCCGTCTCTTCCCAATGCCTTAGTATGGTTGGCATCGGGGTGATAGAAGGGGTTAATGACAGCTCATGATTACAAGCTTGTCATTTAGCCCAGATTTATAATGTCAGGCCTCTATTAAAACTGCCCGTTATCAATCCTGTGAGGAAATAGTTAAAAAACACAGAGAGAAATCCTTTATTTGAAATAAATCAGACAACCCTCATTTTCCAAATTATTACTTCTCTGGAATGGTACCTGATGGCTACCAACAGCCTAATCCAACTTCACCATCAGAGGCTCTGGTGAATTACCTGGTAGGCACTTAGTTATGCCCCTCCAGACTAAGCCCAGCCCATGGCAGAGTGGATCTACACCCATGCGTGTAACAAATATTGTGTAAGAGGTGGAGCAAACCCTAATGGAACTAGGACCCGCAATCCTTGCATTGGTAGTACGTGTGCCATTCCAGGGTCTGACTCAGTCCAGGCCTCTACAAGATTCACCCAGTATGCCATCAGAGAAATATAGTGTCCCTGGCCCAAGCACGTGTCCACATGCCATTCGTTAAGTGGACCTTCCCAGTATCTGCCTTGGTCTGGGCACTGGTGATGTTATGGGATATGTGCTGCTGTAAGGCGGTGATGGCAAAACAGTGGTGGGTAGGCATTGAGTACCAAGGGATGTCTGTCACCATGAGGCTGTGGAAAACCTTGTTGTCCACAAACCTAAATGGCAAAATTTCCAGGCCAAGCAGTTTGGAAATGTATCCGTTTAGTGTTTAGGCCTGTGGGTGAGTGACTGGGTTTTTACAATTGCCTTCCAAAGCTTGGGGTATGGGATAGCTGAGTGCTGCACTGGGTTGAAGAATCAAACCTGGTTGCTGATGGTGCTTGCAAATATACAATGACAGTTGCACTGTGGGAGGCATTGATGCCTGTGGATTGGCAAGCCCATAGCACAGGGGAAGAGGCAGTGGTCTCACTTACAGAAATTGATTGTGGACCCAGGTGTTCAACCAATCTAGTCAGGTGCTTTCATGTCATGTAACTGAGCATGCTGATGATGGACAGGCTGGTAGTGGTCAGGCTCATACTGATCTTGGTATGGCACAGGATGCAAATGTCCATTCTTTTATCGTCAGTACCTTCTTTAAAAAAGTGCAGACTGGGGAACTCCTAACCTTTAGACAGGGAACTTGCCACGTGTGAGTGGTATGGGGAACAGTTGCCCACCTACTCCCTCTGGCCACCCCACTTCCTCTTTTTGCCTGATGTGGTGCTGCAGATCCATACCCCTCTCTGCAAATGTGTATGCTCGGCATGGCATCTTCTTCCATTGGGTCAGCGACTTCATCGTCCACTACCTCGTCTTCCACTTCCGCACTCTGGTTCTCCTGACATGTCGACTGAACAATATCACTTGTTGACAACTGTGTCTTATTATCATCATCTACACTAATTGCCATTTTACCACCATCATCTTTTTCTGATAATGGCTGCTTAAATATTTGGTCATCACCACACATGATCTCCTCATTTCTCTCTTAAAACGTATAGGGGAGAGACCAGAATCAATAAACGGAAATGTAAAGAACTCCTCAGAGTGTCCTAGTGAGGGATCACTTGTCTCCATTTGAACGCTGTTTCCTCCTTAGCCCTCCTATTATCGTCTTATGGAAATATATTTGAGTTTTCCATTGACTTCCATTATAGTCATTACGCAAATCAAGCCAATCGGAGAGTCCGATCTGTTTGATTCAAGTGTCGAGTACTCAAGCATTTTAGTGGTCACTCATCACTACACACAATGCTACCATGCATGGATATTGTAGTGCGTATTGTTGCGGTGTCGGCATCTACATGGCAGAGAAACTGGTGGCCGTGGTGAACTCACCACTCCAGCGGTCCCACAGTGTCTGCTTGGGCTCCATCTCCTGTTTACTGCCCATCTGGCCCTACATCTGCATCGCTGGCCTTCTTGGAGCACACATAGGATGTGCTTGAGACACGCCCCCTTTTCTTAAAGGGCCAGCATGCCCTACCTGGAAGTGCTTCTCAGCCTTTGGTTGAGAAGCACAGATTATTTAAGTCTCATCAGAGACTGTGCCTGTCTGTGTGAGTTTGACCTTTGCAGTCAGCATCAGCCTATCCTCTCCATCTAGGGCTCTAGTGAAGACTCAGTAGCCGCTCGGGTACCCTCCTGCAGGCTGAGATCGGGGCATTGGGTAAGGGTGTCCCCTCCTGGGTGCTTACCTCAGTAAGCATTACAATTTGCTCAGGCTATGGATTCCACTGGCTCCAATGCCAATTTGCAGGCTAGCAGCAGGAACTCACCAGCTAATGAGAGATGTAAACCAAATGCTGGCCTTCAAGCAGTCAGTGGATACCCACTTGAATGTCTTGCCGTTACACCTGCTCCTGCCCAGACTGCACAGGATCTGGTTGGGATTCCAGCTTCATGTTCCGGTCCTCGCCTGGCTGCCTTTAAACAGTTCAATGGTGGACCTAAGCAGTGTGGAGGTTTTAAACCAGTGCTCCTTGCACTTTGGATGTTTGCCTCATCTTTTTGCCTCTGATACGTCCAAGGTGGCCTACCTGATGTTTCTTCCTCCCTGGATGAGCTGGTATTCCTGGCTATCTGTGTCGAGCCCACTGGGACAAGGGTACTCGGTACCAGACCGGTCTGCTACTGGGGAAGTTACGGGTGGTCCTGGTCCAGACCGTGTCCCGGGCTGGCAAATAAAAGGGGATATTTACAGGGGATTGTCATTCGTGATGCCACCCACTATATGCGGCCAGTAAGGGGGCCGCCGCTGCTGCAGAACCTCCGGGGATGATGTTAAGGCAGTGTAGATGGTATAGTTCCAGTGGGTAGAACTGTATTCCCTGGGGCAGTGATGGCTAAAGTCTATGGTGTAGGGTGCAGGCTTGGTGCTGAGTGCAATTCACTTACTAGCCAGATGCTGCACTGATCCTTCCTCGGTGCTGAAGCTGACAGGCTGTGGCCCTGCAGGTTGCGGCTGTTATAATCCTGCATGGAGGGAATAGTTCGCAGGCAGAGACACACAAGGGAAACGTATTCAGGGTTCTCCGTGTTTACTTTCAAAGCTCTTCAGTACAGTTTACAACTCAGTTACAGTTCTTACAAGTCGCGGTTCAATTCTCAGTACACGGGCACACTCTCCCCTCCGGGTTCCCTTTACTCTCTGCAGCCAGGTCTCTCCCTCTGTGACCCCTCACTCCGTCTCTATGTCCTTTCCGGGCTGTTAACTCTCTGTATTCACGTGGTGTGCGTCTCCGGACAGTATGGCGGTGACTCGGGCCCCTGTGGGTCCTCCTGTTTGTCACTGAACTGCCTGTCCTTTGGGGTAGGGACCCAAACGTGTAGCTGTGGTCCCCCGTCGGTTGTCTGGGGATGCCGGGTAAAACTATGGTCACCTTTAGAGCCGACACTCTACTCAGCCCAGCCTCCAGCAGTCCTCCTGTGTGAGGCTCTACCAGGCTCTCTCTCCTGTGTCTTCCAGTGTCATAAGAGGGCTACTCCGCCTGCAGTCGGTCGTCTCAGCTGTAAGTCTAGGGCCTGGGTATCACCGTCCCTTTCTGTCCTCTCACACTCCTTAGGATCTGGCTTTGGACGGGCTTTCCCTCTCCTCCGGCTCACACTGGCTCGGTACAGATTCTGCGCTCCTACACCTCACTTTTCCAGGACATGTGAGCCCTTCTTCCTGCTCAGTTGGACTCGGCCAACTGCTGTCTCTCGGCCTGTGCCGTGCTCCTCAGCCTGCTGCTGGTCTGTGTCTTTGCTGCTCGGCACCCTGGGCCTATTCTTGGTCTTGTCTGGTCGGCTCACTCTGGCCTACTGACTCCTTCCTCCTTCCCCTTCACTATTTCTACTGTCAGTCACCTGACTACGTGTGTTCCCAACCCACTTCTCTAAATCCACCATCCCTCGCCTGCCTAGAGTCTCCAAGCTCAGGGCTAGATGTTGCCCTCTACTGTACGTGGGTTGTGTGGGCAGTGAGGGTGTTGTGCAACTGTCGTCCTACCTGCCTGGCTGCAGTTCCCTTTGTGGCCTCCTGGACGCAGGGGCGCCACATCTGCATTGATCTCCATTTCCAGGAAGGCTTCAGAGAGGTGAACTAAGAGAGGATGACTACTTACTAGATCAGTAGGTTACTGGGCACCACTCCACTCATGTCCTCTTTCTCCTTATCCGGAGCTTGCTCTGCACAGGGTGATCACCGCTTTTGCTTACTGGCTTCCCCGCCGATTCCCAGGACTCTGCGGTGCACTTCCAGGTCACGAGGTGCACATTCAATAATAACAAACAAAGAATGGTAGCACTCACCAGACCTGGGTGAAAACTTTTCCTTTATTCCATAGCGGATTGGTGGCTGTGTACAGGAGGTGTGGGCAGGAGGATGGGGGGGTCTTCAGTAATGACTGGCCATTTCGCGCCTCCTGTCGGCACTTCTACGGGTTACAACTCCCTTGGTTGTAACCTGTAGAAGCGCCGATAGGAGGCGCGAAACGTCCCATCATTACTGAAGACCCCCATCCTCCTCCCCACACCCCCTGTACACAGCCAACAATCTGTTATGGAATAAAGGAAAAATTTTCACCCAGGTCTGGTGAGTGCTGTGAGTGCCAGTCTTTGTTTGTTATTACTGAGAGAGGAATACTATGCGCCTGGCTCCCTCCTTTCAGAGACGTATCATGCCATGGCCTGCCACACCAGCTGCTTCTTCTGAGCCCATGAAAGTGGACTGTGTGGATATGGCTATACATCATCTTGAAGCCCAGCGCACTGAAAGGGGATGCTTCACCTGTGATAGTCCAAAACACCAGAGCCAAGCCTGCCTAGTGAAGCCAGGAAACTTTCAAACCATTGGAGAGGTCACCCTAGATGAGAGCAAGTTCTCTCCATTTCTGGCTCTCTCAGTCTCAGTATCCTGTGGATCCTTTTGATTCACCAAGTTGGCCCTTCTGAACTCTGGTTCTGCTGGGATCTTTGGGCAACAGACTGTAGTAGATTGGTACCAGATTCCCATCCAGCATCTCCAGGTGCCAATCACTATCTGGTCTATGGATGGAAAAACCCTGTCTGAGCCTATCCAGTTCATAACCCAGCAAGTGGCATTTCAGGTAAAAATGCTGCACTCAGAGATCTCCTATCATGTGCTTCCAGGACTGTCTCATCCACTGCTGCTGGGCCTACCATGGCTTCAGACGCACAAGTTTGTTTTGGACGGGGCATGGCCAGGAAGCTCATGGTGCTGGTCGCATCTGCCTGAGCTCCTGCATCTTACCTGGCAAGCGGCACTTTCCAGACGTCAGCCTGCTCTCCTCGGGAGATGTACCGGCGGCGGATAGCTTTTGCATCACCCAAACATGCCGAGGGCCTCTTCCAGGAAGCGTGGGGACGTTAAAAAGGTGACAGACTTTTTCCCTATAGAGCAGCCCCAGCTCTCCCCAGCCAAGATGGCGCCAGCTTCCAGATCTCCCACCTCCCGCTCCTGCGCCTCCCATAGTCCTGAAGAGCGCGCAGATAGACAGGGAGAAGAAGAAGCTCCACTCACACAGAGAGCTCTACGGGGTCTGCTAGGCTCCCTCCGGCAGTCCTTGCAGGAGGATGTGCGGGCTCTGCTGGGGAAGATACGCAAGGAAATCTCCTCCCTGGCTGACAGAATGGCCCACATAGATGAAAAAACTTCGGAGTACGTCTCTGCTCACAATGAGCTAGTCACAGGCTATGGACATATGGAAGGGGAACTCAAACAGGCTCAGCTGAAAATATGTGTTTTGGATGATAAATTGAGGAAGGGGAATGTCAGGGTCAGAGGGATCCCTGAATCCCAGGACTCTGAAGACCTTAGGGGAACAGTACATGCTATGCTGCAGATGGTCCTGCCTGATACTCCACTGGGAGACATAGAGATAGATAGAGCTTTCAGGATCCCTAAGCCTGTCCACATAAACAAGTCACTTCCTAGAGACATCTTGGTCATTTTCAGCAAGCCTAAAATCGCTGACTCTGTTCTGCAAGCTATGAGACTACACCCCACTCTTGCGGCTCCATACTCAGGGATGTCCATTTTTCTGGATTTATCAGCAGGGACCCTGGCCAGGTGGCTCGAATTTGCCCGTACTGCAAGATCCTACGGGATAAAGGCCTCATGTATAGCTGGGGATCTCCTGTTCACATAAGTGTGGCACCCCTGCGGGGCATTGCACAGGATACACCGATGCAAGGAGGGAATTACACCTTGGTCAGCACAGCACACCACACCTTCCATCCCAGACCTGAAGGGGGAGCTCTACTGGCTGCCTTAAGTCAGTTCCACTTTAAGAACATCCAGGCCTGAGGGGAGGAGTTAGTCAGTCCCAGAAGTTAGTTCAAGTGTGCAGTGAGAGGGATAGAGAGAGGAGACGGAGGAGCTCGTCGCTGAGAGAGATCCAGGCCCAGGACCAGGGACCACTGACCGCTGTGCACACCCTAGGGAAAGCGTCGGAGGCAAGTGGAGAAAGAAGGGAACTAAGAAAGGGAAGCGGTTACTACAGCCAATTAGTACACCCGGACACCAGAGTCCGAAGCTGCCAGTGTTTAGTGCTACAGCAAAAGCCCGGAAGACTCAGGAGGTGTTCAGCCCTGAGGAGAACAAAGTAAGAGACACTAAACAGACCAAGTATAGGACCAAGGGCCATAGGAGAAACAGGGACCCCGCAGAAGGACCTCATTGCCAGTTTAGGACAAAGCCCCGAGAGGTAGAAGCAGTGGTGGGTTCAGGCTCAGGCAGGACTTACCCCACACCACAGAGCACAAAGACAGAGGAGGGCTCGCACCAGGGACCTGGTTAATACTCTGGACTGTACCTGTTACCCTATCACCAGTAAAAGGTACCGAAACAACTATTCCTGTGTGTTTGTGTGCCTGTCTAACCGCCGCAATTCACCGCTGTGTCTGCAAAGACTTAACTACTACTCCCCTCATCCATCCCCGCTGCCCTGAGGTAAAGCTCCACCTGTGGGGAACTGTACCACACTCTGCTGCACCCACCATCACCTCAGCGGCCGGCTGCAGCGCTGGTATACCCGTTAACAGTTACCATAGGTGGCGTCACGTAAACAATCCCCTTATTCCCCCAACCGTTCCCCGCCATTGAGGGTCCAGGGCACAGGACCAGGGATCGATCAGCCGTGATTCCCCATCAAAGTCGCCATCAGCCCCGGTACCCGAGTACCCCATATCCTGTTGACCGCCTCATAAGATTTTGCTACAAGGGCACGGCTCAGGTGTTCTGCTCACCTTGCCGCCTGGGTCGGGCTCTGAAAAAATGGAACTTATACTCGCGTACCAAGAAGACCCCTCCACGTTCCAGCTCAGGTACCAACACCCCAGCTCGCACGGTGAACCAGGAATGGGAAAAAGTTGGCTGACTTTGACTTTTCCTCCTTTATGGTCCGGGTCGGCTGAGGAACTCTCTGAGATCTCCTTAGAGAGACCCTTTACCCGGGTCTTTCCATATAGCACCGGACAGAGTGCTAAGGGAATGGGGTTTCCCGCCTTTGTGGGCTTTGGCCTACTTCCAGGTTTACATATTTGTTGTTGTTTGTGTAATGTTTTTGTATGTAAGTTTGTTGTTCCTGTCCCCCCTGCCATCTTCGACCAGATCTCTTGTTCGTATAGCACCTCTGTGACGCCCCATGAGTGTGAAGGTAGTCTCCTTTAATGTAAGGGGCTTGAACCTCCTGGCAAAACGATCTTTCCTGTGGCGTGAGGTGTTGAGTTGTAAAGCCGATGTCCTTTGTTTGCAGGAAACACATCTACTTGCAGCAGACAATTTTAGGATGCACCACAGCCATTTTGCAGTGGGATTTTTTGCAAACAGTACCCAGAAAAAAGCAGGGTGTGTATACTTTTTAAAAATACGATTGCATTCCACTTACAAGAGGTGATTTCTGACCCATCAGGCCATTACATTATTGTGAAATGCTCGTTAGCGGGGGTACCAGTCACCATCGCAAATGTATACGCTCCTAACGAAGCACATCTTCATTTCCTAAGATCCTTTTTAGACAAATTTACTGAAGCTGCTATTGGCTACACATATGTCTGTGGAGATTTTAACATGATGCCTGATGGGGACCTAGATTGCTCTGGGGAAGGCCCCGTGGGGGTCGAGAGCTCAAGATGGTTTGTAGGGAGAGACGCTTGCATGACGTTTGGCGATACTTCCACGCGGCGGAGAGAGATTACACCTTTTATTCACACAGGCACAGGTCGTACACGAGAATTGACTATTTCCTGGTTGACGACCGTTCACTTTTGACCTGTGCCTGTGCGGAGATTGGTTTTATCACGTGGTTGGACCACGCCCCAATATCCCTGAAGATTGACTTGGGCCGTGGCCATCCTCCCCCGCGGAGGTGGACTTTAAGCTTCAGCTTACTGTCTTGTCTGTCCCTATTAGAAGAGGTCAAACGGGGCCTAGAGGAATTCTTCCTTCTTAATGTCAACGGGGAGGTGGATGATGGCACCTTGTGGGAGGCACATAAGGCGTTTGTTCGCTGGGATTTTCCTACCAAAAGCCTCATGGGTAAAAAAAGAAAGAGATAAGAGGAGACTGGAGCTGATCCAGAGGCTGAGGGCTCTGGAAGAGGAAAATAAATTAAATCCCTCTACTCGCTGCTCCAATCTGATATTTGAAGCTAGGACGCAACTTAGAGCTTTCCTACTAGGACAACATGAGCCACAACTCAGACGTCTTAAAACAGCGACAGGGCGGGAGCACTCCTGGCGAGGAGATTAAGAAAAAGGGCTTCGAAAAGTGTTATTGAAAAAATGATTGACTCCTCAGGGAAGGTAGTAAGAAACCCTGTGGAAATCTCGTCTCTTTTTGCTCAGTATTATGAGCAGCTTTATAATTTGAAACTGGACCTTCTCACTCCACAGTCCTCCCTAGATGGCATGCCGTATATACTCGTGTATAAGCCGACCCGTGTATAAGCCGACCCCCCTACTTTTGCCCCCAAAAACTGGGAAAACTTATTGACTCGCGTATAAGCCGAGGGTGGACCCCAGCACAGGTATACAACCCCCAGCAGTGTGGTATACAGGCCCTCCCAGTGGTATACAGGCCCCAGTAGTATGGTATACAGCCACCAGGACAGGTATACAGGCCCCAGCAGTATGGTATACAGCAGGCCCCAAGTAGTATACAGCAGGCCCCCAGTAGTATACAGCAGGCCCCCAGTAGTATACAGCAGGCCCCCAGTAGTATACAGCAGGCCCCAAGTAGTATACAGCAGGCCCCCAGTAGTATACAGCAGGCCCCCAGTAGTATATAGCAGGCCCCCAATAGTATACAGCAGGCCCCAAGTAGTATACAGCAGGACCCCAGTAGTATACAGCAGGCCCCAAGTAGTATACAGCAGGCCCCAAGTAGTATACAGCAGGCCCCCAGTAGTATACAGCAGGCCCCCAGTAGTATACAGCAGGCCCCAAGTAGTATACAGCAGGCCCCAAGTAGTATACAGCAGGACCCCAGTAGTATACAGCAGGCCCCAAGTAGTATACAGCAGGCCCCAAGTAGTATACAGCAGGCCCCCAGTAGTATACAGCAGGCCCCCAGTAGTATACAGCAGGCCCCCAGTAGTATACAGCAGGCCCCCAGTAGTATACAGCAGGCCCCAAGTAGTATACAGCAGGCCCCCAGTAGTATACAGCAGGCCCCCAGTACTCGCCACCCATACTGTGCAGAGCCCCCCACACTGTGCAGAGCCCCCCCCCCCCGCTGCATTACTCGCCCCCCATACTGTGCAGAGCCCCCCCGATGCATTACTCACCCCCCACACTGTGCAGAGCCCCCCCGCTGCATTACTCACCCCCCATACTGTGCAGAGCCCCCCCACTGCATTACTCGCCCCCCCATACTGTGCAGAGCCCCCCTGCTGCATTACTCGCCCCCCATACTGTGCAGAGCCCCCCCCCGCTGCATTATCTTACCCTCCACCGTCTTCATCACCGCGGGCCCTCACGTCCATCCTCGCGCGCTGCGTTCCCGGTCTCATGTGACCCGGCGATCGCAGTGGGATGACGTCATCGCGCCGGGTCACATGAGACCCGGAACACACGAGGATGGACAAGAGGGCCCGCGGTGATGAAGACGGTGGAGGGTAAGATAATGCAGCGGGGGGGGCGAGTAATGCAGCCGGGGGGCTCTGCACAGTATGGGGGGGGCGAGTAATGCAGCGGGCGGCTCTGCACAGTATGGGGGGGCAAGTAATGCAGCGGGCGGGCTCTGCACAGTATGGGGGGGTGAGTAATGCAGCGGGGGGGCTCTGCACAGTGTGGGGGGCGAGTAATGCAGCGGGGGGGGCTCTGCACAGTGTGGGGGGCGAGTAATGCAGCGGGGGGGCTGCTTTTATACTACCACTGGGGGCTGTATGCACGGCTCCACCTGCCGCTGTGATGGGCGGGGGGAGCCGTGCATATCTAATGAGCGGCAACACGTGACGGGCCGCTCAGTCAGCAGCCTCCCCCTGCCTCCTCCAGCCTCCCCAGCACCCGGGACACAGCCCCCACACACCACATACCGTATTGACCCGTTTATAAGCCGAGGGGGTACTTTTCAGCCCAATTTTTGGGCTGAAAAACTCGGCTTATACACGAGTATATACGGTAAATGAGTTTTTGGAAGGCCTGAGTCTCCCTCAGCTCTCTCGGGACCAAAATATGAAACTTAACTCTCCATTCTCAATACAAGAGGTTATTGACATCATCCTCTCCACTAAACGCCATTCCGCACCGGGATCGACGGGCTGCCAAATGAATACTATAGAGAATTCCCTCGACTCCTAGCCCCATTCCTTGTCAGAAATTTTATAATTGGCAATCTACTACCTCAATCCCACCCTTGAATTTGGAGGCCACAATAGTTACAATTCCCAAGCTGGGCAAACCCCCAGACCAGCCAGGCAGCTGTAGGCCCATTTCCCTTCTAAATTGCAATTTCAAACTGTTTTCCAAGCTTCTGGCTAATAGATTGCTGGAGGAGGTGGGGGACCTGGTGGACCCTGACCAGGTCGGGTTCGTGTCTGGAAGACAGGCTCTAGACGGCTCTAGACGCATGATTAATGTAGGGAAGCTGGCTGAGAGGGCGGGCGCCCCCAGTGTGTTCCTGTCATTGGACACAGAGAAGGCGTTTGACAGGGTACACTGGGGATATCTTGAGGCCGTTCTTCGGAAATTTGGCCCTTTTCTCTCAGCGGTTCTAGCTCTATATGCAAATCCCAATGCCAGGGTCCTGGCTTCGGGCTTTCTCTCATCTGCCTTCCGGATTTCTAATGGCACTCGTCAGGGCTGCGCACTTTCGTCGGTAATTTTTGCCCTGGCGATTGAGCCGTTGGCTGTTTCAATTCGCAGGAACCCCCTGGTCAAAGGGATAGCTGTTGGGCCATCCATGCATAAGATTGGACTTTACGCCGATGACATTATTATTACCTGCACGGACATCTCCATCTCCCTCCCGGAGCTAGTCGATACTCTCACTCGGTTCTCATTGATTTCTTATTATATGTTAAACGCCTGCAAATCGGTTATTCTCCCAGTTGGAATCCCCTCGCGTCAACTGTCCGTGCTTAAGTTGGAATACCCGTTTAAATTTTTACTTGATGGAATTCCTTACTTGGGCATTTTGCTCTGCCCCTCCAAATCCTTACTCTGATGTAACCTTGACCGTTTACGTGACTCCATCTCAAGAGACAAGGCTTCCCACCCGGTTCACACTCTCTCTTGGATTGCCAGAATCCAGGCGTTTAATATGATGCTCCTTCCCAAAATCCACTATGTTTTTCATTGTCTCCCGATCTCTATACCTAGAAGTTGGCTTAAGAAACTCCAAAGTTTAGTAAATAAGTACATCTGGGTTCAGAAACGTCAGAGATTGGCCAATTCAGTAATGTTCCTCCCCATCTCTGAGGGTACCGTTACACCAGGTGACATCACTGGTGATTTCGCAGGCGACGCAGGGGAATGGCCTATCGTCAGCATAACCGGCGGCGAGTTGCTCCCGTGTAAAGTGGCGATTTTGTGCCAAAAAATCGGCTGAGAGTGGTCGTCGCCTGTTTTCAAAGCGATGGTGTGAAACCAGACAACCACTCTCATGCGATGTGTATGCATCTCCCCGTGTAACATCGCGAGCCATAGGCTCCCATGTTACAGGATCCCTGCTTGGGTTTCTAGACACCCCAACAGCGACGTCGCCTGAAACATCGCCAAAGCATGCCGGAGGTATCGCCGCATGTAAACACGCGACGGCGACACTGGCGGGGTGCCAAAAATGTGCGCGCTCCCGTGCGTCGCCTGCGATATCTCTGGCATGGGTGTCCCTAAAGAAGTCCATAGAGCTGTGAATTTAGAGGAGGCTAAATCGTGGTGGGTCCAGATCGAGTTGTGTTTTGCAGAGGGTGGATCTCTCCCGGTGGCTTTGGCCGCTGAGTGCTTATCCCCGGGAACCTGGATACCCCCGCTGGAACTCATGAAAATGCTGTTGAGTTGCTGGAGGGGAGCCCCAAGAGGGTGGACTTTTCTCCCCCCTGCTCATATCCCCCTCATTGTTTTGAAACTGCGCATTCCGACTCTGTATCTTAGGGTGTTGGGGGAAAGCAGTCGTGCGGAGCCTGGGTGAGTTGCTCAGTGGGGATGCTATGCCCTCCTTTGGGTCACTCATGGAGAGTTACCCATTTTTCCACCCTGCCTTCCTCCAGTACCTGCAGGTGAGGAAATTCCTCCATTCCTGTGATTATTTGCAGGTCGGAGGGTCTCCTCTGGATTCACCTTTCTTCCAAAAATTTTTACTATCTGGCCCCACTATTTCTAAAGGTTATTCGGGCCTTTACCGGGCATTGATTTTACACCAGATTCCTCCCAAACTACCGTACATGTTAAAATGGGAATCTGATTTGAATTTCTCTGTCTCTGGGGCGGACTGGGATAGGAGCATTGTGGGAGTAAGAAACGCCTCTAGATGTATTAATCACTTTGAGCTGGTCAAGAAGATACAGTTGCATTGGTATGTGCCTCCCGCCAGGTTGTCAAAATTCAACCCTGATTTGTCCCCGCTTTGCTGGAGGCAGTGTGGGGAGATGGGCTCAATAGCCCACGTTTGGTGGTCTTGCCCAAGGATTGTGCCCTTTTGGACCCTGGTGGGCATCCTGATTGGGTTTGTCACAGGAATCCAGCAGAAGATTCCACCTTGTCTGGCGGTATTGAATATAGGCTTAGACGAGTATCCTCGCAACCTTAGGGGCACGGTGGAGGCTATTTTGACTGCCGCTAGTCTATATGCTTGGCCAAAAGATGGAAAGCTCATCTCCCCCCCGACTTTGGGAGAGGTGATAGATAAGGTTAACCTAATTTTCCAACAAGAATTTTACTTGGCCCTTGATAGTGCTGTGGACGATTGGGAGATATAGGAGTCACATCCCGCGGCTCTCCCTGTTCCCCAATGGAAATGGCTATTGAGTTTTGGTCTTCACTACCTTATCACTAAAGCAAATTTGTGTCTTGATAAATGTTGATAAGTGTTTTTTCTGGTCATACTACGTCAATTTCTGGAAATTAACTTATGGCAGATGTCCATTACCCTTCCCACCACCCTTTCCATGCCTCATCCTACTTTACCTTTTGGACTTTTATGTGTATTTTGTCCCTGTTGGCTTTGTTATCTGTTATTTGGGGATTTGACCCCTTATGTCTTTTATTTGAAGTTTTTAATAAAAACGTATTGTAAAAAAAGTTTGTTTTGGACTGGAGATCAGGGGACACACACCAATGGGGACAGTCCTGTCATGACAAGTGTCTCACTCCTGTCCACCTAACCCACCCACCTTTGAGGCCATCTGATTTACGGGTCTGCCATCCATTTACTGGTACTGCGTGGATGACTTTGAGAAGAAGGAGGCTGATACTCTGCATCCAAATAGGCTTTATGATTGCCCAATCATTCTCCTTTGTGTTTCTGCACCTCCATGGTCAAATCTACCCTCTGTCTCAATCAGAGACCCAAGCCATGTCCGAATACATAAAGGAGAATCTGGCAAGGAGATTCATCCAGATAACCTTTAGGCTACGTTCACACAGCGTGTAATTTTTGCGCTTTTTTGCGCACGCTTTTCCACCAAAAGTGTATCTGCATCTGCATTTGACAGCAAAGTGAATGGAAATTCCCTTTTGCCATGCAGACACTGCGTAAATTTGAGCTGCACTTTTATGAGAGAAAGCACGCGCGTAAAAAGAATCAACATGTCAACTGTTGGCGCTTTTTTGCGTGCACTTTCTCCTATAGGCCCCATGATAACCGCTGGAATTACGCATCGCCGTTCAGACAATGCGCAATTCCAGCGCGTATAATGGCGGGCACTGGGGGAAGTGATGTCACATGGGGGAGGAAGAATCCTGTGTTCCTCCTTCGTGTGACATGTGTGACAGGCTTTTTGGTTTTTGCAGTGTATTAATACACACTGCGAAAGCTAAATAAAAGTAATCAAAGGGTAAAAAAAAAAAGAATACTTACCGCTCCGCTAGCTGTTACCGGGACCCGAGATATCCACGTCTGATGTGCTGCCAAGACCTTCAAGATGTGATTGGCCAGTAGCGATTATGTGATATGTGACGTGCATATCACATGATCACTACCGGCCAATCACATTTTAAGGTCCTGGCAGCACATCATACATGGATGTTTTGGGTTCTGGTAACCAGGAACAGCTGGTGGAGAGGTAAGGATGCTATTTTTTTTTTTTTTCTTACCTTTTGATTACTTTTATTTAGCTTTCGCAGTGTGTTTTAATACACTGTAAAAGCCAAAAAGCCTGTCACACATGTCACACGGAGGAGGAATGCAGGATTCCTCCTCCCCCGTGTGACATCACTTCCCTCCTCCGCAAAACGCAGCAAAAAACTTACGGCCCCAAAAGTGCAGGAAATACGCGCTGTGTGAACATAGCCTTACTCGGGCCGGAGGCGGGATTTTCTTTGAAAAAGGACAGTTCTGTTCAGCCCTGAATTGATTACGGAGGCATCAATAAAATCACAGTAAAGAACAAATATCCGCTGCCGCTGATTCCAGAGTAGTTCAATCATCTCTGTGGTTTCACAATCTTTTCAAAGCTCGATTTTCGAAGTTTACAATCTGGTCCGCATCCACTTGGCCAATTCAAGTGCCAAGTAATACCCTGGCAGTATTACAGGAATTTGCGAATGACATTTTTAGTGAACTTCTCTACGGTTGTGTGGTCATATACCTGTACTACATTTTGGTGTTCTCTCCCGACCTACCTAAATGTCCTCCAGGTTCTGCAGAGGTTGAGGGAGAATCACCTAAAAAGCTCCCTGCTGTGCACCTCCTGCCACTACCTTTGCTGGATGCTCCTTGGGAACATATCTCTATAGATTTCATCACCAATCTGCTGGTGTCCTCGAGCTGCTTCGTCTTCTGGGTGGTAGTTAACAGGTTCTCCAAGATGGCTCACTTCATTCCTTTGCGCCCAAACTGGAGGAGTGTCACATCCATTGGTTCTGTACCCAAGCGAGTCCCTCGCATGTCTGGGCATACTCTGACTCTCCATCAGGTCACCATGGCCCCTCACTGGCAATGAGGGGTGGGGTGTTGCTTCCGAAGGGCATTGCTAGTGCAGCTGTTCAGGGGCCCAAGGATACCGGGTTCCCTCTTGTCAACTGTTGCCAACAGATATGGGACACTATGACTATACACATTTTTTTACATTTACTTTATATATCTACTCTATAATTGCCGTAGGCATTTTCGTGTCGGCTCCCGACAACGTGCCGTGGCTTTGTCACTATTGTGACGTCATCACGGCGAAGCATTGGCCGCGTAGCGGCCATTGCGAGTCGCTGACGTCACCACGTACGAGCAATGGCCGCGAAGCGGCCATTGCAAGTCTGTGGCCGAAAATAGAACCAGAGGCCCGGCTACATAGTTAGCGATTTACCGCTGAGGTAGCGCGAGCAATGGCCGCGAGGCCATTGCGAGTCGCTACCTCAGCTGCCGCACGTCCCACTATACTTTCAATGGGGATTCATTGCGACTCGCTATGTAGCGCGAGCAATGGCCGCGAGGCCATTGCGAGTCGCTACGTCAGCCGCAGGCCCTTGCGAGTCGCTGTATCATCAATCATCATCATCATCATCATCATCATCATCATCATCATCATCATCATCATCAATCATCATCATCATCATCATCATCATCATCATCATCCTACCCGCACAGACACCCCCCCTCAATGGCCGCACAGACACCCCCCTCCCCCCTCAATGGCCGCACAGACCCCCCCCCCCCTCAATGTCCCAAAGTCAGCTGTGACCGCCTGGCCCTTGGACACTGGCTCCCATCACTTACCCACTGAGGACGGATCACTTCCAGCACCTCTTCACATGGCAGAGCTCTGAACTTCTGAATCGTCCTCTCCTCACTCAGACACCTGGCAGGTTCCTATCCAGCCTACTCACTCCCAGCTGCAACCCAGTGAGTCAATCAGCACATCTTCACTCACACACAGACCTGACATGTGATTAACCCCCTGTGCACCATTCAGGTTTAGCCCAGCAAAGCACTCCAAAAAGTATAGAACACACCCCAATAAGTATTGAGCGCGCCCCAAAAAGTATTGAACGCACCCCAATAAGTATTGAACGCGCCCCAAAAAGTATTGAACGCGCCCCAAAAAGTATTGAACGCACCCCAATAAGTATTGAACGCGCCCCAAAAAGTATTGAACGCGCCCCAAAAAGTATTGAACACACCCCAATAAGTATTGAACGCGTCACAATAAGTATTGAACGCGCCCCAAAAAGTATTGAACGCGTCCCAATAAGTATTGAACACACCCCAAAAAGTATTGAACACACCCCAATAAGTATTGAACGCGCCCCAATAAGTATTGAACGCACCCCAATAAGTATTGAACGCGCCCCAAAAAGTATTGAACGCGCCCCAAAAAGTATTGAACACACCCAATAAGTATTGAACACACCCCAATAAGTATTGAACGCGCCCCAAAAAGTATTGAACGCACCCCAAAAAGTATTGAACGCGCCCCAAAAAGTATTGAACGCGCCCCAAAAAGTATTGAATGCGTCCCAATAAGTATTGAACACACCCCAATAAGTATTGAACGCACCCCAATAAGTATTGAACGCGCCCCAAAAAGTATTGAACGCGCCACAAAAAGTATTGAACGCGTCCCAATAAGTATTGAACACACCCCAATAAGTATTGGACCCCCCCCAAAAAGTATTGGACCCCCCAAAAAAAGTATCGGACTCCCCCAAAAAGTAGCTATAACTACTATAATCAAATTAATGCACGTTCTAGAATCCCGATGCATTTGCATCGGGCTCACAGCTAGTTTGTTATATTGTCATAAGACAGCAGAGGAAATGAGATGAGACACAGACAATAGGTTTACCTTATGGGGCCTTTAAAACAAAGTTCTGATCATTCTTTTATGTTGTAAGTACTTTAAGAAATTATTTGTTAGTTCTAGGTTTCTCAGAAAGACTAAGGGTATGTGCCCACTGGACGTTTTGTGGGCTGTTTTTTTAGCGTTTTCCGTCGGCGTTTTCCGCTGAGTTTATGTTAATTTATGTTAATCCTAACCAGCGGTTGGATTAACATGCTAGTCAATGGATTTTAGAAAACGCTGTGTACATTAGAACGTTTTTGTTTGTCTCCTTTCCACTTTCTTCACCGGTTTACCACCGGTTTTCAAAGATAGAGCAGGTGAATTCTTTTGAGCGTTTTTCCAGCGGTTCCAGCTTACAAGTGCACAAAAAACAGTCTATAAAACGCTAAGAAAAACCGCCAAAAAGCCGCCGATAAAACGCTGTACAAATGCTATAAAACCGCTCAAAAAACGCTCAAAAAACGATGGACACTGCTGAGGTCAGAAAACTCAGTTTCTGCAATTCTCCACCGGTTTTCTGATGGCCAGCAAAGATGCAGAACCGTCCAGTGGGCACATACCCTAATGCAACAGAAAAGATATAATCTTATAGGAGTCAACTATTTATTACAAAATCAATCTTAAGTCTCCTAATATTCTTAACATTGTTCAGTTTGTTCACATTAAATAATGATTTATGGAATCTCTGATTTCTTAGAAATACTAATGTGGCAAAGAATATACAATCTATTAGGAGGCAATGACCTACTTGTTACATTATCACTCTAAATTAATGGTGATAGATTCACAAAATGCTAAGCTATAACCTAAGGCAAAGAGACACACACGGGGCAGAGAAACTCCAGAATCCAAATTTCAAATCGATCGGAGTCCTCAGGCAACAGCCGAACCTTTTACAAGAAGGAAGTAGTGTACATGCGTCCTCCAGGTACGATATGAAAACAAATCAATTTATGCCATCAGATAATGAGCTTCTGCCTAATTACGGTGACCTTCTGCCGTCGTGCTAAGGGATGCATAAATTACTGTATATACTAAAATAAGCCATGACACCTTGTTCTTCACTTCCTAGTAGCTTTAAATAGAAATGTACAGAACACAATGAAATCCATGTGTATACGATGTATTCAATGGTGTGACTAGATTTGGATGGGCCCCGATGAGAAATTTGGACCTGGGTCCCCTTCCCGTGTGAATGTGTCCCAACCCTGTGCACATTGGTCAGATGTATTGGCCCCGAGTACGATTCTAAATCCTATAAAGACTTTCAAATTGCTCCTGTGGCACCCCAGAATCCGAATGCCACAATGTCATTATCGCCCTCGGGGTATAGTGTCATACCTGAGAGCAACAGAGGAAATCCACACCAGGCAAACCAAAGCACACATCACCTTTCTACCTCCAGGCCTGAAGGGGGAGCTCTAAAACCCGGGCTCAGGGCAGCGCCCCTATAAATTCTGGTCTGGGGTGGAGTTAGACAGTTCAGTTCCTAAGAGGACTGAGGAAGACATCCTGTGGACTGGAGCAGTGCTAAGCTTGTCCCAAGAAAGCTAAAGCCTAGGTTGAGGGACCCATAGGCAAGGGTCTGAGAAAGTCGAGGAGAGCCTGGGGAGTGGAGCAGTGTTGAACTCACCCCAGTGAGGAGAGAGCCAAGAACGGACACCGAGTCTGAGGCTGTGCAGGGCCTAAAAGTCCCGGCAGCCAACACCGGAGGGTGTGGGATTCCAAGTCCTCCAGCCACCAAAGTGCCCGCAGGCAAAGCAGCATAGAGAGCCCAGAAGTAGCCGCCAGAGAAGTGGGGCTGGAGAAGGACTTGAGCTGCCTGCCATACCGGCACCACGCAGGAGAGATAGAGTGGACCGCAGCTCAGCTTAAGCAGCAGCAGGGACCCTCAAAGAGAGCACAGCAGGGAGGCCTCAGAACTTGTCGGGTGAGGAGAACCGAACCCCGAGTTGATCCCAGGTTACACGGACTCAGATTAACATCACCTGTCAGTGTCCCAGCTTGCACCAACAGTAAAGGACCTGAGGAACCAACAACCGTGAGTCTGTCTGTTACTTTGCGCCCTCGGTCCTGCACCCCAGCTACATTCCAACACCCACTGCCCTGGGGATCCACTCCACCCATGGGGAGCTACTCCATCCCAGCTGCCCATTCATTGCCTCCCAGAGGTTCTGCAGCAGCGATGGCTACCCATAGTCACAAACCACGGGTGGTGTCATGATCCATTATCCCTAAAATATTTCCCCTGCATTTTTAGTGACTCTGCAGAGCCACGGGATCAGGGTATCAGCCCCCATGCGTCCCCTGAGAGAGCGGACCAGCCTGGTTCCGAGTACCCCACAGCCCTGGGGGCGAGTCACTCCCTCTCCCCCTTCATTATGAATTAATGTCTCCCATTCTGGTATATATCTCACCATCCTGCTATATATGGTCTCCATCCTGCTATATATGTCACCATCCTGCTCTATAAATCCCCATCCTGATATATATGCGCCCATCTTTGTGTATGTGGTCTCCATCCTGCTATATATGGGCCCATCCTACTATATATGGGCCCATCCTACTATATATGGTCTCCATCCTGCTATATGTGGTCCTCCTCCTGGTATATATGGTCCACCTCCTGAAATATGGCTCTTACCCTGGTATATATGTTCCCCATCCTGATATATATGGTCCTCCTCCTGGTATATATGGTCCACCTCCTGAAATATGGCTCTTACCCTGGTGTATATGTCCCCCATCCTAATATATATGCTCCTCATCCTGGTATATATGGTCCTCTTCCTCCCACAACCATAGTTCCCCAATTATTTGAATGTACCCCATAATCCTCTATGCATTATAATGCACCTCATAGTCTTCCATGCATAAGGCAGCACCCATAGTCCTCCAATTATTATAATGCAGCCTCATATCCTTCCACATGTTATAATGTAGTCTCATATTCCACCATATATTGTAACGTAGCATTATATCCCTCTATATATTATGATGCAGCCACCATATAGTTTAATGCACCCTTCCCCCCCCCCCCCCCCGTCCTTAGGCCACCGTGTATTCGCTGATCAAAAAAATAAATAAGTACTTTCCTCTTTCCCTTGCTGTTCCTGTCTCTGTGTGTGTGTCCTCACTAAGACATCAGAGCACAGACATATCGTGAGAATGATGAAGGAGGGAGTGTACAGTGGAGCTCTCCCTCTTTCATCATTGCTTTATGTGATGAGGGAGGGGGAGGCAAAGTGCCACAGCTGGCACCTTGTTCCACTGACTGACTCACAGGCCCCAAATTGGCCATGTGGTGTGCTGAGTTTGGCAGTACGGCACTGTTGAAGCATGTGTTGGGGTCAAGGGGCCCCTGTATACCTGAGTGCCCCAGAGTATATTACTCATGCTGTATTTAATATAATAGTCCTATAGACAGTTTAACCATCTCCCACTGCAGCCAATGTTCATTTTTATGCACCCCTTCCAAGACTCATAACTTTTTCTTATTTTTCTGTCTACATAGGGTTGTTTTTTGTGGGACAAAAAGTAGTTCTGAATTCTACTGTCTGTTGTGTATGGTGCAGGCTCAGCTCCTGAGCTCAATCTAAACCCCTGCATTTGATATAGAAAGTACTGTACTATTGAATTCAACATCGAGAATAATCCAGTCTTTTTTTTCATATTTGCTACAAATGTCAACCTATATATTTTCCCTTAAGCTACATTTTGCTGAAAATACCACAATTATTTTACTGCCACTTAATTATAGGGTGGACACAAAGGCGAAACTGCGTCCACCACTTTGGGGATCTAGGGGTTTCCACCACCAATACTCCCAATTGTTCCCCTGATCCATGGCAGCCCAGATTTTCTTCCTTCCCCTCTCTTCTCCTGATCGTTATTTTGTGATATACAAGAGGTGACCATGCGTCTGTGATTGGCTTCAGCCGTCTTGTGCCTGTCAAGCACATTGGATGGCGAGCATGGGACCATCATTGAAAACAATATTTTTTTGTTTTGTGTTTGCTATTATTACATTGGTAGCTGAAATGTAAAAATGCCTCCAATTCATAAAGCTAGAAATGAACAGTTCTTCTTTTCAGAATAAAAAAAAAATAGTTGTTAGATCCCGCTACACAACACAGTCTGAAATGTGAACCATGAGCCAAACACTTGAATGAAGTTCTTGTCTTTTTCACATTTTTAACTATGGGAAAATCAATTCTTAGTAGATAAAGATTTGTTATGCAAAACAGGCCATTCTCGTATTGCAAAAGGTCAAATCCCCAATGTGCTCCCATAAAGTCATAAAAGACTGAATAATAATATTTCCTAATTATTTCATTATTTCAGTAAAAGATAATGGATGGTTTTATTAGAATAATATGAATGTAAAAATAATTTCATTTGTTATTTTAGTATGTCAGGACGAAGAGAAGAAATCCTGGATCCTATAGGCAAATATAGTTATTCTTTATTATTTCAGCAAAATGTGCGCCTAGCGGCAGGAGACTCCATATCAAGTAAACTTTATAGTAACTGGATTTCCTATTTGACATTGCATGCAGTATTGTGACAGAAGATGTAGCTCCAAACTACAAGCCATATTGTAATGCTTAAAAATCATAATGACACGCCTGCCAGGGCCGTGGGGTATTCGGAACCGGGCCAGGCAGTTCTTTGGGGAGGTCAAGAGGCTGTGACCCAACTCTGTGGCTCTGGCCGTGTCATAAAATGGGGGATAATTTATATGGGATTAAGTGGTGACGCCACCCACGGTATCCAGCAAGGGATTGCCGACGCTGCAGTTGAGGACCACTGGGGCAGTTGGTGACGTAGCAAAGGTGGTACAGCTCACCATGGGTGGAGCAGTGTCCCAGGGCAGATGTAGTAACCTTTTGGATGGTGGTGATGGTCACTGACAGGCTTGATGGCGTGGGAAATAATCTGACGACACAGCGGGGTGCAGTTTTTACACTTTACTTACAGTTCTCCAGGTTACAGCGGGCAGCCGGGTGCTGTGTCATCCGGGTTGGTGATCAAGCCAACTCCCAGGTAGATTGGGTGCACTTTACCGGGACCCCTTCTCGTGTACCTCTCCGGGTCATCTCACTGCCCTGGCTCTTGCCCTCCTGCCCTGCACACAGTGTCCCAAGCCAGCGGCCTCGGGCACTGTTGGGCGACATCCTCTCCATCCCCTGGCCCTATGTGGCTGTCTTTTCAGCGAATGTGTGCTGAAGTGCCTGCTGCACATGCAGACACAGCAGCCTTCGGGTTTCTAGATGAGGCCTGAAGTCCCTCTCCAGGTTCGGGGCCGGTCCCCTCTGCGACCTGGTCCCTCAATCTGACTCTGTCCGTCAAGGATTCGGGGCACTACGAGTGGGTTCCTCCACTACCTGTACTCCCTAGGACCCCTTCACCGTCCCAACTGCTCCCTCCCGCAGACTCCTCTCTTCTTGATTACTCTTGCTCCTCTCTTACTGTTCTGCTTTCACCCACCCCCTCTACCTACTCCCTCCTCCAGCCTGAGACGGGGCCCTCCTTCAATAGGGTCTGCCCAGATCCCTTGGCCTGCAGTGGGGGTTTGTGGATACCGAGTACTGCCCCCTCCTTACCCGGGAGTGGGGTACAACACCTCTGGCTGAGATGCAGTACCTCTGTGGCGATGGACCCTCACGGGTGCCACAATAACATTAATCAATAATTACCCCAATGCATTTTAAAATATGAAAGCTCCTTTCTAAAATTATGTAAGAATATGGTCATTTAATAACCTCAGCCCAACAAATCAACATGGGATACACTTCATTTTTATACTTTTATTTGCAGCAATTGCTAGCATACACTATCTAAGAAGTATTAAGTAGTTATCTTCCATACAGTGTTGGCCAAAAGTATTGACACCCCTGCAATTCTGTCAGATAATACTCAGTTTCTTCCTGAAAATGATTGCAATCACAAATTGTTTGGTATTATTATCTTCATTTAATTTGTCTTCAATGAAAAAACACAAAAGACAATGAAGCAAAAAGCAAAACATTGATCATTTCACAAAAAACTCCAAAAATGGGCCAGACAAAAGTATTGGCACCCTCAGCCTAATACTTGGTTGCACAACCTTTAGCCAAAATAACTGCGATCAACCACTTCCTGTAACCATCAATGAGTTTCTTACAATGCTCTGCTGGAATTTTAGACCATTATTCTTTGGCAAACTGCTCCATGTCCCTGATAATTGAAGGGTGCCTTCTCCAAACTGCCATTTTTAGATCTCTCCAGAGGTGTTCTATGGGATTCAGATCTGGACTCATTGCTGGCCACCTTAGAAGTCTCCAGTGCTTTCTCTCGAACCATTTTCTAGTGCTTTTTGAAGTGTGTTTTAGGTCATTGTCCTGCTGGAAGACCCATGACCTCTGAGGGAGACCCAGCTTTCTCACACTGGGCCCTACATTATGCTGCAAAATTAGTTGGTAGTCTTCAGACTTCATAATGCCATGCACACGGTCAAGCAGTCCAGTGCCAGAGGCAGCAAAGGAACCCCAAAACATCAGGGAACCTCCGCCATGTTTGACTGTAGGGACCGTGTTCTTTTCTTTGAATGCCTCTTTTTTTCTCCTGTAAACTCTATGTTGATGCCTTTGCCCAAAAAGAGAGAACATTCTTCCAAAACGTTTTAGGCTTTCTCAGGTAAGTTTTGGAAAACTCCAGCCTGGCTTTTTTATGTCTCGGGGTAAGAAGTGGGGTCTTCCTGGGTCTCCTACCATACAGTCCCTTTTCATTCAGACGCCGACGGATAGTACGGGTTGACACTGTTGTACCCTTGGACTGCAAGGCAGCTTGAACTTGTTTGTGTCACATCGCCATTGGACTCGGTGGCCGGTGTTCCTGCCTTGGCCGCTGGGAGGAGCCGGATTCCTTCGGCTGTTGGCGCCGGTGATAGGAGGGCCTTGTCCTCATATGGAACTGCTTCCACAACGTCTGCCTCTGTCGCTGAGCGCCGCTGTGTTTCCCCTCTGGGTGGTGTTGGTCGCAGAGGAGCGGGCCCTGCAGAGGTGTCCGTTAGGCGCAGCCTGTGTTCTTCTGTCAGAGGTGGGGTGGGTGGAGCCAGTCGTGCATCTCCATCTGGCCTGGTTCTAGGGGCGGTCCGGATGAGGTCATCAGGCTGTGAGCTCCAGCCTATGGGAGGTAATCGTGCCCTTCAAATACATTGGAGCCTGTCTTGCAGGCCGCCAGATATAGTTTTGGTTTCCCAGTGATATATGTGTGTGTAGTTTTGTCTCTGACCTTGGCCTGGATTTCTGACTCTGCTTCTTCCTGTCGATTTTGTACCTTAGCTGCCCTCTTGGTTTTGCCCTTGACCCTTGCGTGGATTTTCGACTCTGCTACTGCCTGACGATTTTGTACCTTCGCTGCCCTCTCGGTTTTGACTCGGACTTATGACTTCATTTTTCGGGTCTTGATTTTTTTCCCCTGGCGACCTTCCTGCTCGGTTGCTCATATAGGCAGCTACCCCCTGGGTTCCGCTGTAATTCCAGATCCCTGTATAGGGGTTAAGGGTCTCGGTGTTTCTCGGGGTGCTGCCTTACCAGCAGCTCAGCTTCACAGCGGATGGTCGTCACATTTTGGATGTTAGTCAAGGTTCTTTATTCACCATCCGCACAGTCTTGCGTTGAAGTCTCTTGTCAATTTTTCTTTTCCGTCCACATATAGGGAGATTAGCCACAGTGCCTTGGGCTTTAAACTTCTTGATGACACTGCGCACGGTAGACATAGGAACATTCAGGTCTTTGGAGATGGACTTGTAGCCTTGAGATTGCTCATGCTTCCTCACAATTTGGTTTCTCAAGTCCTCAGACAGTTCTTTGGTCTTCTTTCTTTTCTCCATGCTCAATGTGGTACACACAAGGACACAGGACAGAGGTTGAGTCAACTTTAATCCATGTCAACTGGCTGCAAGTGTGATTTAGTTATTGCCAACACCTGTTAGGTGCCACAGGTAAGTTACAGGTGCTGTTAATTACACAAATTAGAGAAGCATCACATGATTTTTCTAACAGTGCCAATACTTTTGTCCACCCCCTTTTTTATGTTTGGTGTGGAATTATATCCAATTTGGCTTTAGGACAATTCTTTTTGTGTTTTTTTCATTGAAGACAAATTAAATGAAGATAATAATACCAAATAATTTGTGATTGCAATCATTTTCATGAAGAAACTGAGTATTATCTGACAGAATTGCAGGGGTGTCAATACTTTTGGCCAACACTGTATATAGCAATTATATGAGTTGTTGCAATATATTTCATGTGCACAGATGCATGCTGATGCATCATTTTCGGGTACATTCCCCTGCCCTTAAAACATTCACATTTAACAAACAATTATCAACTTACTGGAAATTTTTGTGATTGCAATATAATTCCAAATCTAGCATTTAAACAAAGCAAAATTTAAAAATACAAGAATTCACTTACCTATATAAAATGTTACAATATAGTATAGTATATGCAAACTCTACTAATCTATTATATAATTGCGAATAGCTTTTTTGCCCCCGGCGTGGTCATGTGGATACGCGCGAAGCATTGGCCGCGAAGCGGCCATTGCGAGTCGGCGTGGTCATGTGGATACGCGCGAAGCATTGGCCGCGAAGTGGCCATTGCGAGCAGTTCTAAGTCGACTCGCAATGCGAGCCGGCGTGGTCATGTGGATACGCGCGAAGCATTGGCCGCGAAGTGGCCATTGCGAGCAGTTCTAAGTCGACTCGCAATGCGAGCCGGCGTGGTCATGTGGATACGCGCGAAGCATTGGCCGCGAAGCGGCCATTGCGAGCAGTTCTAAGTCGACTCGCAATGCCCGCGTAGTGGGCATTGCGAGTCAGAGACTCGACGTACTAGAATCCCGATGCATGTGCATCAGGCTCCCAGCTAGTAAATATAATAATACAGTATATTGTTTCTAGTAAAAGTCCATTATACAGTACATGAATAAGCAAAATATGAACCAAAGAAATCATGCAAGACTGCCATAATTTTTGGACAGATACACCCAAGTGTGGGAAACATTTTGCTATGCAATCTGAAGAGAGTATGGGGTAGGGTTCACTGTTTAGTTAGACTGTTTGTACAATGGGGGTGAAAAGAAAGTTCACTGAAAACAAAAAGTGTACTTAATATACACCTTTTAATAAATTAGTTAAAAGATACCAAAAAGGGGGTATCAATAACAAAAAAAAAAATAATAAGACAATATAGCAATATAGCAGAGTGGCTAATAGAAGCTAGGTAATGTACTATTCCATCCCATCCCTTGCAACATCTCCTCTGGTTCACTCTCCACATTTGACCCAGTCACAGAAGAAGTCTCCAGGCTTCTCTCTTGCTCTCGTCCAACTACATGCATCACTGACCCCATTCCCTCACATCAACTCCAGTCCCTCTCTCCGGTTTTCATGAGTCACCTACCCAACATCTTCAATCTCTACCTCTCTTCTGGCATCTTCCTCTCCTCCTTCAAACACTCTATCATTACTCCTTATTAAAGGAAACTTCTCTTGAACCATCCTGCACTAATAACTACAGACCAGTCTCCAATCTCCCCTTCATCTCTAAACTGTTGGAGCACCTGGTCTTCACTCGCCTCACCTGTTACCTTCCTAATCACTCTCTTCTAGATCCATTACAGTCTGGTTTCTGCCCCCTACACTCTACAGAAACTGCCCCCATCAAAGTGACCAATGACCTTCCGACGGCAAAACGTTATGACGACCACTCTCTGCTAATGCTTCTTGACCTATCTGCAGCTTTTGACACTGTTGACCACTATCTCCTACTCGCTATGCTGCACTCAATCGGCATAAAGGACATCACTCTCTCCTGGTTCTCTTTCTATTTTCTGAGCACTCTTTCAATGAATCGACTGCTGGCTTCACTTCTTCTCCTCTTCCTCTCACTATTGGAGTCTCTCAGGGTTCAGTCCTTGGCCCTCTTCTCTTCTCTCTCTACACATCCCCGACTGCACAGACCATCAGCAATTTTTGCTTCCAGTACCATCTTTATGCTGATGACACACAACTCTACACTTCTTCCCCTGACCTTTCCCCCGCAGTATTAAAGAACGCAAATGACTGTCTGACCGCAGTTTCCAATCATCCGCTCTCTATCTGAGACTCAACCTTTCCAAAACTGAATTTCTTGTGCTCCCGCCCTCCACTAACCTCCCTAAATCTGACATCTTTCTTTCAGTGTTTCGACACCACGATAACACCTAGTCAGCAGGCTTGCTGTCTGGATGTTATGTTTGACACTAATCTCTCCTTCACTTCCTATATACAATCCCTCACCCGCTCTTGCACCTTGCACCTAAAAAACATCTCTAGAATCCGCCCGTTTCTCACCATAGAAATAACAAAAACCCTCACTGTGGACCTGATCCACTCCCACCTTGATTATTGTAATTCTCTATTAATTGGCCTCCCCCTCAGTAGACTCTCCCCTCTCCAGTCCATCCTTAATGCTGTAGCCTGTTTACCTATCTGGGTAACCATTACTCGGACGCTTCCGATCTGTGCCAATCATTGCACTGGCTGCCCATATGCTATAGGATCCAATTCAAATTGCTTGTTCTCCCCCACAATGCTCTTCACTGTGCAGCATCTCCCTACCTCTCTGCACTAATTTCTGTCAATCACCCTACCCGTTCTCTGGGAGCTACTTTAGACTAATATCTGCACTAATCCGAACCTCCCACTCCCAATTTCAAGACTTCTCCCGAGCTGCACCAATCTTTAGGAATACTCTACTACAAGAAATTAGGTCTATCCACAACTTACATAGTTTCAAGCGCTCCCTAAAACACATCTTTTTAGGGCAGCCTGTCATGATCCCTAGTCAAAGTTACTTAGCCATGGCCTATTCACTCCACCAGACCCAAAAGAATAGCGGGTGACCACTCGTGCAGCTCTTATCTTTTCTTCAAGTTGGCTGCACTATCATTGTAAGTAAGCAACTGTACTTTGTTTCACCCCCACCTCATTGTAGTTTGTGAGCTCTCATTATTTTGCTTTCATTTTTGTATTTTTATAGTTACTTATGGCTGTTTGTATATGAACCTCCAAATTGTAAAGCGCTGTGGAATATGTTGCCGCTATATAAATAAAGATTATTATTATTATTATTATTAATCAGAAAGGGTCAGTAGAAAGAACTTAATAAGTCCTTCACTGACCCTTCCTTGCCACGGAGGTTGGCACAGGGTAATGGCCGTGACAATAATATCATTGATGTGTCACTTAATAGGCTGTATGCTGTTGTTTCAATACAATGACTTTTATTAGCAGGAGATGATCACTGCCTGGGCTAGGTCTCACAGGCCTCCTGGTTGAAACCCAACCCCTGCATTGGGTAACAGCTCACTTTCAATATACAATGTAAACAGAAAGTTGAATCAGAGGTGTATGTGTTGTGAGCTTTCTGAGCTCTGATACATGCTACAGCTAAGAACTCTGTGCCACAACTGCTGAACCAAGTAAACTAAGTGATACATTGCTGACATAAGGATCTCTTTTTCTACATTATACTGCTTTCAGATGAGGAAGTAAAATCTTAGTGATAGATTCCCTTTAATATGTGTCTTAACAAAAAAATGAATTATTTTGTACTATTTTGAAGTTCAATGATGCGCCCCAGGGCCATGGGACACTCGGAACCAGGCTTTAATTCTTCTTCTTGGGAGTCATAGGGGTCAAGACCCAGCTCCTTGACCCTGTGTTCAGTGTTAAAGCGTTCTTAGGGAGTGCAGGGATTGGGTAGTTTAAGGGAAAAATGTTTGTGACGCCACCCGTGGTTTGCAGCTATGGGTAGCTGCCGCTGCTGCAGAACCTCTGGGACGATAGGTAGGCAGCTTAGATGGAGTGGCTCCCCATGGGCAGAGCGGATCCCCGGGCAGCAGGAATAATAATTAATAGTCTCTGGCAGGCAGGGATTATCTCAGGCACCATTACCTTGTTCAGTGGCCTTCACAACCGGTTGTCACGGAAATAACACAGTCTCACACAGTTCTGCAATTCCATACCCAGGTTTACTCTCAGCAAGCTTCAAGTTCAACAGCTCAAAGATGTTACACACTTTTCGGCCTGCGTAGTCTTAGGAGGACAGGGTAGTAAGTATGACACCTTCGGTGGTGTGCCTGCCTTCTGCCTCTCACTGGTCCTGTTCCTCAGCGCTCCTTGAAGCACCTCTGCGCACAGAGCCCTGATCCTGCAGCCTTGGGTAATAGTGGATGACTGGTACCTTGTCCCCGGACCCTTGTCCAGCTGCTTTCTCTGGGTATACGCCAGCTGTTTGAGCCACAGCTCCTATGAAACTTGTAGCCTCCGGTTCAGCAGTTCAGCATTAGACTCCCATGCCGTGTTCAGGTCCAGTCCCTGTTTCTGACCACAACCCCTCCGTCTGGTGTTACCAACTCCGGATTCAGGCGCACGGGCCAATTCCGCCGGTGCCCCTAGGTTCTCTCCTCTCTCGACTCTACTTTTCCACCTTCTCAGCTCTGCACACTAGCTGTTCTCAACTGCACTGCACTGCAGCTCAACTCAAACTCAACTAAACTCCTTCTTCCTCTACCGCACTTCTCTACCCCTGTTGTTCCACTGGGCCCTCCCCCCTGGGGTTTGTGTAGGGTCCCCTGGGTCCTAAGTGTGTGTGTGTGTATTTGTGCTGAGGATCATCACACCTACCATCCCCCATCTCCTGACTACTGGAGAACCACACTCTGGCTTGAATGCAGTACCCCTCGTGGAGTCTTGACTCCGGTCTCTGCTCAGGGAGACATTTTCACTTATCAGAAACCATCTACAGAATGTCGTCCAATGCCTGCCCAAACATGTATTTCCACTGGAAGGGGATGGAGAAGAGTTTTACCTTAGATGTAACATCCCCGCTCCGCATCTTGAGCCATACCGCCCATCAGGCCGTATTGGACAGAACCGCAGTTCTAGCATCTATCCGCACAGACTCTGCCGAGGCATCCGCATGGAAGTCCGTAGCCCTACGAAGGAGTGGAATGGAATCCAGGATATCTTCCCAGGGGGTACCCTGTAACAGGTGCTCCTCCATTTGGCCAGTCCATTTATAAAAGGATCTTGTCACGCAGGTTGAGGAGATGTTAACCTTCAACCCCGAAGCAGAAGCCTCCCAAGCCTTCTTAAGGACACTCTCCATCTTTCAATCAATAGGGTTCTTCAGTTGGGAGGAAGCCTCAAAGGGCAACGAAGTCTTTTTCGCTACCCGTGCAACTTGGATGTCCACCTTAGGGACGTCCCACACAAAGTCGTCTCCCTCCAAGGGGAATCAGTGTTTTAATTCAGAGGGAGCGACCAGGTGGTTTTCAGGAGACTGTGGAATGACATGGGTTCTCCATACAGTTCCTTGAAAAGTATTCATAGCTCTTTATCAGATTTTCTTCAAGTTACAACAACAAATTTAAATGTATTTTATTGGGATTTTAATTGATATACCAACCCTATGTAGCAAGTATCTGTGGGGTGTAAAGGATATACGATTTTCTAAATATTTAAAAAAAAACTTCTGTATTTTTCAAACTGTACCATGCACCAGACCATAAGGCACACCAAGGTTTTAGAGGAAGAAAGTGGAAAAAAATGTTGAAGAAAAAATGTGACCATGACACACTGGGGAGGAATCTGCTGCTGACACTGCTATGGGGGTAATGTAGCCAAATTCTGTACTAATGTCCCAATCGTGTGTCCCCTCCAGAAATATATGAAACCGTGCTGCCGCATTTCACGGGACATCAAAGGGTAAATACAATATTCATTTATTAGTCAACAGTTTTCAAGGCTTCCTGAAATGCCCTGAAACATGGCAATATCATATTGATTTGTCCTGAGGAAGGGGCCAGGGTGCCCTGAAAAGTGTTGACCAATAAATCAATATTATATTCACCCTTTCATGTCTCATGGAATATGGCAGCGCGGTTTTTAACCCTTCATCCTCCCTACTCTATATGCACCACACTGGGGAGTGCAGCAGCCATGACATGCGTTTATAGTGGTTGTGACTCTCACAACCACACAAGGTGAAGCCTCTGATACCTCTTTAGGTAATATTTTATCTCAGAGACCTTTCATCCTCCCTACTTTAATTTTCTGAGATAATAAACTCTTGGTTTTCATTGGCTGTAAGCCATAATCATAAACATTGACAGAAATAAACACTTGAAACAGATCACTCTGTTTATAATGACTCTATACCAGTGGCATACCCAGGGGGGCTGATGGGGCATATGCCCCAGGCACAGAAGGCAGGGGGGCGCTATTGGGCATCCTTATGCAGGGCCCGTGGTGTCTCCACGCCGGCCGCTTATTCCGTCCCCCACAGTGGGAACCGGCAATTCTCTGCTCCTGCAGTCAGCTGACAGCAGGAGCTGAGGACATGCCAGCTCCTGCAATCCATTGTGCAAACATCTATCAGACAATCTGTACAATGGAAGCAGCGCCATCATTCCAGGCACATATGGAAATAAAAGAAGAAAGGGGCTCAATGTGTGAACCTGATAACATGAACTAAAATCAATTACAGTGTTGAATGCACTCACCTCCTGAAGTTGTGCACCTTGGCACAACCCCAGTTAAATTGTTGGTGGGGGGAAGCAGTCCGCCTCTTGCAGGTGGATATCGCAGTGCCAGTCTCCCAAACCCCGCTGGGCTCTGTGTATGCCGGATTCTCCTTGACTTTTGGTGACCGTCACGTGACCGCGGTAGACCAGAAACACATCACGCAAGGTCCTCAAGCGTTGTAGCTTAATACTTACTCATTAGGGATTATAATTAGCAGGGGCTATATTCTTTAGCCCTTAGGGTGTGTTGTTTTGCAGCCTGAATGATCCAGCTGTCTCTATGCAGCTTCTGCTGTGATGTGGAGCTGAAGGCAGGACTAATGATTTGCATTCTGTGAGAGACAGAGAGGGGGAGGGCAAAGCCTGCACAAGCAAAGCAGCACAGAGAGAGAGGGTGGATCCTGGAACCTGCAAAACAACACGCCCTAAGGACTAAAGAATATAGCCCCTGCTAATTATAGTCCCTAATAAGTAAGTATTAAAACGTTTTTATGCACTTTCACAGGATGCTTTTAGGAGACAAAAGGAGTGTGAGATTAGTGATAGGATGCTGCAGGGACATGTTTTGGTAGCTTAGGTGGCGTTTTGGAGGTGACAGGATCCCTTTAAACCATTTCACTGCAGCTCTGGCAGTATGTTCAGGGTTGGTGTCCTGCTGGAAATTTCTCAAATCTGTTGCAGCCTATAACATTTTTGCTCCAGGATTGACCCATATCTAGCTGCTTCCACCAATACTAAAAAGCACCCCCCAGAGAATGATGCTGCAACCACCTTCATGATGGTGAGGATGTTTTTTTGCCCAAAAAGTTCTACTCTGGTCCCCACTGACCAGAGTATGTATTCTTTCACATGCCGTGTAGGTGACGCAGCTTGTTAACATGTGGAAGAAAGTGCTCTGGCCAGATGAGACCAAAGTAGACTTTTCTTGGCTAAATACCAAACGTTATGTGTTGCAGAAAACAGACACTGCCCATCACCCTGACAACACCATCCCCACTGTCACACATGGTGGTGATAGCATCATGCTGTGAGGATGCTTTCCTTTAGCACTGACAGGGAAGCTAATCAGAGTTGATGGAATGATAGATGGAGCTAAATACAGGGCAACCTTGAAGGAAAATTTGTTAGAGGCTACAAAAGATGTGAGACTGGAGTTCACTTTCCAGCAGGACAATGACCCTTAACATACTTCCAGAATTACAATGGATGGTTTAGATCAAAGCATATTCACATGTGTGAATGACATAGTCATAGTCAAGACTTAAATCCCATTGCGAATCTATGGTAAATCTTGAATATTGCTGTTCACAGATGCTCTCCATCTGATCTCACTGAGATACAGCTATTTTGGACAGAAGAATGAGCAACAATTTCAGCCTGTAGATGTCCAAAGCGTTTAGAGACATATCCCTAAAACAATTGCAAAAGTAATTGTAGAGAAAGGTGATCCTATAAGCGTTCACTCAGGGGGACTGACTACAAAACACGTCAAAGTTTTCATATACCGGTATATATTTTACAATATTTAGAAAACCATGTATAATTTCCTTTACACTTCACAAATACTTGTTAATTTGAGTTGGTATATGACATAAAATTCCAAATAAAATTACCGTAATTTAAGTTTGTGGGTGCAAGATGAAAAAATGTGTATACGTCCACCTTTTACATTTTCAAGGCACTGAAGGCCAACCTAATTTTATCCTTGATACAAACACAAATTATTACTTATAAGTGCTCCGTGGTTGCACAATTTTATATTTGTAAGGCTGTCAGCATCTACATATCAGGCCCATCAGCACACACACTAATCATTGGGTCTTCGCCGAATTTTCCCAGAAAATGTAATTTAGATAAATGAATTTGTTGTGAGTCGCAATACTTGATTTGTTCTAATTGTGAGGGTGCAAGAGAGAGAGCTGCACCAGGCTGAGCTCCACAAGGACTTACTGATCTCTAGTTACCCATGTACTAGATACCACCATACAAGATATGATAATCCACTTGTCAAACTGGGTTAGACCATGATGTCATTGAGGGGAAGCCATCATGGCCGCGCAAAATGCCATTGATCCCATTCTGCTGCTTCAGCAGTGTAAGGGTACCTTTAAATGCAGCAACCGCGGTGAGAAATCTGACAGGCAATCTTTAGTCCCGTCACCATTGCCGTGAAATTGACTCAAAATTGTGGTGTGTAATTGGGGAATCCGGCGGCAACCAAAAAAAGTTGCGCCTGGTTCTGATTTCACTGCACTGCTCCAAAACCAGAGGCAACCATGAAGGGGAAATTCCCTGCTTTTGGCGTGTGAAGGGGCGATAGGGATGGAATTAGCGTCACCTACTGATTTCCCGGAGGTGTGCCCCAGCGTGCTGGAGACCGCGCCCCATCAGCGATGATTGGTGGTGGCTACTGTGCTTCCATTGGCTGTCACTTCACAGGGTGCCATATTTAAACAGCTGACTATTCACCACCACACAATGGCAATGGCGTCATTTATTAGCCAGCCGTCCGGAGCAGGCTGGCCAATCATACCGCTATTGCGTTGTCCAATGATTGTGTTTGGGGCACGGTGTACAACAATTTGGCACGCCTATGGTGTCGCCGCGCTGAACAGGTACGCCCACATTCCTTTGAGGATTGCGGCATGTGAAGCGGCGTCGGGAGTCTACCGGATGTTTCCCGCTGTTTGTCTGGGAACTCCCGGGACGACACATCACCTTAGATTGAGGGCGAAATTGCGGTGTGTAAAAGCGCCTTCGGAGGCAACTATGAAAAACGTGCACGCGCACGTTAGGTTGCCTCTGATCGCCGCCAAAAGTTGCAGCGTGTAAAGGTACCCTAAGAAATAAGACAGGGCATGATCAATTTTATTTTTTGTGATCTTCACAAATTGAATCTCAAAGTGTTTCATTTTGCGTGGAAATGTGAATTGAAGGAAATTCTATTAGAAGTCGAACCTTTATACATCGATTGGCTATTTTTACTAAGTATTTTTTAAGCTGTATTTTGCAATTCTAAATACAATGATATATTTCTAAAGTATCAACTGCCTGTTTCTCATCCCAACTATTTTGGTAAAAAAAGACTATTTTTGAAGTTCATTATTGCTCTTATTCATGTTGGCGGATGCTTTGATGCAGCAGGCAGCAAAAGAGAAGTGGCACTTTTTGGGTTACTAGTACAGACTTGTGTGGGATTCACTCATAGTAGGAACAGCAGAATAGGCTTCCGCCCAATTAAGGATTGGCGTACCAGTTCAAAGGTTTCTGGCTGCCTGGCATAGTGCCTGTCCTCATTTAACTTTCATGCTCAATGAGAAAGCACAGCTCACATTCCAACCTTTCATCTGCTATTTGACAGTAACAGGACGAGAAGGAAATATACAAACAAGAGTCCTGTCAAAAGGGGAACAAAACACCGTATTTTACCACCGACATTTCTCATATCGTTTGTAATATCATGTTTAAATTAACACACTAATATTCCTACTAGCAGTATACCCCAGAAAATGACATCAGAACACATCCAAAAATTTGGCATTTATAAACTTTTCTTTATCTTGTTAAAAGATTCACAAAAGCTTAAAATGAAAAAAAAAAATCAGAGAAAACTCTGACAGCTGAATGTTAGGTCATATACACTGTGTGCAGAATTATTAGGCAAGTTGCATCTTAGAGGATTATTTTTATTATTATTGATAAACAACTATGTTCTCAATCAACCCAAAAGACTGAAGTATCAAGGATTATTATTTTTGGAAGTTCGAGTGGGTTTTTTTAGATCTGGCTATCTCAGGAGGATATCTGTTTGTGCGGGTTAGGCTGGCTTCACACTTGCAGATGCATCTGCAGCGTTTTGCAGATGCATCTGCAAGTATCAGCATGCAGACCGCGGCCGCGGTCTGAAAGCTCTCATTCATTCCTGTATGTGAAGCGTCCGCAGGCGGATGCCTGCTTACAGATCACACTCTCCCGCCCGCACCATGGACGCGAGATGTTGCGTCCCTGGTGCGGGCGGGAGTGTGTGATCTGTAAGCATGCATCCGCCTGCGGACGCTTCACATACAGGAATGAATGAGAGCTTTCAGACCGCGGTGCGCCCTATTATAAACATAGGGGCCGCGGTCTGCATGCTGATACTTGCAGATGCATCTGCAAAACGCTGCAGATGCATCTGCAAGTGTGAAGGCAGCCTAACTATTACTGTGCAGAATTATTTGGCAACTTAATAAAAACCAAATATATTCCCATCTCACTTGTTTATTTTCACCAGGTAAACCAATATAACTGCACAAAATTTAGAAAAAAAAAAATTTTAACATGCAAAAACAAAACACAAAAAAAATTAGTGACCAATATAACCACCTTTTCTTTATGATGACACTCAACAGTCTTCCATCCATAGATTCTGTCAGTTGCTTGATCTGTTTCCATCAACATTGCGTGCAGCAGCCACCACAGCCTCCCAGACACTGTTCCGAGAGGTGTACTGTTTTCCCTCCTGTAGATCTCACATTTTAGGAGGGACCACAGGTTCTCTATGGGGTTCAGATCAGGTGAACAAGCAGGCATTTCATTATTTTTTCTTCTTTTAGACCTTTACTGGACAGCCACGCGGTGGAGTAGTTGGATGCAAGTGATGGAGCATTGTCCTGCATGAAAATCATGTTTTTCTTGAACGATACCGACTTCTTTCTGTATCACTGCTTGAAGAAGTTGTCTTCCAGAAGCTGGCAGTAGGTCTGGGAGTTGAGCTTCACTCCATCCTCAAGCCGAAAAGGTCCCACAAGTTCATCTTTGATACCAGTCCATACCAGTACCCCACCTCCAACTTGATGGTGTCTGAGTCGGAGTGGAGCTCTCTGCCCTATACTGATCCAGTCCTCTGGCCCATCCATCTGGCCCATCAAGAGTCACTCTCATTTCATCAGTCCATAAACCTTTGAAAAATCAGTCTTAAGATATTTCTTGACCCAGTCTTGACATTTTATCTTATGTTTCTTGTTCAAAGGTGGTCGTTTTTCAGCCTTCCTTACCTTGGCCATGTCCCTGAGTATGGCACACCTTGTGCTTTTTGATACTCCAGTAACGTTGCAGCTCTGAAATATGACAAAACTGGTGGCAAATGGCATCTTGGCAGCTTCACGCTTGATTTTTTTCAATTCATGGGCAGTTATTTTGCGCCTTTTTTGCCCAACACGCTTCTAGCAACCCTGTTGCCTATTTTTTCGCATTGAAGGGCACAACTCCTGCATGCCTCTGCAAGACATCTCCCAATTTTGGACTTTTCAGAGCCCGTCAAATCTCTCTTCTGACCCATTTTGCCTAAGGAAAGGCATTTGCCTAATAATTAAGCACACCTTATACAGGGTGTTGCTGTCATTACACCACACACCTCCTCATTATAGAGATACACATCACCTGATTTACTTAATTGGTAGTTGGCTCTCAAGCCTATACAGCTTGGAGTAGGACAACATGTATAAAAAGTATCGTGATCAAAATACTCATTTGCCTAATAATTCTATATTACTATTAAATTCCAACATTATTAATTTCACTGAATTAATTTAGACAGAAATAACAATCAGTGCCAAAAAAAGCTGATGACTGCGTTTTGCTAATTACTTGTAAGGCTATATTCAGAATGTGTGTATTTTTTTCTCTTCTGTTCTGCTGCATTTTTAGCTGCAAAACATGAGCTGTGAAAAAAACACATCCAAAAAACGGATCCATTAACAGATCCATTTTTTTATCCGTTTTTGAGTGCTCCATTTTTTTTTCCCATTTTGAAGGTTTCCTACGGGGAAAACGCTGGAGAAAAACACAGCACAAATTGACAAGTCATTTTCAAAAACAGAGCTCTCTTAAGGTACCGTCACACGCGGCAATTTTGCAAGCAATTTCACTGGCAATTTGCTGGTTGTAGTGAAATCATAGATACATGGTTCCATTTCTACACCACAACAAAACAGAACCATGGATCCATGATTTCACTGCAACCAGCAAATTGCCAGTGAAATTGCTTGCAAAATTGCCGCGTGTGACGGTACCTTTAAAGTGAAAAAAAAGATCACTTTAGAAGAGCACAGTCTGAATGGCAAAAATGAAAACCCATAGACTTTGCTGGGGTATCATTTGAGTGATCCGTTTTTTGCAGAGCACTGCAAAAACGGATCAAAAAACGCACAGTGTGAATGTAGCCTAAAAGTCTATAGTAAAGGTGGCTTGACATAATGTATCTGTAAAATGTGCCTGATTTATTATTGTCGTGTGACAATGTTTAAACACAAACTACTGGTGTTAAGCAAAAGAGTCCAATGTATGCAAAAACCAGGAGGGAATCCGGTATATTTTACTGTTGGAAGGTGGACTATATCAAGAGATATAAAAGTTATATTTTCACCAAGTTCAACAAAACAAACTCCCAAAATGGGCTGGAACTCATAGCTTGTAGAATACAGACATAATTAAAATTTTTAAAGTGATTTTATTATCTTAAATTACCATAATCCTTTATGTTATGACTGGTGGAGGACCGGAATCCACACTGATTGTGAATGATGTAGCAACAATGCTGATTTAGCACTGTGTACACTACTAAGGTATTATTACACAGTTAGGGGTGCATCAAGCTCCCCTGCCGCCTGAGCCACACAGTGTGGAGCGGGGGGGGATGTGCTGTCAGTCGCTAGCACCGCCGCCCCTGCAGCCGTAAGTGAGGACCGGCTGGAGGGGGTTGATATATGCGCCGCCGCTGCGCCACAGGTCTGTCTATGCAGCAGGAGGAGAGGTTGTGTCTTACCGCAGCTGGCGGTGCCCATCGGGCAGGAAGACGCTGTATGAATATGGCGCCGCCCCCTTCTGCACAGCCGCTCCCCCTTCCAACTTGCCGCCTGAGTTAAAGGGCTCCCACTATCCAATGGACGGTGCGGCCCTGTACACAGTGAGACCAGGCCACCAGATGTAACGTGAACAGCGCTTGGTCCCATTCACTTAAATCAGGGGTGGGGAACTGCTGGATGGCTTCATTTAAGTCAGGGGTGGGGAACTCCAGGCCTCGAGAGCCGCACACAGTTCATGTTTTCAGGATTTCCTTAGTATTGCACAGGGGTTGGAATCATCACAACTGCATATGATTCAATTATCACCTGTGCAAGACTAAGGAAATCCTGAAAACCTGCAGTGTTGGTGGCCTTCGAGGCCTGGAGTTCCCCACCCCTGACTTTAAATTAAGTCATCCAGCAGTTCTCTGATGAGCTGGTGGCCAAATAGTAAAGAGGACACAGTGATAAATAAGTGCCAGGATCTCTTTCGTTCTCAGGATTAATGGAGGTCCCAGAGGTCAGACCGCCACTGATCACAAAGGGAAGCCACACCGTAACACCTATAGTATAACTCGCTAAGGCCCTGTGCCCACACTGTGGATTTAGCCTCTTTTTTTCTTGCAAATTTTGATGAAGAAATGGTGCAGATTCGTCTGAAATCCGCAAGCCAGCAAAGTATATGGAATTTCAGAAGTGTTGTCCCCATTCTGCGTTTTTTCCGCTGCAGAGATAGTGCCGATTTGGCTGTGGGAAAATCTGCAGCATGTCACTTCTTGCAGCGTATTTCAGCCCTTCAAGCCATTGACTTGACAATGAAAAACACAGGGACAAATCTGCACTATTTCTGCAAAATTTCCATACCAAAAACGCAATGTTGATTTGGAGCATTTTTCTGCCAGAATATGTGGATTTGGTGCAGAAATATCTGCCACAAAATACTCAGCATCAGCAAATAAACTTCTATATGTAATAATGGTATACACTAACATCTGTAATGAAGTAGTAGAAGGCTATGTGCAAAAGTTATTTGATTTTTCTGCTGCAAATACCATATTGTTGGCACAAATAAACACTGTATAAAATATGTGCGTTTTTATGTGCTTTTACATAAATTTTTTTATTTATTTGAAGGGATGAGAAACACTGCAAAAACGATGAAAAAAGGGACCCGATGCTGATTAGAAAAAATGCTTTAATGGTTCAAACATGCAAGATAAAAATAAGCAGGATGGGATTTCAGACATCTCATTCCCTTTGAGGGAACTGTAAAATGATGTGTTTTTTTCTGCAATCAAAAATCAATGTGTGAACAAACTCTAATAAAGATCAATTCAAAGGAAAGCTAATATACACAAGAGTCCACATAAATCCTGCCCAAATATAAACATCTTTTAACTTTATCTCAAGACTATTTAAAGGCCACTTCACACACACAGATATCTGAGTCCAATATCTGAACAGATCTCTGGTTGCAGTGAAATCATGGATACATTGTTCCATTTTGTGGCTGTGTACAACATGGAGCAATGTATCCATGATTTCACTGCAACCAGAGATCTGTTCAGATATTGGACTCAGATATCTGTGTGTGTGAAGTGGCCTTTAGTGTCATTTCATCTTCACGAGACATCTATCTGCCTGGTAGACATCTGCAAGCTGAAGGCTGGGTGGTCACATCATGAATTCTTTGAGCTGGTGGGCCCCATATCTTTGATCAATACGTTCTTTTGTTGTTTGAACAATGTCTATAACAGACATTTACTTCTCTAAGGGCAAGACAAGAGCTTGTACTTTGGAAAATATTCTAGATGGAGGGGGAAGGGAGGGATGTGAATGCCGGGGCTGTATGCCACGGCTTCTTTGTAACCGCTTAAATATGTAACTTCTTTTCTCGACATTCCTGCACATGGCGCTTCTCATGGTGATCATGTCGTGAATATTGTATTTTTTATTGAAGGTGTCACAAATATAAGGCGCTTCCCATGACTTAACTTGTCCCCAACATTTGTGCATTCTGGATTTATTTTTATAATTGAGCTCCATTTGCCATAAAGTGAGTTGTAACATACCTTTCTTATAGGTTGAAAAAAGACAAGTCCATCAAGTGCATCTTTCTTCACCATTAGTCACTAAATTAACTATAAAGCACCATGACATTTTTGGAGGATTTATTTTAATGTCGTTGACAATTTGTTCTTAGTAGCTTCTTTTTTAGATCTCTTCTTGAGCTTGTCATACTCTTGATATACTATTTCTGATTTCTCGGCCTTCAAGGTTTCGAATGTCCTTTGTTTGTGTCTTATTATACTTTGAGCTGCCTTATTTATCCATAATGGTTTCCTTTAATTTCTGGACTAGTGATGAGCGAGTAGTAAAACATTCGGGTTTGGATAGCGCTAACCCAATACTTTGAACTGTTTCAGTATTCCGATCCAAGTGAGTTCCCCATTGACTTGCATTAGATTCGTTACCCATTACTCGTTCAAAGTATTTGGTTAGAGCTATTTGAACCGAATATCTTACTGTTTGATCATCACCATTCTGGACATTTTATTACAAGGGGGTATAAGCTTACAACAGGGATCTAGTAATACATCTTTAAACATGCTCCATTTATGTTCCATATCCCCACTTTCCAGGACATATTCTACATGATTAAGCTCTTCCATTAATTTGTTGAAATCAGCTTTCCTAAAGTTCCAGGATTTTGCATTTACTCTTTGATATGTTCTATTGAATTACATTTATGCTTATCATATTATGGCCATTGCATCACAAATGCTCTCAGACCTGTATATTTGAAATTGTATCTGGTTTATTTGACAGGACCAGTTCCAGAAAATGATCTCCATCTACCAACTGAGAGAGGTAATTCTGGTCAACAATGAAATGGTTACTGACTTAAAAAGGTCCTATTCTGTAGTGTCTTGCTCTGCTGAACACAAATATGACAACGAAAATTTTGTATTGGCTCTTATTTTGAAGATATTTCCTATAGAGCATTTTCTATTTTTCACCATGTAAATGCATCTACTAGGACCGTAACAACACCCTAAATATGCCTAGAATGAAGTAATATTGCATCACATTGCATAATACCATCATACACACATAATCCAGAGTTTATTGCATCTTTTTCTGATGCAATGCAGTACTACTGCCAGGTGCCTGCTGAAATATGCTGGTGTCAGCAGCGTACTATATAAAGCCCGGTCAGAAAGGTGAGGCATTTAAAATATTGCAGACTTTGTGAGATAGTTTAAGCTGCTGTTCCATAAAACTGTTATTTTATCCATTCAGTTACAATACAAAACACTAATGCCTCAAAAGTGTATTAACACCACAGACATTTTTTGCTGTATATGTGGGAAAGTGACATTTGTCAACCAGAAGAAAAGTATTGGATCTAATGTGAAGAAGGCATATCATCTTTACTTCGGATGCAAGATAGTTGACCAGGATAAGCCTCGGGCTCCGCATATACAGTATGCTGTGCTATATGTGTAACATAGCTGTCATCTTGTGTCCTTCTATAAGTAAATTGCTACTGCAACTTTAAAAAAAATCTTTTTGAGGGCTAAATACTGTCCTTTACTCTAGCCAAATCACTGTTACCTGCATTCAGTGAAGAGATAGCTGCTTGAACAGGGCTCGTTATGGATTAGATTAATCCACACTGATGAGGGGCAATACCCCGAAACAGCTGTCTGTGGATGGATACCTGGCTCTGTTAATTCCCTTGTCATATCCCTAACTCGTAACTGAGTGGGATATTGACTAAAAGCACCACTTAATAGGGTGGTTATGGTGGTTTCCGCAAGGATTCCACCACAGGGCTAGGTCCTTCCCTGGAGGGATATCTGGCTAGTCCCGTGTTTGAGACTCTTAATCGAGGCTCCATGGACTCCATTTGAGTTATGGATTAGAGGCATATATGCATGGTTCATTGCCTTACAGTTCTTGTATAGGTGAAATGCTGCTGTAACTTAAAACAAAACTCTTCATGAGGGGCAAATACTGTCCTTTATTATAGTAAAACCACTGTCACCTGCATTCAGTGTAGGGAAGCAGCTGAAGCAGGCCTAATTTAAGATTAGAAGCATATAGGCAGGTTTTATTGCCTTACAGTCCTTCTATAGGTGTGCTACCACCTAAACACAAAGGTCCTATTGAAGGCTAATATATACAGGGCTTATTGCCTTACAGTTCTTGTATAGGTGGACTGCTGCTACAACCTGAAAAAAATCATTTTGAAGGCTAATTCTGCCCTTTATTATAGTAAAACCACTATTACCTGCATTCTCTGAAGGGATAGCTGCTGGAGGAGAAATAGTTTGGCATTATAGCAGGCATATACGCAAGTTTTATTGCTTCACAGTCCTATACTTGTACTGCTACTACAATTTAAAAGCAGAAGTATTTTTTCCCTATTAATACCAAAAAGTTTGAAGGCATATTAAGTATCTACATAATTTAAAATCTGCATGGCATGCGGTAATGGATGGAGACGTGGACATGCTGCTGATGGTGCACACAAAGGCCGAGGCTGTGGGCCAGGTGAAACTGTGCCTGCTGCTGGAGCACAACAAACATGTTAATCCACGAGACCTATTTTCCAGTCACACTTTGCCTTGGCAGAGAGGCACAGGACGCCACTCTAGAAGCCAGAACAGTGTGAACAGGTAGTAGGTTGGATGGCACATAAGGCTTCCAGGGTATTTCTCAGCACCATCCTGTCTTCCACACGGTCCAGTCTGACTAGCCGAGAGCCTGGACCACATAATCCTGATCCGCCATCCTCCCATGATGGCAAGTGCCTAGAGACAAGGGATCCCACACTCAGACACTTCGAGGAGCTCTATACATTCCTATATATTTCTATACCAAGGATTAGGTGTTTTCCAGTCTGCCACTTTTGTCAAGAAACAATAAAAGAAAGGTCATTTGCAAAATGTTACATAACAAGATCAGTAGGGGGTCTGACCTTTACCAGCCTCACCACCACCCGCATGCTCAGGCACATGTTATCAAAGCACCCAACTAGGTGAGCCAAATGACTTGGTCCACAATCAGTGTCTGTGGCTGACACCATTTCCTCTTACTCTGTGCATCGTGCTTGCCAGTTCCCTGTCAAGGACACAGATGCAGAGGCCTTCTGTCATTGCACATTTACAAGCACCATCAGCAATCACATCTGGTTCCTTGTCCCGGTGCAACATTCAGCTGACGCAACCCCAGGCCTTGGTGTGCAAAAGGAAATATACAGTATCTCAACATGCAGTATGAGGTATCTACAGTTGCCCTTTCCAGTATCCCAATTTGTCTGTGTGTCCTGCTGCGCAGTCAAATGACCTGATAATGTCTCAGGACCTGAAGGTTCTGTGGCGCCCCACTAGTTGGGACGCCACGGAGGGGTACTGCACCCGAGACAGTGAGTGTGGTATCCTTGTGACCAGGGGTTGGGATGTTAATCTGGGGCCCTCATCACACGCATTCACAGACCTAGAGCCAGGTGATCAATTGGTTAACCCGTTACTAGGGAACCGATCCTGGTGGGCAGAGTTTAGGTGGGTAGTGAAGAGCGGGAAGAGGAGTTAGCCAGATTGTGAGGAAAGCTGAAGAAGAGGGGACCCTGTGAGTGGCACAGTGGAGGGTACCTAAAAAGAAGTGACCCAGACAGAAGGGGGAGATCCCCATTTGTTAACTAACACCCTAATCCGGACCGGTACGATACCCAGCCCAGGGGACCCAGTCCCACAATGGAGGACTGGCTCCAAGTGCAGTGCAGGAGTTCATCCCTGAGCCGCCAAACCAGAGGGACGCGAGCTGCCCTAGGGAGTCACGACCAACCCCTGCATGCATTCCCAAAATCCCCATAATAATATCAATGAGACCCACAACTAGGAAATCTCCGTGAGGATCCATGGGGATCGACGATGGGCTCTGTACAGGAAGTGCTAGGAGGGTGCAGGAGTAGAGAGCACAGAACGAGGGCAGAGGGAGAAACTGGCAGGAACACCACTGGGGACCTTAAAGCAACATCCTATCCCCTCGTGACTACCCAGGCCAACTACCTGTGTCTGTGTAATACCTGAAAGCTGCCTAAAGTTACCAGTAAACCCGTGCAGAGCTTGAACAGTATGTGGTGTCTCATTTACATCGTGCCAGGGGAACTACATTCCAGTCTCCTCAGCATAGAATGTCAGCCTGCATCTCCACTTGATGAGCCCCTCCCTGTGTGTGTTCTCTATTCATCCATCACTACCCCGGGGACTCCGCTCCACCTACGGCGAGCGTTACCAACTAGGTGCCCCGGGCACTGGCCACGAGTGACAGTTCTGTTAATCAACGCCCGGATCCGAGTACCCCACGGCCCTGGGGTGGATCAGCTTCTTCAGGCTTTACCAAAGACAGAATTGTGGAGCAGAGATCTGATGGCTCCTTCTCCACCAATATGTTCAACAGTAACCATGTCCTAAGGACACAGATAAAGTTGGTTGAAATTGGTACATTCTCATGACTTCCATAACAGCTCCCAAAAATTGGGACTATGTTTGACTGTAATGATGATATTGAAAAACAACCAGACAGAATAGACAAAATCTGTGAAATAATCAGATGGGATAAGAATATTTTTACGCTCATAAGAAGACATATAAACATATCCTTATAAGGTGGAGACACATGTAATATAAAGACAAATCTCTGTTACCAAATAGTCACTCACTAAACGTAAAAGGGATATGCATTCAATTCTACAATCACATTAATTCTCAGAATCTAATATGCGAAATTGTGCCTGAAAGATCCGTTTAAGGCTGAAATACGATATGTGTGAAGTTCTTTGAATCAGTGTTATTCCCCATAAAAGACCGTGGGAAATGTTATTTTGTGGTCAGGCATTCTGATGGTTAATAATGCATGTGCCTTCTAGGATAAGGACATGGGGCTGAACTAAGTCTCCATAACTCAATCCACCCCCTGGTCCTATGAATAGACAAAATGGCCTGATTAGTATGGTGTGATTTTACTCATCAATGACCACCCCTTAGATCGGGAAACTCCACCTTCTCACAACACAACAGACTTTGAGCTGTGAACACACACAATTTCCTAGCTCTGCATATTCTCCGGAGACATCATACCAAAACATAAAGGGAAAACTCAAGAAAAACACTTATTACAGACACTGCATTCCAAAAGTAACTTCTCAAGTGAACACTCGGATTGTTGAAGGTTGTGGAAGGATAGTGAAAAGATGAACAATATCCTCAAGAAAATCATTCCATTCTTTACATGGCTCCTCGCAATTTATCCCCTCTAAGTATATTGTAAAAAGAAATGATTGGCATTATTAGCTATGAATGATATTATGGGAAGCTGGACTCTTTGTTCCAAGATATTTAGTAGAGTATTGAGCGGGGGCTAACCCTGTGTGTGCCTGCAATCACTGATGAGTAATATCACATTCCTCCCCATAGACAAAAGAAAGAGATCCGCTCAGTATAATCAAAGAATGAAAATGTTGCTGTTTTGACCTTCAGAGTGCACCGAATCCAAAATGTACATTTATAGTCTTTAAAGAAATAGTAATATGTTTGTAAATGTCCACATAATAAGAAGAGAAAAAGATTAGACAAGACAAACAGGGATAGATACACCGTGTACAGAATAATTAGGCAAATGAGTATTTTGATCACATGATACTTTTTATACATGTTGTCCTACTCCAAGCTGTATAGGCTTGAGAACCAACTACCCATTAAGTAAATCAGTGATGTGCAACTGTGTAACGAGGAGGGGTGTGGTGAATAACATCAACACCCTATATAAGGTGTGCTTAATTATTAGGCAAATGACTTTCCTTTGGTAAAATGGGTAAGAAGAGAGATTTGACGGGCTCTGAAAAGTCCAAAATTGTGAGATGTCTTGCAGAGGGATGCAGGAGTCTTGAAATTGCCAAACTTTTGAAGCGTGATACCGAACAATCAAGCGTTTCATGGCGAATAGCCAACAGGGTCACAAGAAGCGTGTTGGGCAAAAAAAGGTGCAAAATAACTGCCCATGAATTGAGGAAAATCAAGCGTGAAGCTGCCAAGATGCCATTTGCCACCAGTTTTGCAATATTTCAGAGCTGCAACATTATTAGAGTATAAAAAGCACAAGGTATGCTATACTCAGGGACATGGCCAAGGTAAGAAAGGCTGAAAAACAACCACCTTTGAACAGGAAACATAAGATAAAACGTCAAGACTGGGCCAAGAAATATCTTAAAACTGATTTTTCAAAGTTTTATGGACTGATGACATGAGAGTGACTCTTGATGGGCCAGATGGATGGGTCAGAGGCTGGATCAGTAAAGGGCAGAGAGCTCCACTCCGACTCAGACGCTAGCAAGGTGGAGGTGGGTACTGGTATGGGCTGGTATCATCAAAGATGAACTTGTGGGACCTTTTCGGGTTGAGGATGGAGTGAAGTTCAACTCCCAGACCTACTGCCACTTTCTGGAAGACAACTTCTTCAAGCAGTGGTAAAGGAAGAAGTCGGTATCGTTCAAGAAAAATATGATTTTCATGCAGGACAATGCTTCATCACATGCATCCAATTACTCCACAGCGTGCCTGGCCAGTAGAGGTCTAAAATAACAAAAAATAATGACATGGCCCCTTGTTCACCTGATCTGAACCCCATAGAGAACATGTAGTCCCTCCTAAAATGTGAGATCTACAGGGAGGGAAAACAGTACACCTCTCGGAACAGTGTCTGGGAGGCTGTGGTGTCTGCTGCACGCAATGTTGATCATAAACAGATCAAGCAACTGACAGAATCTATGGATGGAAGGATGTTGAGTGTCATCATAAAGAAAGGTGGCTATATTGGTCACTAATTTTTTGGGGTTTTATTTTTGCATGTCAGAAATGTTTATTTCTAAATTTTGTGCAGTTATATTGGTTTACCTGGGGAAAATAAACAATAGAGATTGGAATATATTTGTTTTTTATTGAGTTGCTTAATAGTTCTGCACAGTAATAGTTACCTGCACAAACAGATATCCTCCTAAGATAGCCAAATCTAAAAAAAGAAGAACACTACAACTTCCAAAAATATTAAGCTTTGATATTTGAGTCTTCTGGGTTGATTGAGAACATAGTTGTCGATCAATAATAAGAATATTCCTCTACAATACAGCTTGCCTAATAATACTGCACATAGATAGATAAATAGATAGATAGATAGATAGATAGATAAAGTAAAAAAGAAATATTGAGCAGCGGTTCTTTTTTAGCAAAAATGCTAGGTGCTAGCCAGTCCTTATGGTGGGAATCAACCACCTACTTCAGCATATAAATGATAGAAATAAAGGCTGCAGCACTCAAAGTTAGGATGTTTCTTGCCTTTAATGGCCTACAGGCAGGGTATAGCGACGTTTCGGTCAGTGATGACCTTCTTGAGTGCCGCTGTCATTTGTGGTACATAGGGGAAACTACGCTTGATTTCAAAGTAAGAATCAGCCATCATCGTTATACAATACGTAAAAAAATCATGAATCTACCAGTGTCAAAGCATTTTGCTGAAGCAAATCACAAAGAAAAGGACCTAAAATTTAGGTTAATCGACACTGTGCCATTGCCCAGAAGGGGTGGAGATAGAGTTGGGTTATTGAAAACCAAAGAATTGGAATGGATCCATAGGTTGCAGACTCTAAAGCCAGAGGGACTCAATGTAGATTTTAAATTAATACAGCACATTAAATAATGGATCTCATTCAGAAATCTGTGTATTTTAGTCACATAGATAGATAGATAGATAGATAGATAGATAGATAGATAGACAGAAAAAAGTTCACATATATATAGATAGATAGATAGATAGATAGATAGATAGATAGATAGATAGATAGATAGAAGTGAAACACCTATGCATTTGAGAAAAAATAAAAAAACATGCTTTTTTTTCAAAAACTCAATTTTTGGATTTTTGTTTTATATTTTATCTTTGTAAAGTAAGGTTCTTGGTACACATATTGCCAATACCTGTTTGCCAATCAACCGCGGCAAGGTGACCTTAGATTTGATGGGTTCCTGTCCTACTTTGCCACTCTTTCCTTGGACTTAGCTAAGCCTCCATTTTTATGATTTTTATGGGAAGTGGAAGAACTCATTTAATCATCAATTTTTTTTATCAAATGCATAGGTGATTTACTTCTATCTATATGTATATATATATACACATGATTGGTTGTGACTGAGTGCTGCTGTGAACTTTTTTCTGTATAAGGTTCAGTATTGCAGCTTGTACCAGTTCAGACTAGACCTTGAGTGCTGTTTAGCTTTTTTTGGTTTCTATATACCGGAGTTAGGCCCCCTTCACACCACGGTTTTTCCCTGATCAGGTTTGATCAGGGTTCTGTATCAAAACCAGGAGTGTCTCCAAAACTCAGAACAGCTGTCAATCTTTCAATTATAGTTTTTCTCTGCAAGTTCCTCTCCTGGTTTTGACACACAAACCTGATCCAACCTGAACAGGAAAAAACCGTGGTGTGAAGGGGGCCTTACTGGCTCCTCAGCTTTAATTTGGTCTTTGATTGAAGTAAGTCCTTCCACTTCCCATAAAAATTATAAAAATGGAGGCTTAGCTAAGTCTAAGGAAAGAGTGGCATGGTAGGACAGGGACCCATCAGATCTAAAGTCACCCTGATGGCAACACAGGTATTGGCCAATATGTGTACTAAGAACCTTATCATTGAATAAAATATCCAAAAACAAATCGCAAAATTGAGTTTTTTGAAAAAATGCATGTTTTTATATTTTCTCTCAAATGCATAGGTGTTTTACTTCTATCTATCCATATGTACTGTATTTTTCGCTTTTAAAGACGCACTTTTGTTTCCCCCAAACTGGGGGGGGGGGGGGTGGAAGGGGTGCATCTTAAAAAGAGAATGTAAAAAAAATAAATAAATAAAATTAAAAATGACATATTACCGTGGCAGGGGATGCGGGTGCCGAGCGGGTGTGCCAGTGGCCGGTTATGGAGGGGTGAGGAACACGGGTGTAGGACCCTAGATGCAGGGGCGTACCGATGGCAGCAAACACTGGGCGCCTCCATGTTTTTTGTGGGCGGCTGCATTCATTATGTGCAGCCGGCTGGTAGAGGTAGACACTGCAAATTGGCCGCGGGTCTCCTCTATGGCCGCGGCCATTTTGTTGAAGTCTCTGCCACCGGCTGCATATAGTGAATGCAGCCGCCCACAAAAAATATGGCGGCGCCCAGCACTCGCTGCCACCGGTACATCTCCACTGCTCTGATCCTACACCCGTGCCCCTCACCCACCGGAACCTGCCACTGACACCCCCACTCAGCAGCCGCAATTCCCCCATCGATAAGACCACATATAGGGGATGGGGGCACATGAGCAGGATGGGGGCATATAAACAGGATGAGGGCATATATACAGGATGGGGAAATATAGATGATATATGATGGGGTGAAAAATTTATATGCCAGGATGGGGGTATATATACAGGATGGGGGCCATATTTACAGGATGGGGACATGTATGCCATAATGAGGGTATATATACCAGGATGGGTGGGCATATATACCAGGATGGGGACATATAAACAGGATGGTGACATATATAACAGGATGAGGGGTATCTATACCAGGATGAGCGATATATATACCAGGATGGGGGCATATATACAGGATGGGGATGTATATACCAGGATGAGGGACATGTATACCAGGATGAGCGATATATATACCAGGATGGGGGCATATATACAGGATGGCGACATGTATGCCAGGATGAGGGACATATATACCAGAATGGGGGGGACATATATACTGGGATACCAGGATGGGGGCGTTTATGTACCAGTATGAGGGACATATATACTGATTATAAGACAGACACTGGCATTATAGTACAGACCCCATTTAACATTAAAAATTATTTTTTTTCTCTTTTCCTTCACCAAATTTGGGGGGGGTGTCTTATAATCAGGTGCGTCTAATAAAGCGAAAAATATGGTATATATACACACATGACTGGCAGTGACTGAGTGCTGCTGTGAATCTTTTTGTGTATATTGTTCAGTATTGCAGCTTGCACCAGATCAGACCTGACCTTGAGTACTGTGTAGCATTTTTTGATTTCTAGATAGATAGATAGATAGATAGATAGATAGATAGATAGATAGATAGATAAAGTAAAAAAGAAATATTGAGCAGCAGAAAAAAAAAAAAAAAAAAACTGCACAGCACTCAGACATAATGTGAACTGGTGCTAGCAGTGACGCTGGGTCAAATACCAAGAAAAAAATCTCTCTGCAGCACACAGCTACTACCAATATTGTACAAGCAATAAATGAGGAAAAAAATTTAAAAACTTACGTTTTTTTCAAAAAACTCATTATTCTTAATTTTTATTTTCTGAGGATCTTCGTACACACATTGGCCAATGTCTGTTTGCTCATCAACCATTTCACGGTGCCTCCAGGTCTGATGACTCCTGCGCTGACATCCCTGTCCTCCTTTTCTTCGCTGTCCCACTTCTAAGTGGGTGGACACTATCTCAACCTCAGACCACCTGTGGGTGATGAGGGTGCTAAGTGTAGTCATGGAGCCAGCAACTCCACATCTTATACATAAAACAGAAAAAAAAAAACTGCACAGCACTCAAAGACATAATGTGAACTGGTGTTAGCAGTGACACTGGGTCAAATACCAAGAAAAAAAATCTCTCTGCAGCATGCTGGCTCCATGACTACACTTAGCACCCTCATCACCCACAGGGTTAAACTCGCCTGTACCGTGACTCGGAGGCGGCACTCCGTTGGTGGACTAGGATTCCCCCAGACCTGTCCAGTGGTCTGGCACTGGGTTTCCCCTTTCTTTCCGGGGTCGCGCCTTTTTACTCTCAGACGCCCTCCCTGGGAGAGGGCTCTCTCCTTGCTTCTTCCCTCAGTATGGACTAGATCCAACTGTCTGACTTCCTGCTTCTCCCTACCCTAACTCTCCTTCCCCGGAGAACGGTTACCCTGGTAACGGATTGCCAATTGGTCGCCTAGTCTAGGTGTAAGGATGCCAGGATGGGAGCCTCAGGTTGACTTTACACTCCCCAATGACAGGAATACCACAAACTCTGTTGTGGGTACACTGACCAGTGGGGCGCCACATACGCACTTGGTGAAACACACTTGTCCCCAAGTGTTCCTACCCCGACCTGGTACAGAGTCTTTTTTTTTTATGTTTTCTGGAACAAACCAAGTAACATTTTTATTTACAAATAATATGCAGCACATATTCTTCCCTTTATGGGAGGTATGAATCTTAAACGTTGCAAAAACTTTAACTATTTATATCATCGGCCGAACTGGGCCAGTCACACTTTGCAGACCCAGTGGTAATTGTCCATCACTAAGCAAGTGTCCTTTGTCACTGCTGGGCTGCCCGTAATCACACGATAGTCTCTGGCTTAACCATTTCAGTCCAGAATCAACATAATAAACAGGAGTAAAAGGGCAGAGTTCTCAACAATGTCTTTGAGTCTCCAAACGGGTTAAACAGTACTTCTTCATATTATTGAACTATACACATATAACAGGTAACGGTAATATCTTCACATTCTGCTTACACAAATGGCAAACCACCCGCGTGGTCCCGCATAACATTCATATGTTACCCGGTCGCCATGGTATAAGTCCCGGTCCGGGTGGCCCCTCTGGAGGTGGGATTCTACCTCCTGCCTTCCCACAAAGATCTCCTCGTAGAGGCTGGGCTCCCGTATGAACCCCACCCGAGGTTTAGATTGAACGTGGACACAATACCTTCATGCCTCTGCTCAGGAGGCAACGGGGGTCGCAGGCAGGCCTCAGCTCGAGCTTGGCGGCTGTCCATCTCGCTTTACCACCACACCTCGCGGCGGCGTTGTCGTGCCACCTGGTCAGCCAGGCTGTTTTGGGGAAAGTAGTTCGGTGGTGGAAAAACCAGTCCAGAGGCACTCTGGGAAGCGTCGATGGTGGCGCGTAACCATTGTAGGACCTCGCGCTTGAACTCCCTGCCACTCCACTAAGCCGTTTAGGAACCGGTTACTCTGATCCCTACGCTGCCGTCCTCTGGGTTGCTGTGGTTTCGATCCTCCTCGGAGCCGGTCTGGTCGTCGTCCCCCTCGATGGCCTCGACGATCACCTCCATCCAGTGGTGTAACTTCAGGCCTCGGGGCCCTGATGCAAAAGCTCGAACGGGGCCCCCAATTATTGCAAATATTTAGTAGTATTAGTCATTTTCTATGGGCCAAAGGGACTTTTGGGGCCCCCCTAGGCTGCAGGGCCCAGGTGCGATCGCAACACCTGCACCTATTGTAGTTACGCCCCTGCCTCCATCTCTGGATCGGGTTCTCCGGGGTTGTAAGACCCTGCCGCTGCTTCCTTAGGGTCTGTAGGCTCTGGCATCGCAGCGCCAGCTCTGTCTGTGGGCAGGTCCTCGGGGTCCTCTGTCTGCACCACTGCTTCTGTTCTGCTTTCAGGCTGCAGGCCACTAACCAGGGTTTCCGCTGGTTGCCAGGTGTTCTACCAGGGCTAGGTCTGTCACCTTGGCTTCCAGGACCTGCCTCTCCATTAACCTGCGGGTCAACTTCAGGGCCACATCCGCGCTCCACCTGCGGACAGTCCACTCCACAGTCCCAGTTAGGTTGCTTCGGAGCTCCTGGAAGGCGGCTCCCCAGAAGTCTGCATCTCCCTCGTTGGTTAAGAGGGAGGCCTTGTTCTCCACTTCTCTCATCAGATCGAACAGTCAGGTTGCCGCCATTGTTTTGGGTACCAGGACTACTTCTCTGTCGATGCTCACCAGCGCTGCTATAAGACCACCTGGTACGATGGTATCACAGCTTGGATGGGATGGCTCCCTGCAGGTGGACAGGTGGAGTCAGGTCCCTGGGGCAGGATCTAGTATCACTTGTGGTTGTAGTGCTGGATGTGGTCAGCATAGCTGCGCAGCAGTTTGTATGGAAAGGAGACACTGAGGCCTTGTGACTCTATACTGGTACTTTACTGGCACCGGTTCAGATGGCACTTCAGGTTACAATTTACACAGTCTTTTAGTGGGTAGCTGGTCCAGTAGTCACTGAGGAGGATAAAGTCTCTCTGAGGCTCCCATAGTATATCTTCTTTTGTCTTTCTCTCGTCCCGCTGCCTTTACTTGCTCCTCCTCACTATCCTTGCGCTGCCCTGCACAGCCCGCTTGTCTACCAGGCCCATTGGATGATATGAGGTACCCTTTTTCTCATCTAAGGGGCTCAACCCAGTTTGGAGATCCTGGTGGGGCTGCACGTTCTGGACGGGGTCGGGGCTGCTGTATTAACCCGCGACTGGCCGGTGTTGACGGCTCAGGGTTGAACTCGCCTGTACTGTGAATCGGAGCTGGCACTCAGTTGGTGGACTAGGATTCCCCCAGACCTGTCCGGTGGTCTGGCACTGGGTTTCCCCTTTCTTTCCTGGGTCGCGCCTTTTCCTCTCAGGCGCCCTCCCTGAGAGACCCCTCTAGGGCTCCCTCCTTGCTTCTTCCCTCAGTACGGACTAGATCCAATTGTCTGACTTCCTGCTTCTCCCTATCCTAACTCACCTCCCCCCTGGACCAGTTACCCTGGTAACGGGTTGCTAATTGGTCCCCTAGTCTAGGTGTAAGGATGCTGGGATGGGAGCCTCAGGTTGACTTTACACTCCCCAATGACAGGAATACCACACACTCTGTTGTGGGTGCAGTACCCCTACTGTGGTGCGCTGACCAGAGGGGCACCACACAAAGATATCTTGATTCTGTGTGTACGCTACCATATGCCAAGGGATGCGAATCCTTATGATTGATATAGATAGTTAGATAGATAGTAGACAGACAGACAACAGACAGACAGATAGATAGATAGATAGATAGATAGATAAGAAAAATTCCAACGCTCAAAGGAATTTTAATCAAATCAATTAATATTAATGATTAGTACATTTATCTATATCATGGATAAAGAAATCATGGCCAAGTTAACCTGACCACATAAAAAAAATTGTCAGAATTTAATCCAGAAACTTCAGACAATTTTTGCTCACTGTGTGTGTCGGGCCCACTGGGAAGGGGGTACTCGGTACCGGTCCGGGTCGGCTGCTGGGGAAGTCATGGGTGGACCTGGTCCGGACTGTGTCCCTGGCTCGACAATAAAAGGGGAATATTTACAGGGGTTTGTCAGTCGTGACGCCACCCACTATATGTAATGGGGCCGCCGTCGCTGCTGCAGAACCTCCAGGGATGATGGAATGGCAGTGTAGATGGAATAGTTCCAGTGGGTAGAACTGTATACCCTGGGGCAGAAAGGGTTAAGTCTATGGTGTAGTGTGCAGGCTTGGTGCAATTCACTTACTAGCCAGATGCTGCAGAAATCCTCCCTCGGTGCTGGAGCTGACAGGCTGTGGCTCTGCAGGTGGAGGGTTTTCTGTAATCCTGTATGGAGGAATAGCATTCACACAGAGACACAAGGGAAGCAGATTCAGGGTTCTCCGTGTTTACTCTTAAAGTTCTTCAAGACAGTTTACACTTTAGTTACAGTTCTTACAAGTTCACAAGTTAGGTACACGGGCTCACTCTCCCCTCCGGGGTTCCCTTAATCTCTGCAGCCAGGTCTCTCTCTGTGACCCCTCACACTGTCTCTGTGTCCTTTCCAGGCTGTTAACTTTCTGTGTACATTTGGTGGGTATCTCCGGATAGTATGGCGGTGACTCGGGCCCTTGTGGGTCCTCCTGGTCGTCACTGAGCTGCCTGTTCTTTGGGGTAGGGACCCTAACGTGTAGCTGTGGTCCCCCGTCGTGTTGTTTGGGGATTCTGGGTAAAACTACGGTCCTCTCTAGAGCCGACACTCTACTCAGCCCAGCCTCCAGCAGTCCTCAAGTGTGAGGCTCTACCAGGCTCTTATTCTCTGCGTCTTTCAGTATCATAGGAGGGCTACTCCGCCTGCAGTCGGTTACTTCAGCTGTAAGTCTAGGGCCCGGGTATCACCGTCACTCTATGTCCTCTCACACTCCTGGGGATCTGGCTCCGGATAGGCTTTCTCTCTCCTCGGTACAGATTCTTCGCGCTCCTTACACCTTCACTCTTCCAGGACATGTGTGTCTTTCTTCCTGCTCAGCTTAGCTCAGCCTGCTGCTGTCTCTTGGCCTGTGCCGTGTTCCTCAGGTTGCTGCTGATGTTGGTCTTTGCTGCTCGGCACCCTCTTGCCTACTGAACTCCTTCCTCCTCCCTCTCACTATTTCTACTGTCAAGTCACCTGACTACGTGTGTGCCCAACCCACTCCTCTAAATCCACCACCCCTCGCTTGCCTAGAGTCTCCAATCTTAGGGCTGGATGCTACCAACTACTGCACGTGGGTTGTGTGGGCTGTGAGGGTGTTGTTGTGCAACAATTGTCCTACCTGCCTGGCTGCAGTTCCCTTTTGTGGCCTCCTGGACGCAGGGGCGCCACACTCTCCCGGAGTTAACTAGCGCGTCCCCGCGCTGCCCGTCATGGATCCCCCTGAAAACATTTTATTTTTGATAACAACATTAACAATAAGCATTCTTGGTTCTTCCCATCCGGGAGGTACGATTCTTCTTAAATGTTACTTTAAGTTAACTATATACAAGTGCATGGGTATATCTACGTCATTACCCTCCTGGACACCGAAGGGGTCTAATGCTACAACGCATTTACTTTCTTTTCTATAAAACACATTATCAACATTACTTTGTATCAAAAGTATAAATACATTCTTCTTCAAAAAGTGCAAAAATTCTCAAAAAGCTTCAAAGTTCAAAGTTCACGATTCAAAAATTCAAACAGTCTCTTGCACTACTTCTCATGTGCACACTGGTCTTAAAACCAAAGGGAAGCACACTAAGGTGCTCAACTATATACAAGGGAAGTTTGTATCAAGTCATTGTCCTTGATCTCTATTGTTCATAATACACAAAAGACAAACAGGGGAATGCTAGCATTCATTCAGGTATGGGATGGGGACAATAAGGAATACACCTCATTCACACTTACAAGTCTTCTTCTTGTCTTCCTTCTGGATGCAGAACCCGGGTCTCACTACTTCTTTTCTTCTGGCTTGATCTTCCACGGAAGTGTCTGTGGTTCTCTTCTTCTTGGAAACAACTCGAGGTCTTGCAGCGCTTGGATCAGCAAATAACTCTCCGGAGTTTGAGTAGCTGCATCTGCTGTAGATTTTACTGGAACAGTCTCAATAACAGTTGTAGGACCCATGTTCACAATTGGGTCCGGTGGTACTACTGGATCTGGATGGACTATTGGAGCAGATTCTTCCAAAGCAGGCATCTCATCCTCTGATGCATTTAAACAAAGTCTCTGTACTCTTATGCCATACGGGCCTCTTGCTCCTTGTACTATGATATAGGATACCCACTCTCCAACCTGCACTTCCCTGTCCGGGTGTTTCTCTGGAAGGTGCGATTCCACATCACGGCGATTAATGAAAATGTCACAGTCTATTCCGGCCTCTCGGGCAAAGGCATATCCTTCTGCATGTTTAATTTTTACGATTCTACCTTCATGCCTCTGGGATCTGTTAATACTCACATCTCGTCGGGCAACGGTTTTTAGGTACTGCGTATGAGCAATCATCTCCCGCTTCTTTTCTAGCCTGTCCAACTCTTCTTTTTCCCATCTCCTGCCACATCTTTTCAAGTATTCATCTCTAGTTACAAGTTCTACAGGGCCTACGGGGCCACCGGGATCTCCTAAGAAGCCATATCATCATTTGCCTTGTCTCGCTCCCACCAGCAGCGGAGCTGCTCCCCTCTCACCTCTAGTGTCGCAGGTGCCGGGATCAGGGGCTGCGGTAACGGCAGATATCCCTCCGGTAAGGCTCCTAGTGGGTCGGCTTCTCGTATTGCAGGGCGCGGTACAGCTTTTGGGATAGACAGGTCCACCAGAGTCGCGGTTCGGCATCCACCCTTGCTCTCCACGCGATCACAGATGTCTTCAACCCAGCCGGGTTGTATGGACAAAGTCTGGTAACTCTGATGGTGGTCAATATCAATGTGTATCCGGGTACGTTGTTCTTGGATACGGGTCATCTGCTGGGGCAGCAGTTGCAATATACCCCTCCGGGTATCTCAAACGTATGGACGCTCTCCACCGCCTTCCGCCATCTCGCTCTGGTCACACAAGGTCTCTCCCTGGCCGGGTTCCTCCACCGGGTCACTCCGTGGGCCCTCCGGGATCACTTGTGGTCTTCCGGGTGCAGCACTGTTCTTGGCGTCCTCCGCTTCTGTCCTCGTGTCTCGTAATGGCGACTGCTTCTCTTCCGGTTCTTCGTTCCGCCCCCTCCTGATGACACTCTACTCAGCCCAGCCTCCAGCAGTCCTCAAGTATGAGGCTCTACCAGGCTCTTTCTCTCTGCGTCTTTCAGTATCATAGGAGGGCTACTCCGCCTGCAATCGGTCGCTTCAGCTGTAAGTCTAGGGCCCAGGTATCACTGTCCCTCTCTGTCCTCTCACACTCCTGGGGATCTGGCTCCGGATAGGCTTTCTCTCTCCTCCGGCTCACCCTGGCTCGGTACAGATTCTGCGCTCCTTACACCTTCACTCTTCCAGGATGTGTGTGTCTTTCTTCCTGCTCAGCTTAGCTCAGCCTGCTGCTGTCTCTTGGCCTGTGCCGTGTTCCTCAGCCTGCTGCTGATGTTGGTCTTTGCTGCTCGGCACCCTCTGGCCTACTGAACTCCTTCCTCCTCCCCCTCACTATTTCTACTGTCAACTCACCTGACTACGTGTGTGCCCAACCCACTCCTCTAAATCCACCACCCTTCGCTTGCCTAGAGTCTCCAATCTTAGAGCTGGATTCTACCATCTACTGCACGTGGGTTGTGTGGGCTGTGAGGGTGTTGTTGTGCAACAATTGTCCTACCTGCCTGGCTGCAGTTCCCTTTTGTGGCCTCCTGGATGCAGGGGCGCTACATGTGCAGTCTGTATGCAATCCTTTTTTACAGCAGGAGTTAGGCTTGTTTCATACTGGTATATTTTCAAATCCGTGTCCATCCATTTTGAAACTGATGGCCAAAATGTTCTGCCATGTTATCCTGTAGGCATGGATTGGTCCTACAGTGGTCATCTGTGTGTCTCCATTTTGTCATGGATCCGTTGGTGTCCTCAATTTTCATGTACCCAGAAACGGAAACTAATTTTCTGGGCTTCCTCGAAAATCGGACACACCAATGGACAAACACAGATCCATATCTGTCCATATGAAATTAATATGGAGCTCTATGGACGGATCCGTACAGATCCTTGAAAAAAACGGATCCGTGAAACAGATCCGTTTTGCTGTAATGAGCATCATCAGTAGCAAGGTACAGCTCCTCCAACCTTTACCTCTGGTTACTATTACCGGATCCTTTAAAAAAATGTTTCGTGGACATTCGTTGGCATCCTTTTGCACAGACCCGTGCTTGTCCATGTCTATACATGAATTTCATGGAAATACATGGATTTGAAAATATGCCAGTGTGAAAGCAGCCCTACCTGTATTTGTCGGACTATAAGACACACTAGACTATAGGACGCACCCAGGTTTTAGAGGAGGAAAAAAGGAAAAATAAAATTTGAAGCAAAAAATGTGCCCATGACGCACTGTTATCGGAGGGGATGTTCTATTGCTGACACTGTTATGAGGGTAGTGTTCCCATCCTGGGTCCCTTACAGATATACATGTCCCCCATCCTGGTATAAGTTCCCCATCCTGAGATATACAGTTAGGGCCAGAAATATTTGGACAGTGACACAAGTTTTGTTATTTTAGCTGTTTACAAAAACATGTTCAGAAATACTATTATATACGCTACGGCATAGGTCAGGATTCGGTGGACAACCAAGGCGTACGGCCGAGAGGGGCACAAGTCCAATCCGCCAGAGATAGGGGAACTGTCTTTACGATGTGGGACACTTTTCTCAGCCCCTCACGTACCACAGCCCCTGAGGTGCGGGGTAGTGCCACCAGAAATGCTAAGTTTGGGCAGATGCTGAAGGAGTACCTTGCAGATCGAACAACTGTACTGCGAGATTCTTCTGTGCCTTTCAATTATTGGGTCTCCAAGCTGGACACGTGGCATGAATTGGCTCTCTACGCCTTGGAAGTCCTGGCCTGCCCTGCCGCTAGCGTTTTATCAGAGCGTGTTTTCAGTGCTGCAGGTGGAATCATCACTGATAAACGCACCCGCCTGTCAACTGAAAATGCTGACAGGCTGACTCTGATCAAGATGAACAAGGGTTGGATTGGGCCAGACTTCACCACACCACCAGCAAATGACAACTGATGTAAAATTTTGTTATGTGAATTTGCCATGTACAGTTAGGGCCAGAAATATTTGGACAGTGACACAAGTTTTGTTATTTTAGCTGTTTACAAAAACATGTTCAGAAATACAATTATATATATAATATGGGCTGAAAGTGCACACTCCCAGCTGCAATATGAGAGTTTCCACATCCAAATCGGAGAAAGGGTTTAGGAATTATAGCTCTGTAATGCATAGCCTCCTCTTTTTCAAAGGACCAAAAGTAATTGGACAATGGACTCTAAGGGCTGCAATTAACTCTGTAGGCGTCTCCATCGTTAACCTGTAATCAATGAAGTAGTTAAAAGGTCAGGGGTGGATTCCAGGTGTGTGGTTTTGCATTTGGAAGCTGTTGCTGTGACCAGACAACATGCGGTCAAAGGAACTCTCAATTGAGGTAAGGCAGAACATCCTGAGGCTGAAAAAAAAGAAAAAATCCATCAGAGAGATAGCAGACATGCTTGGAGTAGCAAAATCAACAGTTGGGTACATTCTGAGAAAAAAGGAATTGACTGGTGAGCTTGGGAACTCTAAAAGGCCTGGGCGTCCATCGGATGACAACAGTGGTGGATGATCGCCGCATACTTTATTTGGTGAAGAAGAACCCGTTCACAACATCAACTGAAGTCCAGAACATTCTCAGTGAAGTAGGTGTATCTGTCTCTAAGTCAACAGAAAAGAGAAGACTCCATGACAGTAAATACAAAGGGTTCACATCTAGATGCAAACCATTCATCAATTCCAAAAATAGACAGGCCAGAGTTAAATTTGCTGAAAAACACCTCAAGAAGCCAGCTCAGGTCTGGAAAAGTATTCATGGACAGATGAGACAAAGATCAACCTGTACCAGAATGATGGGAAGAAGAAAGGGAACGGCACATGATCCAAGGCACACCACATCCTCTGTAAAACATGGTGGAGGCAACGTGATGGCATGGGCATGCATGGCTTTCAATGGCACTGGGTCACTTGTGTTTATTGATGACATAACAGCAGACAAGAGTAGCCGGATGAATTCTGAAGTGTACCGGGATATACTTTCAGCCCAGATTCAGCCAAATGCTGCAAAGTTGATTGGACGGCGCTTCATAGTACAGATGGACAATGACCCCAAGCATACAGCCAAAGCTACCCAGGAGTTCATGAGTGCAAAAAAGTGGAACATTCTGCAATGGCCAAGTCAATCACCAGATCTTAACCCAATTGAGCATGCATTTCACTTGGTCAAATCCAGACTTAAGACGAAAAGACCCACAAATAAGCAAGACCTGAAGGCTGCGGCTGTAAAGGCCTGGCAAAGCATTAAGAAGGAGGAAACCCAGCGTTTGGTGATGTCCATGGGTTCCAGACTTAAGGCAGTGGTTGCCTCCAAAGGATTCGCAACAAAATATTGAAAATAAAAATATTTTGTTTGGGTTATGTTTATTTGTCTAATTACTTTTGACCTCCTAAAATGTGGAGTGTTTGTAAAGAAATGTGTACAATTCCTACATTTTCTATCAGATATTTTTGTTCAACCCTTCAAATTAAACGTTACAATCTGCACTTGAATTCTGTTGTAGAGGTTTCATTTCAAATCCAATGTGGTGGCATGCAGAGCCCAACTCGCGAAAATTGTGTCACTGTCCAAATATTTCTGGCCCTAACTGTATGTCCTCAATCTGGTATATGTCCCTCATCCTGATATATATGACCCATTTTCTGTTGTATGTCCCTCATCGTGGTATCTTACCCATATCGTGGTATATGTGCCCCAGATCCAGGTATTTGTTCCCCATGTCCTGGTATTTGTGCCTCATATCCTATAATATGATTCAGCATCATTGTATATAGCCCATAGCCTTGTGTATGATCCCCCATCCCGGTATATATGCCCCATCTTGTTATGTATATGACCCATAGCCTGGTATATGATCCCCCATCCTGGTATATAGCCTGTAGTCTGGTATATGATCCACCATCCTGGTATATAGCCCATAGCCTGGTATATGATCCCCCATCCCGGTATATATGCCCCATCCTGTTATGTATATGACCCATAGCCTGGTATATGATCCCCCATTCTGGTATATAGCCTATAGTCTGGTATATGATCCACCATCCTGGTATATGATCCCCCATCATGGTATATAGCCCCCCATCATGGTATAAGTCCCACCATCATGGTATATGATCCTCCATCCTGGTATATGTTCCTCAAATTGGTATTTAGGCCCCTATCATGGTGCACACTTAATTTAATAAAAGATTATACTTACCTCCCATCGCTCTCCCTGCAGCATCGCGACATCCCCTTTCTCTTGCCGGTGGCTGATCAGAGCTTGAGTGCACTGTAATGATGCCATTGTCACACACCCCGCTCCATACACTGTCAGCCGCCAGCACGATAAGGAGGACGTTGTGGTGAAGCAGAGGAATGATGAAAGGTCAGTATAATATTCCGATGGAACATTCACTGCTCCCACACCAATGATGATGTTTGGGAAGCTGTGAATATCCACACACATAAACGCCCGCAGCTGCAGCAGCGAGTGATCACGTGTGTCCGCTATTTAATTTAAGGTAGTTTATATGCACCACTATTTAAGGTAATATGCGCCACTCCTTTCGCCCATCATCCTGACCACCTTTCAGCGCCAGCTTCAGTGTAGAGAGGATGAACAGGAGACAGGGGGATGAAGTGAATATTAAGTGTTCTTAATTATCTGGGGCATGAGGTCACTGGCAGGTGGTCTGAAGCTTGCAACTGTCTCTGGTGACTCACTCCATTACCACCACCCTCCCTCCCCTACAGCCACAGCCAGACATACTCAGGATAAACAATGAGTGAGCTTTAAAGAGGATCTGTGATCAACTACACTCCCTGACAGAAGTTAAGTCACTTATCCATGTTATGTGAATAAAAGTTTATAACCTGACATTAAATTCATTTATTGGTTGTATAAATTACTCTTTTGAAAGCTGAAACCCTTCGAAATGTGGTTTAGGTTAATAAAATAAATTGACATCAATGCTGAAATATTGATCATTTAATGAACAACAGAACGGTCAGATTTTAGCAAGACAAAAGTTTTGTTGCCCACAGAAAGTACCGTATATACTTGGGCTGAAAAGTCCCCCCCTCGGCTTATACACGGGTCAATACGGTACTTGGTCCCCCCAAATGCTGGCACTCGCCCCCCCTCTGTTGTAAGGGCCCCCCACTGCTTAACTTACCATCCCTGGTTTTCTGCACCGGCGGTCTTCTGTGCTCCGTCCTCCATGCTCCCGTCCGGCTGCATCCGGGATCCCCAGCCGTCGCAGTAATGATGACGTCATCGTGCGACGGCGGGGGACCCTGGATACAGCCGGACGGGAGCATGGAGGACGGAGCACAGAAGACTGGCGCGGTGCAGAAGACCGGGGATGGTAAGTTAAGCAGCAGGGGGGGCCTTACAACAGAGGGGAGGCAAGTGCCAGCATTTGGGGGCCTGTATACCAATGGGGCTGCTATATACCACTGGGCTGCTGTATACCACACCACTGGGGCTGCTGTATACCACTGGGGCTGCTATATACCACTGGGGCTGCTATATACCACTGGGCTGCTGTATACCACTGGGGCTGCTATATACCACTGGGGCTGCTGTATACCACACCACTGGGGCTGCTGTATACCACTGGGGCTGCCTGGAGGAACTTTATTGTGGAGATGGATGTATGAGATGGAGCATTGTCCTGCTGCCGAACTTGACCTCTTTTATGATTTGGAATATAATAGGTAGTTAATACTTGATATTTTAGGCTATTGATATTGCCTTCCACCTTGCAAATGTTTCGCACACCCCCATACTGAATGTAACACCAGACCATGATCTTTCCACCACCAAATGTAACTGTTTTCTGGGTGTATTATGGATTCATACAGGCTCCAGGAGGTCTCCTGCATTATTTGTGGTGGCTGTGGTGTAATTCTACTGAAGATTCATCAGAGAAATCCACCTTCTGCCACTTTTCCATTGTCCATCAGTTTAGCAGGCTGTGGGACTTTGCAAATGACACACAGTTTTTTATTTGCCTTATGTTTAGTGCTGGCTTCTGGGCACTGATTCAATCATGTAGGCCATTTCGAGACAGAATCCACCAAACTGTTCTAGTTGACACAGGACTTGAGGTGGCCAGGCCTGTTGGAGCTCTGCTGCAGTGGAAGAGGAGTTTGCTTTGGATTTTCTAACCAACAAACATTCCTCCTAAGCAGTTGTCTTGTGGGGTCTGCCGGACCTGGGCTTGTCAAACACATCTCCAGTCTCTTCAGATCTTTTTTTAATTCTTTGTACTTGATGCTGAGACACATTAAAGGTGCCAGCCACCTCTGCAGTGGATCTGGTCTTCAGCCTCTTGATAATCAAGGCTTTGATTGCAGGGTGGATTTTTGTCATGTTGTCAGAGCTCAAGTTGCAGTTCAAGTGAAGGTCTGGGATTCTGGGTTTCTTTTTAGACACACCCACTAATTAACCGATCATTTACTGAGCACAGGTGAGGATGTAAACTAGGATTGGGTGCATTATATGACCAGGCGACAAAACTTTTGTCTTGCTAAATCTGACCATTCTGTGTTCATTAAATGATCAATATTTCAGCATTGATGCCAATTTATTTTCTTAACCTAAACCACATTTGGGAGGGTTTCAACTTTCAAAAGAGTCATTTATACAACCAATGGATGAATTTAATGTCAAGTTATAAGCTTTTATTTACATAACATGGATAAGCGACATAACTTCTGACAGGGAGTGTAAATGCTGTGACCTTCTGACCCCAGATCTCCCAAAGGTAAAATCAGTCCATGACACACTCATGTCAGACCCCTCATCAAAAATTGCCTTTCTTGATGAATTACCGTAGGTCTTTATTGAAGTGCTGTCTACTTTTTTCTATTTCTTTCAGTGGAAGTGGAGTGGAAGCTGTTTTAGCTGCAAAAAGAACATAGCGTTTTTAACAAAGTACACAATGTTCGCTCTTTGGAGCTTCATGTCAACCACATGTCTGGAACAAAGAGATCAAGTAACAAACTTTAAATGTTCCAATTAAATCTGTAATTCTAGTCATTAATTTTGAAAATTATGCACATACACAATATGTCACTATTTTATGCTGTCAAATCTCGGTTTTACGGGCATGCAAAATCACAAGCAGAATTTAGTTAACATTGATCTCATTGTTGATCCGCTGGATGTCAGAATAGATATTACTCCATGGGTTCAGCAGACATTGTGAAGTGGAGCCCCCTAATACACAGGTGACTCTCAATGAATTACAATATCATGAAAAAGTTGATTTTTTTCAGTAATTCAATACATAAAGTGAAACACATATACAGTCATATGAAAAAGTTTGGGCACCCCTCTTAATCTTACTCATTTTTTTGTTTTTAAATTTGGGTTTTTGCAACAGTTATTTCAGTGTGATATATGTAATAACTGATGGACGCAGTAATATTTCAGGATTGTAATGAGGTTTATTGTACTAACCGAAAATGTGAAATATGCATTATTTCAAAAATTGTAATACAAAAAGAGAGAGAAAAGCGCTCCCATAGGGAGAACCCACATGTACTTTGAAGGGGAAGGGAAGGTTGTGACAGGGGGGGCTCTCACCTTTTCGGGTTGTGCCGCCTCCACACAACCCCAGTGTATTCTCAAGGCCACCTGGGCCGGAGGAGCCGTCCAGGTGCCAGACGCCTGTCAGTCACGTGGTGTCTGCGGTCACGTAAACGATTATCACCAATCACAGGTGTCGACGTTCCCAGAGGTCCGGTGCTCCACAGGTAGTGAAGGAATTTCAGCAATGTGCCCCGCAGCTTCTGAATAACTCACACAAAGGTGAGATCCAACAGTTCAATTAAAGGTTATTCTATAGCGAGCGCAGGACAGATAAGGCAGGTAGTTATGGATCAAGAATCCTCTTTATTCACCACAACATGTTTCCACGAAGGCTTATCGTCTTCCTCAGGCGGATTTATAATAGTATATCCCTGGACAACTTAAATACTCCATCCCACCAATCAACAAACCTCAATCTTGTTGTTTTTATTTATTTTATGTCTGCACAATCTTGTTTGAAGTATATTGAATACTAGTTCCACAGGGAGGATATGGTTAATATGATGACCTCACTGATTGAGGTTTGTTGATTGGTGGGATGGAGTATTTAAGTTGTCCAGGGATATACTATTATAAATATACCTGAGGAAGACAATACTGTTACGGTACTGTTACCATGGTTACAGGTAACATGGTAACCAAGTCACCTGTGTCTTCAAGTGACCTCACTCATAGGCACAGCTCTCATGGCCGACACTCTCCAAGCAGTGACCATGAGGATGGTGCCTGTGAGATCACTGTACGCTCACTGCACAGAGCGTCGACCATGAGAGCGGTGCCCATGAGCATGGTTACCATTGTACCCATAACCATGTTAACTGTGTCAGCTGTGACCTCACGGTTACCACTCTCACAGCCAAACGCTCTCTGTGCAGTGACCTGACTCACAGGCATCGCTCTCAGGGTCACTACATGGAGAGCATCAGCCACGAAGGTGGTGCCTGTGAGTGATGTCACTGAACAGTCACTGCACGGAGAGCATTGGCCATGAGAGCAGAGCCTGTGAGTCACTCCAGTGTCACTGCATGGAGAGGGTTGGCTATGAGAGCAGTGTTGAAGAGTGGGGTCACCCGAGATGTGATTGACGTGGTAACATGGTACTCGTAACCATGATAACCATATCAGCTGTGTCCTCGGTGACCTCACTCACACCGAAGCTCTACGTGCAGTGATTGTGTCTCTGATAGGATGGATGCACAGCTGAAGATGCTTTGAGGGACACAGCTGTGGATTACTGCCATAGGGTATGTTTGAGAGCTAATAAGTTAGTCTATGAGGGTTGTCTGTGTGTTTTATTGCAAATAAAGGATCTTTAACTGTGTTGTATTTCCAATAAAGGATTCTTCTGTGTTTGTGTTATGTGACTATTTGCTCACCAGATTGGTAATAGATGAGTCTCATAGAGGCCTGACATTATCAATCTAAGGCTTAATGGCAGCTGTCAATACTCAGCTGTCATTAACCCCTTCTATCATATTGACGCCACTGCACCCGGGCATCAGGAAGAGTCAGGTAAAGTGCCAGAATTTGGTGCATCTAATGAATGTGCCAAATTCTTGGGTGGCAGCGAGCTCTTATTCTTTATCTTGGGGGTTGGCAATAACTATGTGCTCCCCCACAGGTATACAATACCAGCCTGCAGCTGTTTGCTTTATCTGGGAATTAAAAATGTGAGGGATACCTATGCAATTTTTTATCCATTATTTATTTTTACACACATGACGGCTCGTTGGTACAGAGTGTGGGGGCGCAGTCTGAATGCAGCAGCTAATTCCAGACATGGTCACAGAGACAGGGTGTCTGATTGGCTGTTGTAGAGTCAGTGCAGTGACCATTGATAAGGTTAATGAGCAGGACCAGAAGCAATTGAGAGGCAGCTGCAGGAGACTGGTAAGTATAATTCTCACTAATTCTAATACTTAAAAAACATTTTTTTCAGTGACATGCATTTTTCTCCAGTATGTGTCACACGGATGCCAAAAAGATCACATCCGTGTGCAGTGCATCCCTGTGGCATCCGTGCTGCCAACAAAAAATGGACCTATCCTCATATGGAGCACATGGACATACGGTGGTGATTCTTTTAGTTTTTACTGTGCTTGCATATGTCCGTGCCTCCAATATGTGTAAAACCGGTCACCACACATACCGGAAATACTGAAGTGTGACATTGGCCTTAGTCCCAGCCATGTGACAGCAATGCACTCTTGCTGGATTTGGATTACCTTGGCTGGATTTGGCCTCAGAGCAACATATCTCTCACTACCTGCTGGTCCCACCAGTTCCACTCACTTTACTGGACTGAACAGGCCATTCACTAGGCTTCAAGGCAGCCAATCTTTTACTAACTGCTGCTAACTAACTCTGGGTTGACACTTTGACAGCGCACCCTTTCCCTGCGGTGGCTACCAAATTCTAATACTTTCTTCTTCAATACCACCTGCTGGACTTCCAGTATTTATGTAGCTCCACTAAGCCCACTGGTCCCTCACTTTAGACCCCTGGGCTTATGGCAGTGCCTCTGGACTCACCAAGAAATTCCTGTGCTGTGCTCGGCCATTCTCTGCTCATATTTTGAGGGGGCATCATGGGCAGCTCATGTGGCCTCACTACACATGCTGCAACTCACACCAAACTCCCTTCTATTTCACATTTACTCTCTGACTCTTCTAGCAAGGTCAAACACCAGAAATCCCACCAAAAAGGACTTTGTATGAGTTGAACTGATTTTTATCACCTCTCCTTCTTGCAAGATGGCATTCAAAGTCTAGCGGTGTTAGCACACAGCAGACTGTCAGCCATTCACATGGGCTGTAGAGATGCAAAAATTATGGGGCACAACTTAACATGGACGGCACAAAACACATCTATTATATAATTGCCGTAGCGACTTCCGTCGGAGCGGCGCTGCTTCCGGTCGCTTGGTTAGCGAGTCCGAGCTGCTTCTCCTGGACTCTCCCCGTGGCCGCGTAGCGGCCAAGGCGACTCACGAAGCAATGCCCGCGAAGCGGGCATTGCGAGTCGCTACACCGCTAACCAAGCCACCGAAGCCCATACTCCTGTAGTGTACACCGCTATACTATACTACAGTCCCATGCCCATAAGCGCCATGGGACTGTAGTATACCATCGCGCTGTACACTACAGACCCCTGCCGCGACTCGCTACACCGCTAACCAAGCCACCGAAGCCCATACTCCTGTAGTGTACACCGCTATAGTATACTACAGTCCCATGCCCATAAGCGCCATGGGACTGTAGTATACCATCGCGCTGTACACTACAGCCCCCTGCCGCTCTAAGCCACTACGCGCTGCTGTACTGTACACCGCTATAGTATACTACAGTCCCATGCCCATAAGCGCCATGGGACTGTAGTATACCATCGCGCTGTACACTACAGCCCCCTGCCGCTCTAAGCCTACCCCCTAAGGCACCGCCGCCCCTAACCCCCTACCCCCTAAGCCCCGCAGCAGCCCCGACCACCTAACCCCCGACCCGCACCATCCAAAGCCGCCGCCGATACCCCCTAAGCCCCGCCGTCTACCTCCTAAGCCATCGCCGCCCCTACCTAAGCCCCTACCCCCTAAGCACCCTACCCCCTAAGCCCCGCAGCAGCCCCCGACCACCTAACCCCCGACCCGCACCATCCAAAAGCCGCCGCCGATACCCCCTTAGCCCCGCCGTCTACCCCCTAAGCCATCGCCGCCCCTACCTAAGCCCCTACCCCCTAAGCACCGCAGCAGCCCCGACCACCTAACCCCCGACCCGCAGCATCCAAACCCGCCCCCGATACCCCCTAAGCCCCCGTCTACCCCCTAAGCCATCGCCGCCCCTACCCCCTAGGCCCCCGCCGATAACCCCCTAAGCCATGCCGCCTACCCCCTAAGGCACCGCCGCCCCTAACCCCCTACCCCCTAGACCCCCGACGATACCCCCTAAGCCATGCCGCCTACCCCCTAAGGCACCGCCGCCCCTAACCCCCTAAACCCCGCAGCAGCCCCGACCACCTAACCCCCGACTCGCACCATCCAAACCCGCCGCCGATACCCCCTAAGCCCCGACTACCTAACCCCCGACTCGCACCATCCAAAGCCGCCGCCGATACCCCCTAAGCCCCGCCGTCTACCCCCTAAGCCATCGCCGCCCCTACCTAAGCTCCTACCCCCTAGGCCCCCGCCGATACCCCCTAAGCTCCCGCCGCTGTCCCCTGCCCCTGTCGCTAAAGCCCTACACCCTAACCCCCCGCCGTCCCCTAACCTAACGCCGCTCTCACCTAAGGCCCTACACCCGAAGCCCCCGTCCATCACTTACATGCCTTCAAGTCATCTGATCGTCCGTCCCGATCGTCCGTCCGATCCTCCGTCCGGCCAGGCGTCCTCTTCCTCCGGCCCCGGGGGTCTTCTCTCTTCTTTCCGCCATCTCCGCCTCTTCGTCCGGCCCCGGGGATCTTCTGTCTTCTTTTCCGAAAATTCCACCTCCGACGTCCTCTTCCTTCTCATTAAGATAGAATGGAGGAAAAATCCCCCATTCTACCTCAATGAAATCTCACGCCGTCTTCTGATTGGTCGCTGGATAATGCCCTCAGCCAATCAGAAGAGCTCCTCATTCAGTTTTCATTCAGGTCCGCCTTTTTTCCCCATTGACATACATTACCGGTGTGTCGGCGATTTTATGGCGCGCCCCCCTGGTTCTATTTGTCGGCCCTAAAATCGCGGACACACCGCTAATGCATCTCTATGGGCAGTCAGCTCGACTTCTGATTGGTTGCCGTTCAATCCGAAATCGGGCTGACTGCCCATAGAGATGCATTAGCGGTGTGTCCGCGATTTTAGGGCCGACAAATAGAACCAGGTGGGCGGCCATAAAATCGCTGACACACCGGTAATGTATGTCAATGGGCAAAAAAAAGGCGGACCTGAATGAGAACTGCGTCTCAGTCAAACTTAAAAAAATAAATAAATTAAATAATAAAAAAAATAATTAAAAAAGAATTAAAAAATAATAAAAATATTAATTAAAAATAATAAACAATTCAATAAAAATAATAATAAAAAAATAAAATATATGCTAATAAGATCAGCCCTTTGCGTACCTCAATGAGAACTGCGTCTCAGCCTAAATAATAAATTAAATAATAAAAAAAATAATTAAAAAAGAATTAAAAAATAATAAAAAAAATTAATTAAAAATAATAAAAAATTCAATAAAAATAATAATAAAAAAATAAAATATATGCTAATAAGATCAGCCCTTTGCGGACCTGAATGGAACTGCCTCTCAGCCTAAATAATAAATTAAATAATAAAAAAAAGAATTAAAAAAGAATTAAAAAATAATAAAAAAAAATAATTAAAAATAATAAAAAATTCAATAAAAATAATAATAAAAAAATAAAATATATGCTAATAAGATCAGCCCTTTGCGGACCTGAATGAGAACTGCGTCTCAGCCTAAATAATAAATTAAATAATAAAAAAAATAATTAAAAAAGAATTAAAAAATAATAAAAAAAAATAATTAAAAATAATAAAAAATTCAATAAAAATAATAATAAAAAAAATAAAATATATGCTAATAAGATCAGCCCTTTGCGGACCTGAATGAGAACTGCCTCTCAGCCTAAATAATAAATTAAATAATAAAAAAAATAATTAAAAAAGAATTAAAAATTAATAAAAAAAAATAATTAAAAATAATAAAAAATTCAATAAAAATAATAATAAAAAAATAAAATATATGCTAATAAGATCAGCCCTTTGCGGACCTGAATGAGAACTGCGTCTCAGCCTAAATAATAAATTAAATAATAAAAAAAATAATTAAAAAAGAATTAAAAAATAATAAAAAAAAATAATTAAAAATAATAAAAAATTCAATAAAAATAATAATAAAAAAATAAAATATATGCTAATAAGATCAGCCCTTTGCGGACCTGAATGAGAACTGCGTCTCAGCCTAAATAATAAATTAAATAATAAAAAAAATAATTAAAAAAGAATTAAAAAATAATAAAAAAAAATAATTAAAAATAATAAAAAATTCAATAAAAATAATAATAAAAAAATAAAATATATGCTAATAAGATCAGCCCTTTGCGGACCTGAATGAGAACTGCCTCTCAGCCTAAATAATAAATTAAATAATAAAAAAAATAATTAAAAAAGAATTAAAAATTAATAAAAAAAATAATTAAAAAATAATAAAAAATTCAATAAAAATAATAATAAAAAAATAAAATATATGCTAATAAGATCAGCCCTTTGCGGACCTGAATGAGAACTGCGTCTCAGCCTAAATAATAAATTAAATAATAAAAAAAATAATTAAAAAAGAATTAAAAAAAAAATTAAAAAAAATAATTAAAAATAATAAAAAATTCAATAAAAATAATAATAAAAAAATAAAATATATGCTAATAAGATCAGCCCTTTGCGGACCTGAATGAGAACTGCGTCTCAGCCTAAATAATAAATTAAATAATAAAAAAAATAATTAAAAAAGAATTAAAAAATAATAAAAAAAATTATTAAAAATAATAAAAAATTCAATAAAAATAATAATATAAAAATAAAATATATGCTAATAAGATGAGCCCTTTGCGGACCTGAATGAGAACTGCCTCTCAGCCTAAATAATAAATTAAATAATAAAAAAAATAATTAAAAAAGAATTAAAAAATAATAAAAAAATTAATTAAAAATAATAAAAAATTCAATAAAAATAATAATAAAAAAATAAAATATATGCTAATAAGATCAGCCCTTTAGCGCACCTGAATGACAACTGCCTCTCAGCCTAAATAATAAATTTAATAATAAAAAAATAATTAAAAAATAATTAAAAAATTATAAAAAAATAAATAAAACATAATTAAAAAATAAATAACAAATAATAAATAATAATTTAAAAAAAAATGCTAATAATAATATTACTGCTAATAATAATGCTATTAATGCTAATAATTATGTTATTAATGCTATTATTAATGCTAATAATGCTATTATTAATTCTATTAATGCTAATAATAATGCTATTAATGCTATTAATAATGTTATTAATGCTATTATTAATGCTAATAATCCTATTATTAATGCTATTTATGCTAATAATAATGATATTAATGCTATTAATAATGTTATTAATGCTATTAATAATGCTAATAATGCTATTATTAATGCTATTAATGCTCATAATAATGCTATTAATGCTATTAATAATGTTATTAATGCTATTAATAATGCTAATAATGCTATTATTAATGCTATTAATGCTAATAATAATCCTATTAATGCTATTAATAATGCTATTCATGCTATTAATAATACTATTAATGCTATTAATGCTAATAATAATGCTATTAATGCTATTAATAATGTTATTAATGCTATTATTAATGCTAATAATGCTATTATTAATTCTATTAATTTTAATAATAATGCTATTAATGCTATTAATAATGTTATTAATACTATTAATAATGCTAATAATCCTATTATTAATGCTATTTATGCTAATAATAATGCTATTAATGCTATTAATAATGTTATTAATGCTATTAATAATGCTAATAATGCTATTATTAATGCTATTAATGCTAATAATAATGCTATTAATGCTATTAATAATGTTATTAATGCTATTATTAATGCTAATAATGCTATTATTAATTCTATTAATGCTAATAATAATGCTATTAATGCTATTAATAATGTTATTAATGCTATTATTAATGCTAATAATGCTATTATTAATGCTATTAATGTCAATATTTATCCTATTAATGGTATTATTAATGCTATTAATGCTAATAATAATGCTATTAATGCTATTAATGCTAATAATAATGCTATTAATGCTATTAATAATGTTATTAATGCTATTATTAATGCTAATAATGCTATTATTAATGCTATTTATGCTAATAATAATGCTATTAATGCTATTAATAATGCTATTAATGCTATTAATAATGCTATTAATCCTATTATTTATGCTATTAATGCTATTAATGCTAATATTTATCCTATTGATGGTATTATTAATGCTATTAATGCTAATAATAATGCTATTAATGCTAATAATAATGCTATTAATGCTATTAATAATGTTATTAATGCTATTATTAATGCTAATAATGCTATTATTAATTCTATTAATGCTAATAATAATGCTATTAATGCTATTAATAATGTTATTAATGCTATTATTAATGCTAATAATCCTATTATTAATGCTATTTATGCTAATAATAATGCTATTAATGCTATTAATAATGCTATTAATGCTATTAATAATGCTATTAATCCTATTATTTATGCTATTAATGCTATTAATGCTAATATTTATCCTATTAATGGTATTATTAATGCTGTTAATGCTAATAATAATGCTATTAATGCTAATAATAATGCTATTAATGCTATTAATAATGTTATTAATGCTATTATTAATGCTAATAATGCTATTATTAATTCTATTAATGCTAATAATAATGCTATTAATGCTATTAATAATGTTATTAATGCTATTATTAATGCTAATAATCCTATTATTAATGCTATTTATGCTAATAATAATGCTTTTATGCTATTAATAATGTTATTAATGCTATTAATAATGCTAATAATGCTATTATTAATGCTATTAATGCTAATAATAATGCTATTAATGCTATTAATAATGTTATTAATGCTATTAATAATGCTAATAATGCTATTATTAATGCTATTAATGCTAATAATAATCCTATTAATGGTATTAATAATGCTATTCATGCTATTAATAATACTATTAATGCTATTAATGCTAATAATAATGCTATTAATGCTATTAATAATGTTATTAATGCTATTATTTATGCTAATAATGCTATTATTAATTCTATTAATTTTAATAATAATGCTATTAATGCTATTAATAATGTTATTAATGCTATTATTAATGCTAATAATGCTATTTATGCTAATAATAATGCTATTAATGCTATTAATAATGCTATTAATGCTCTTATTTATGCTATTAATGCTATTAATGCTAATATTTATCCTATTAATGGTATTATTAATGCTATTAATGCTAATAATAATGCTATTAATGCTATTAATGCTAATAATAATGCTATTAATGCTATTAATAATGTTATTAATGCTATTATTAATGCTAATAATGCTATTATTAATCCTATTAATGCTAATAATAATGCTATTAATGCTATTAATAATGCTATTAATGCTATTAATAATGTTATTAATGCTATTATTAATACTAATAATGCTATTATTAATGCTATTAATGCTAATAATAATGCTATTAATGCTATTAATAATGCTATTAATGCTATTAATTATGCTATTAATGCTATTAATGCTAATATTTATCCTATTAATGCTATTAATGCTAATAATAATTCTATTAATGCTAATAATAATGCTATTAATGCTATTAATGCTATTAATTATGCTATTAATGCTATTAATGCTAATAATAATGCTATTAATGCTATTAATAATGTTATTAATGCTATTATTAATGCTAATAATGCCAATAATAATGCTAATAATAATGCTATTAATGCTATTAATGCTAATATTTATCCTATTAATGCTAATAATAATGCTATAAATAATGCTATTAATGCTATTAATTATGCTATTAATGCTATCAATGCTAATATTTATCCTATTAATGGCATTATTAATGCTATTAATGCTAATAATGCTATTAATAATGCTATTAATGCTAATAATAATGCTATTAATGCTATTAATACTTTTATTAATGCTCATAATACTGCTAATAATGCTATTAATACTGCTATTACTGCTAATAATAATGCTATGGCTTATATTATTGCTATTGATGATGCGATTATTATTTAAAAATCTTTAAAAAAACAATAAACATATTTTAGATACCCGATGCATTTGCATCAGGCTAACAGCTATAACTACTATAATCAAATTAATGCACGTTCTAGAATCCCGATGCATTTGCATCGGGCTCACAGCTAGTAATGTAATAAACATTTGAAGTATTAAACACAAATATTTTTGGTATTGAGGTATGCAACCTTAATCTTTATGCAGAAAGTGTGAGAAATGTGAGATTCCCTGAAAAATGCCCACTAGAAAAAATGTCCACAGACAACCCTAACACCTAACCATAACCCCTAACCCTAACACCTAACCATAACCCCTAACCCTAACACCTAACCATATTCCCTAACCATAACCCCTAACCCTAACACCTAACCATAACCCCTAACCCTAACACCTAACCATATTCCCTAACCCTAACACCTAACCATATTCCCTAACCATAACCCCTAGCCCTAATCCTAACACCTAACCATAACCCCTAACCCTAACACCTAACCATAACCCCTAACCCTAACACCTAACCATAACCCCTAACCCTAACACCTAACCATATTCCCTAACCATAACCCCTAGCCCACTTACCTAACCATATTCCCTAACCATAACCCCTAGCCCTAATCCTAACACCTAAACCTAAGCCTAACCACAACCCTGTGGGCATTTTCTTTTGGCCATTTTTCTGGTCACCGAAATGTGTACAAGCATCTACAGGTGAATCTCAATGAACTGAAAAATATACCGTAATCAAAAAGTTAATTTATTTCAGTAATTCAAATACATAAAGTTAAACTCATATTTTATAGTCATTACAAACAGAGTGATCTATTTCAAGTGTTTATTTATGTAAATGTTGATGATTATGGCTTACAGCCAATGAATACCCAAAGATCATTAGCTCCAAAAATTAAAGTAGGGAGGATGAAGGGTTAAAAACCATGCTGGGTATTCCACTAGACATCAAACATTGTAATATGATATTGATTTGTCCTGAGGAAGGTGCCAGGGGCTCTGAAACACATTGACTAATGAATCAATATTATAATTCACCCTTTGATGTATTGTGGAATATGGCAGCGTGGTTTTTAACCCTTCATCCTCCCTACTCTATGTGCACCACTCTGGGAACTCAGCAGCTTTTATAGTGGTTGTGACGCTCACAACCACACAAGGGGAAGCCTCTGATACCTATTTAGATAATATTTTATCTCTCAGGCCCCTCATTCTCCCTATTTTAATTTTCTAAGATAATGACCTTTGATTTTCTTTGGCTGTAAGCCATAATCATCAACATTAACATAAATAAACACTTGAAATAGATCACTGTTTCTAATGACTCTATATAACATAGGCATTTCACTTTATGTATTGAATTACTGAAATAAATGAACTTTTTGATGATATTCTCATTCATTGAGATGCACCTGAATGTAAATGATATAGTAGTATTATTGGCATTCTGCATGGGTATGAAATACAGTGAACTTACCCTGCAGATCTTATAAGATGAACCTTAATCACATGCTAAATGTCCAAATACAGTAACTTTAAGTAAAGAAGGGCACAAAATCCTGTGCTTCCCAGAAACTGATTAGAGGGATCCTATCAACCAACTCCCCCCCCCCCCCCAGGGCCTGTGAAGGTAACAGAGCCACCTTCAGCAGCACTAAGGCTGCATTCTGTCTGTGAAGGTCCCCAGGGACACTGAAATAATGAGTTTTATAAATTTGGCTCCATACCTGTACTTGGACCGGGAGGTATGTTCTCTCCCCAGTTCTCAGCTGACTTTCTGCTATCCATCATCCCCTCTGGGCTTCAGACGCCGCCTCCTCCAGCGCAGGCACCAGGGATGTAAGGAGCAGGAGGAGGCAGAGCCTGGAGCCCAGAGGGAATGATGGACAGAGGAAAGTCAGTTGAGAGCTGGGGAGAGAACACACCCACTGGTCCAAGTACAAGTATGGAGCCAAATGTATAAAACTCATTATTTCAGTGTCCCTGGGGACATTCACAGAATGCAGCCTTAGTGCTGCTGAAGGTGGCTCTTTTACCTTCATAGGCCCTGGGGGGAGGGGTGGTGACAGGTTCCCTTTAAATAGGAGTCCATGAAATAAGAAATTGCAGTATGTTGCCAAGCAGTTGCACTGTGCCTGACCTGGCGGTACTAATGGTACTAATGGCGTCTCCAGTTCTATAATTTTAGGGACAATTAGACACAGTATACATACAGTACCTTGTGAAAGTATTCAGCCCCCTTGAACTTTTCAACCTTTTGCCACATTTAAGGCTTCAAACATTAAGGTATGAATTCTAATTTTTTTGTGAAGAATCAGCAACAAGTGGGACACAATCGTGAAATGGAACAAAATTTATTGGATATTTTAAACTTTTATAACAAATAAAAAAAACTGAAAAGTGGGGCGTGCAATATTATTCGGCCCCTTTACTTTCAGTGCAGCAAACTCACTCCAGAAGTTCAGTGAGGATCTCTGAATGATCCAATGTTGTCCTAAATGACTGGTAATGATAAATAGAATCCACCTGTGTGTAATCAAGTCTCCGTATAAATGCACCTAATCTGTGATAGTCTCATGGCGGGTTTACACATTGCGATATCGTAGTACAATTTCAATGAAAAGTCACGTGGTTCAATCGTTGGAGCCGACATCGTGCCTGCGTTGTATGGTGTGAACGTCCAATACGATGCAGGAACGATGTCAATGCGATATCGGGGATTGAATGAGCGTGCTATTCAATGCCCCGATATTGCATAGCGATTGAAGCCGGATCGTGCTGTGTAAACGCCCAATTACGATGCGATTTGAAATGTCACCCATTCACTCCCATGTTAACTATGCGATCCTGGATTGGGAGGCGGAGACATCGCACGGACGTTGTATTCCGATATCGCAGCGTGTAAACATTTAATGCGATGCGGGAGGAACGTGCACTAAATGCGCGCTCCCGCGCCATTGCACTGCGATATCGGAACGATATCGCGGCGTGTAAACCCACCATCAGAGTTCTGTTTCAAGTGCAGAGAGCATCATGAAGACCAAGGAACACACCAGGCAGGTCTGAGATACGGTTGTGGCATAGTTTAAAACCAGATTTGGATACAAAAAGATTTCCCAAGTTTTAAACATCTCAAGGACCACTGTGCAAGCAATCATATTGAAATGGAAGGAGTATCAGACCACTGCAAATCTACCAAGACCCAGCCGTCCCTCTAAACTTTCATCTCGAACAAGGAGAAGACTGATCAGAGATGCAGCCAAAAGGCCCGTGATCAGTCTGGATGAACTGCAGAGATCTACAGCTGAGGTGGGAGAGTCTGTCCATAGGACAACAATCACGTACACTGCACAAATCGGGCCTTTATGGAAGAGTGGCAAGAAGAAAGCCATTTCTCAAAGATATCCATAAAAAGTCTCATTTGAAGTTGTCCACAAACCACCTGGGAGACACCAAACATGTGGAATAAGGTGCTCTGGTTAGATGAAACCAAAATTAAACTTTTTGGCCACAATGCAAAACAATATGTTTGGCATAAAAGCAACACAGCTCATCACCCTCAAAACACCATCCCCACCAGTGGCGTGGCGGGGGAGGGCGGTCCGCCCCAGGCAGCACTTGTGTGAGGGGCGGCGCCCGGGCGCGGCAGGTGCAGCAGCAATACCGCTCCTGTCTCCTCTCCCTCTGTGTGTGAATCGGAGCCGCGCCACTGCAGGACCTGCTGTCCTCCTGTCCAGGCCGTCGCCGACCGTGTGGTGGGTGGTGTCTGCGTGTCGGTGATGATGATCACTGACACTGTGTGACTCACTCACAGATCTTCTGATGATAAGACCTGTGCGGTGCCGGTGACGTCACTGCCAGTGCCCGCACTTCACATCCGGTGGCCATTCTGGTGGATCCTGAAGGCCGCAGCGGATCTTCATTGAATTTAACGCCAGCCAGGCCAGTTCCTGCCTGTCCCTAAGGTACCCCAGTACACTAAAATATACACTATAGGCCAGCAGCACGCCCGATTGAATCTGACTGACGCCAGGCCAGTCCCTCCCTGTCCCTAACATGTACACAATATACTATAGGCCAGCAGCACACCCCACATACATGACACACAGAGCATCCCCATATGGGGATGCACTGTGTCATGTATGTGGGGCGTGCTGCTGGCCTGTATATACTATATTGAGGGTGTTGATGACCATCATGTAGATAAATGCTGTATATAGTATATACAGCATTCATCTATTCTACATGATGGTCAGCAGCACCCTCAGTATAGTATATACAGGCCAGCAGCATGCCCCACATACATGACACACGCACAGCATCCCCATATGCTATATACAGGCAGCATTTATTTACATGATGGTCAGCACCCTCAATATACTATATACAGGCCAGCAGCACGCCCCACATACATGACACATAGAGCATCCCCATATCATATGGGAATGCTCTGTGTGTCATGTATGTGAGACGTGCTGCTGGTTTATAGTATATTGAGGGTGCTGACGTGCTGTAAATAGTATATGGGGGCTGTATTTTATATATGTATTAGTTCTGTATATTGTTTATGGGGTGCTGTATGTTGCACATGGGTGCTCAGCTGTCATGTATATGGGGGATGCTGCTGTATGTTGAATATGGGCCAGGTGCTGTCATGTATATGGGGGCTCAGGCTGTATATATTATATAGGTGTGCTGTCAAGTATGGTGGGGGTGCTGTATATAGTATATGGGGGTGCTGTCATGTACATGGGGTGCTGTATATAGTGTATGGTGTGCTGTATATAGTTAATAGGGGGTGCTGTCATGTATATGGGGGCTGTATATAGTATATGGGGGATGCTGTCATGTATAAAGGGGGTGCTGTATAGTATATGGGGTTGCTGTATATAGTATATGGGGTTGCTGTGTATAGTATGTGTGGGTGCTGTATATAGTATGTGGGTGCTATATATAGCATATGGGAGAGCTGTGTATTGTATATGAGGGTGCTTACATCAAAATTAGATCTTTGACTGTAGTGTGGGCTCTTCGAATGCTTCTGGATTATCAACGACCAAAGGGGTGGCAAATTTTTTGACTGCCCTGGGCGCTACAAACAGTTGCTACGCCACTGATCCCCACAGTCAAACATGGTGGTGGCAGCATAATGGTTTGGGCCTGCATTTCTTCAGCAGGGACAGTTAAAATTGATGGGAATATGGACGGAGCCAAATACAGGACCGTTCTGGAAGAAAACCTGTTTGAGTCTGCAAATGACCCGAGACTGGGACGGAGATTTATCTTCCAACAAGACAATGATCCCAAACATAAAGCAAAATCTACAATTCAATGGTTCAAAAATAAACGTATCCAGGTGTTTAAAAATGGTCAAGTCACAGTCCAGACCTGAATCCAATGGAGAATCTGTGGAAAGAGCTGAAAACTGCTGTTCACAAACGCTCTCCATCCAACCTCACTGAGCTCCAGCTGTTTTGCAAGGAAGAAGGGGCAAGAATTTCAGTCTCTCGATGTGCAAAACTGATAGAGACAAACCCCAAGAGACTGCAGCTGTAATCGCAGCAAAAGGTGGCGCTACAAAGTATTAACTCAAGGGGGCTGAATAATATTGCACGCCCCCACTTTTCAGTTTTTTTATTTTTTAGAAAAGTTTAAAATATCTAATACATTTTGTTCCACTTCACGATTGTGTCCCACTTGTTGTTTCTTCACAAAAAAATTTAGAATTTCTATCTTTATGTTTGAAGCCTGAAATGTGGCAAAAGGTTGAAAAGTCCAAGGGGGTGAATACTTTCACAAGGCACTGTATATGTGCATGAGGACTGAGATATAACTTTTACTCATATTTTCAGTTTTAGAAAAAAATAATAATCTAAATCCAACAAAGTACAAATATGAAATAATCAAGTCAGATAGATAGACTTGTTACTGAACCCCTGGAGAACGGACGTTTGGCTGATCATCAGTGAAGACCACAGCACAGCCATCAAGCTGATTAATCACAACTCAAGTGTCCAATCATGGTGTTCTCATGAGGGCCACGTCCTTGAAAAAGTACATTACAGTCTGTTGGTTGTAAGTATCTAGTTGGCCACCTGCAATTCTCTTTATCTAGTGCTATTTACTTGAAGGACAAAAATGTTTTGATTTATGAACATTAGATACTGCCATGCTTTCTCTCTGTGCGTTTAAATATCGCCACCTAGTGTGCAACAGAGGAATTAATGTGTGTCTAGTCAGACTTTATGCGCATATCCTTGACTATACTTATAGTGTGAAACAGAATATTTTTTACAAGTGTCACACTTAATGTCTCTATTTTGCAACTTTTTTTCTCATCTTTTTTTAAGAACTAAAGGGAAAATGTTTAAACTTGTTTTTACCTTTGACTCTTAATGTATAAGTTTAAAACAAATGGAACTCGGGTGGATTTCTGAAGAACACAGTACGACTTTGTAGTTTTATCATCGATCCCCATAGACTTTAAAGAGTCTGTTTCGCAGAACAGACAGGAATTGAACATGCTTTGAGTCTTAAGTACCGAGAGATTTGGACCCATTTCCAAAATTGATGTGTGTAGATCCATTATAGACTATAATTTATAGTCTATAGGCCATTGTATTGTTCAAGAATAAAAAAATTAAAAACAGATATCATTAGGACAATGGATGTCTGACTGTAGCCTAAAGCTGCGCTTGGTGATTTCTTCTAAGGCTACGTTCACATGTTCAGTTTTCACATCAGTTTTTGTAGCCAAAACCAGGAGTGGATGAAAAATGCAGAAGTGGTGACGTCTTTCTATCATACTTTTCCTCTGATTGTTCCCCTCCTGGGTTTGGCTTGAGACTAAAATCAAACAACCATAAACATTACATTTGGAGAGGTGTCAACAAAGGCTATGATGAAAGAAGCACCATTCCTACTGTAAAGTACGGATGTGGATCGCTGATGATGTGGGGATGTGTGAGCTACAAAGTCAAGTCACAAACAATACAAGAGAACAAAGAGTACTATGCAAAACTTCAATTTTTATTAGAAGACGTCAAGTAAAATGAATTGTAAGGTGGCAAAAAGGCAGTGCATATACAACAAGCCTAACAGGGCAGTAGAAGGGTACAGGTATAGCATAAAACATCAAATAGGGTAAACAATAGTTCTCACTATATTACAAGGTCCATCAGGTACAGAGAACACAAGCGCAACCTGTGGCACCTAACAGGTGTTGGCAATAACTAAATCACACTTGCAGCCAGTTGACATGGATTAAAGTTGACTCAACCTCTGTCCTGTGTCCTTGTGTGTACCACATTGAGCATGGAGAAAAGAAAGAAGACCAAAGAACTGTCTGAGGACTTGAGAAACCAAATTGTGAGGAAGCATGAGCAATCTCAAGGCTACAAGTCCATCTCCAAAGACCTGAATGTTCCTGTGTCTGCCGTGCGCAGTGTCATCAAGAAGTTTAAAGCCCATGGCACTGTGGATAATCTCCCTAGATGTGGACAGAAAAGAAAAATTGACAAGAGATTTCAACGCAAGATTGTGCGGATGGTGGATACATAACTTTGACTAACATCCAAACAAGTTTAAGCTGCCCTGCAGTCCGAGGGTACATCAGTGTCAACCCGTACTATCCATCGGCGTCTGAATGAAAAAGGACTGTATGGTAGGAGACTCAGGAAAACCCACTTCTTACCCCGAAACATAAAAAAAACAGGCTGAAGTTTGCCAAAACTTAACTGAGAAAGCCTAAAACGTTTTGGAAGAATGTCCTCTCTTTTTGGGCAAAGGCATCAACATAGAGTTTACAGGAGAAAAAAAGAGGCATTCAAAGAAAAGAACACGGTCCCTACAGTCAAACATGGCGGAGGTTCCCTGATGTTTTGGGGTTGCTTTGCTGCCTCTGGCACTAGACTGCTTGACCGTGGCATGGCATTATGAAGTCTGAAGACTACCAACAAATTTTGCAGCATAATGTAGGGCCCAGTGTGAGACAGCTGGGTCTCCCTCAGAGGTCATGAGTCTTCCAGCAGGACAATGACTCAAAACACACTTCAAAAAGTAATAGAAAATGGTTTAAGAGAAAGCACTGGAGACTTCTAAGGTGGCCAGCAATGAGTCCAGACCTGAATCCCATAGAACATCTGTGGAGAGATCTAAAAATGGCATAAGGCACACTTCAAATATCAGGGACCTGGAGCAGTTAGCCAAAGAAGAATGGTCTAAAATTCCAGCAGAGCATTGTAAGAAACTCACTGATGGTTACCGGAAGCGGTTGATCGCAGTTATTTTGGCTAAAGGTTGTGCAACCAAGTATTAGGCTGAGGGTGCCAATACTTTTGTCTGGCCCATTTTTGGAGTTTTGTGTGAAATGATCAATGTTTTGCTTTTTGCTTCATTCTCTTTTGTGTTTTTTCATTGAAGACAAATTAAATGAAGATAATAATACCAAAGAATTTGTGATTGCAATCATTTTCAGGAAGAAACTGAGTATTATCTGACAGAATTGCAGGGGTGTCAATACTTTTGGCCAAGACTGTAGGTGCTAATTATGGATATCCATAGGCATCACTGAGGCCAGTCAGTGAGCAGATCACTAAACTACCTTATATAATCCATGATGTGTTAAATGTAAGTGACTATAATGGGGGACATTTTTGCCATCCCTGCAAATCCTTCTGAGCTTAAAAAACATCCCACACTCTGTAAATATCTAGATCCCTGGCAGATGTGTAAATGCTAAATCCACACTCCCCATGACTCATTATTTTACACTGCCTCTCAGTTTGTTAACTTTTTATGCTGCGTATCCTTCATTTCAGACATCACTCCTGCTACTCAGTGTCCCACTGTCTGCATACAGGATACGGGGTTTCCTAGAAAATGTACTGACGTGCAAAACACCAATCCCTGGCTTCACACATGCGGCACTTTTTTGCAACATTTATGCATAAACACAAGGCATTGTAAAACACATTGCACTACATAGAAAAGCATGTGCCAATATGGAATTGACTTAATTCAACAGGGATCATCAATGGAGGAACACAGAGCTACAGTGTATTATATTTGTAGAGAGTCATAAACCTAAGTCAGCCCTCTTGCAAGTGCAGCTGTGACAATCCTTTCTATACCGAGGGGCCTTAACTCTTCATCCAAATGTAGAATTCCATATAGTTTTTGCATTATGTTGAGAACTAAGAAAAAAAGAGTTACCGTATATACTTGAGTATAAGCCGACCCAAGTATAAGCCGAGGCCCCTAATTTTACCCCAAAAAACTGGGGAAACCTGTTGACTTGAGTATAAGCATAGGGTGGGAAGTGCAGCACCTCCCATCCTGGTATATAACCCCTCATCACTGTAGATAGTTCCTCATAATGTGTATATAGCCCCTCATAATATCGTGCCTCCATCACTGGTATATAGTGCCCCCATCACTGGTATATAGCACCCCCATCACTGGCATATATCTCCCCATCACAGTATATGTCCCCAGCACTGGTATATAGCCCCCCATCACAGTATATAGCCCCTCATCACTGGTATATGGCCTCCATCACTGGTATATAGCTCCTCATTACTATATATAGCCCCCCATCATGGGTATAGTGCCCCCATCACTGGTACGTGGCCCCCATCCCTGATGTGCGGCTCCTCCATCCCTGATGTGCGGCTCCTCCATCACTGATATGAGCCCCTATCCCTGATATGCTAAGCCCCCATTCCTGATATGAGCCCCCATTCCTGATGTGCAGAGCCCCCATCCCTGATATGAGCCCCATCCCTGATATGAGTCCCCATCCCTGATGTGCAGAGCCCCCATTCCTGATATGAGCCCCATTCCTGATGTGCAGAGCCCCCATCCCTGATATGGGCCCACATCCCTGATATGGGCCCCCATCCCTGATATGCCCCCATCTGAGTGCAAGCCCCATTCCTGAAGGCCCATCCTGATATAGTCCTCCTGATGTGCAGAGCCCCCATTCCTGATATGACCATCGATGTCAGCCCCATCCCTGATATGGCCCACATCTGATATGGGCCCCATCCTGTAGAGCATCCCTGATGTGCAGAGCCCCCATTTATATGCCCTGATATGTCCATCCCTGATTGCAAGCCCATTCCTGATATGACCATCTGATGCAGAGCCCCCATCCCTGATATGGGCCCACATCCCTGATATGGGCCCCCATCCCTGATGTGCAGAGCCCCCATTCCTGATATGAGCCCCATCCCTGATATGGGCCCCATGCTGGCGCTCACCATAAAATAACAAACTTGTTACTCACCTTCTGACGATTCTGTGCACTGTCTGTGGGCTCCATGCGTCCTCTCTCCGGTCTGCCGACTTGTAATCACGTGACCGCGGCGCAGCAACGATGATGTCACTAAAGCGCCGGTCACATGATTAGAAGCCTGCAGACTGGAGGGAGTACGCTTGGAGCCCGCAGACAGTGCACAGAATCGTCGGAAGGTAACAAGTTTGTTATTTTATGGTCAGCACCAGCATGGTGCCCATATAGCAGCAAGGAGGGGGGGCGAGTAATGCAATGTAATATTTGACAGGGGGTTCCAGTGCATATTGCATTGCACTAATGAGCGGGCCCACGTGACCGCCCACTCCTACTGCAGCCTCCTCCAGCCCCCAGTCACCGCCACCCCCCACTCAGCCAGTATACTGACTCGAGTATAAGCCGAGAGGGGCACTTTTCAGCACAAAAATTGTGCTGAAAAACTCGGCTTACAATCGAGTATATACTTAAGATATTACACATGGCTTAGGAGGTTTCTCTTTTGGGGCACCTGTAATTTCTGACTCCTAGTTGGAGATAGAATAATAAAAGCAGCATCAATATTTAATGAGGTGTAAACCTAAAACATACAGAACATATATTTTATAGACAATTAACCGATCTGGTTTGAATAACTTAGGTTACAGTCACATGATCAGTTTAGGTCAGTTTTTCACATCAGTATTTGTAGCCAAAACCAGAAGTGGATGAAGAATACAGAAGTGGTGACGTCTTTCCAGAAGTTTGGAGGCTTGTCTCTGTGCTGTTTGACATATTGTAGGTGAGATACCTTATTGTATTTGCACAGTAATGGCATTCTTCTGGCAACTGGACCATGCAGCCCATTTTTCTTCAAGTGACTCCTTATTGTGCACCTTGAAATAGCCTCACCGCTAGTTTTCAGTGAGTCCGGTAGTTCAGCTGATGTTATTTGTGGGTTTTTCTTTGCATCCCGAACTATTTTCCTGGCAGTTGTGGCCGAAATTTTTGTTGGTCTATCTGATCATGGTTTGGTTTTTACAGAGCCCCTTATTTTCCATTTGTTAATCACAGTTTGAACACTGCTGACTGGCATTATCAATTCCTTGGATAACATTTTGTATCCTTTTCCTATTTTATAAAGCTCAACTATATTTTCCCTTAGATCTGTTGACAATTCTTTTCCTTTCCCCATGACTCACAATCCAAAAACATCAGTGGCTGGATGAGAGATGCAAGAGTCTGTCTGGATCCCAGAAACTCCCTCAGCTTTTATGCACACACACTGATTACAAGCAATCAGGTCACAGGTGAAGATGTTACCTTTATTAGCCATTCAAACCAATTTGTGTCAACTTCTGTGCTTGTTATCAGGCCAAAATCACCAGGGTATGTGAACTTTCGATCAGGATCATTTGGATGTTTTTGGTTACCATTATAATTTAAAAAGAGGAAACACAGTAGTTTGACAATAAATGGCTTCATCCAACCACTAACCATGAGTGGAAAAAAGGTTTTCGTGTTATTCATATTCTCTGAAACAAGGCAAGAAAGCAAAAAAATCTTCCAGGGTATGTAAACTTTTGAGTACAACTGTAGCTTTTTGGTAAAGCACATCATCGTACTGTTTACTGAAAACGAAATGAAACCTACAATGAAAACAACACAATACCTTCAGTCAAACATGGTAGAGGTTCAAAGATGTTTTTCTGCTTCTGGGCACTGGGTGCATTGACAGTGTGCAAAGTCATCAAGAAATCTGAAGATTACTAAAGGATTTTGAGTCGCTATGTAGAGTCCAAAGTCAGAGAGCTGAGCTTGCGTCCTAGGCCATGGGTCTTCCAGCAGGACAATGACCCCCAACATACTTCAAGATGCATCCAAAAATGGATGAAAACAAAGCACTGGAACTTTGTGAAGTGGCAGCAATGAGTCCTAATTAGCGATAAGAGAAGGGTGAAGTATTCGGCTTTGAAATATTGTATACTTTTTACTATTTGGGTATTCAACTTGCATACCGAGCCTAATGCAAGTCAATTAGTTATTGGCTCCACACACAGCCAGCCATGAAACAAGCATTTCCTTGGGGAAGGAGGGTGAGCTTTTTCTTTTGTGCTTTTACAGCATACAACACATTGCTTTACACCCCAGTGAGAGCCTTCCATTCAAACACCTCTCACTAGGGTGCCAGCTCCCATTGGTCACTCAAGGGAGCCAGCAATTTATGTCAGATCATTCACGATCGACACATCACTCTCGAGCACCAGTGATACTCGCCGAGTAACGAACATCACAAATACATATTATCTGTGAGAGTAAAGAATATTGCCGAATACTATTCGATCATCACTAGTCCTAATCTAAATCCCATTGAACACCTGTGGAGAGATCTTAAAATTGTTGGGAGAAGGCACCTTCAAATATGAGACCTGGAGCAATTTGCAAAAGAAGAACTTGCTGATGGTTATAGGAAGAGATTTATTGCAGTTATTAATTCCGAAGGGTGTGCAACAAAATATGGAGTTGAGGGTGCCAACACTTTTGTCCAGACCATTTTTAGTTTTGAGTGAAATTATGTCCAATTGCCTTTCTTCCCCCTCAGTTTCTTGTTCCAGTACACACAAAGAAAATAAACACGTGTATGGCAAAACATGTATAGTTGCAATTTTCTGAGAGAAATACTTCATTTTTTGGAACAATTTCAAGGGTGCAAATTTGGGCCGTGCCTGCACAGATTTTGTATGTTCTCATTTCTCCAGTGTAATTGCCCTTTTGTGTATTGTGCTGTTAGTCTACAGAATTCAATCAGTTTTTCCTGCTGTTAAATTTTGCGCTAACAAGAGTAACGTCTTGGATGAAAAACATTTTGTCTGGTTTTCTTTCAAATCATTTCAAATGAAGAACCTATATATATTCTTTACTGCATAATCAAGAGGTACAACCAATGCCCAGCTGTGTAAAATACTTTTTCTCTCTATGGATACTCAAATCTATATTAGATACATGAGTCCTGCCTTTACATTATTTATTGGACTGTTGAGATGGCCCATTCTGAGGTTTCAGTAGAATAAATTATATAGACCAAAAATTTTCTATGCAAAGGGATTGAATATTCAACCTTAATACATGCAATATCCAAAATCATATCAATGTTGATATTATTTAGATTTTTACTTTTGTATAGAACATGCTTCTATTGACTAAAATTATATTTGTATGGATTGTCAGGTTTGGAAAATGTATTTTCAAAATCTCTAGCAGGGATTATTCCTATTCCCATTCTATTAGCTACAGCAGAATGGGGCTACAAAGTATCTTTTTCACTTAACCTCCCTGGCGGTATTCCCGGGCGTAACTCTGGGTTAATTTTCGCTGCCAGAAGCGGTAACCCCGAGTCACGCTCGGGGCAAATTGCAGAGCTGGCGCAGCGGAGTTTCTTACCTTCACCTGGCGATCCAACGATGTCGCCGCTGTGATCGCCGGTGAGAGCCCCTTCTGACTTCCTGGTTCCGTCTCTGTGAGCCGCAGCGGCTCATGGCATGCGGAACTGGGCGGGAGATTCAAATGTAAAATGTAAAAAAAAGTCTAAAAGTGACTCACACACACATTAAGTCAGGTGATACAATGTAATCTGACAGAATTACACTGTATCACCTCAGATTTGACATTTGATTATCTTACACTGTCCTGCCTGCCCTTTTTGCTGTAATTTCTGCCCATAAAAGAAATTTTTTACCATGGCATCAAAGCGTCACTTTAGCATCTCTAAAGCGGATTTGGATCAGATGAGTGACAGTGGCAGCGACACAGAGCCCCTCGCAGCATTGAGCGACAGCGATAGCGATTCGTGGCAAGATTCGTCATCTGACTCTGACACTGATCAGAGAAGTGGCGACAGCGACGATTCTGCACCCGATCTCAGTGATGTGCGCACTTGGTGCCATATTGATTGCGGTATGGATGAGGTAGCGCCGCCAAGATTTCCGTTTACTGGATCACCTGGGATGAAGGTAGACGTTGAGCACAATGATCCTTTGGCGTACCTAAAATTATTTCTCACAGATGACGTCATTGAAAAGATCGTCACAGAGACAAATCGCTACAACGAGCAGCAATCCGCTACTCTGCATAGCAAGTTTTCCAGGAACAGAAAATGGGAACTGGTGACTAAAGAGGACATCTGGAAGTTTCTGGGGCTAATATTTCTTCTGGGGGTGGTGGGGAAACCCCTGCAGAAATGGTAATGGACTGCCAATAAATTGCTGGCAACCCCAATTTTTGGCACCATAATGTCAGAGTACCGATATTCCCTCATAATGAAGAATTTGCACTTCACCAACAACGAGGAATTTGACGAAGCCACACATCCAGCACCAAAACACAAGAAGATCTGGGAAGTATACCAAATGATTATAAAAAATTTCCAGCAGGCCTATGTGCCAGATAGAGACATCAGCATTGATGAGCGTCTGATGGCTTACAAGGGACGCCTCAGCTGGATTCAATACATCGCATCCAAGAGAACACGGTTTGGAATAAAATCCTATATGCTCTGCGAGTCTGCCACTGGCTATATATGGAATTCCGTCAGGTACACCGGTAAAGGAACACAATTCAACCCCAGTTACAGCGGCTATGGGATGGCAACGTCATCAGTCCTTACACTGCTTGAGCCATTGCTGAATCAGGGATATTGTGTGACAATGGACAACTTCTACACATCGCCTGAGCTGTACGCATTTATGCTAAATCACAAGACTGATGGATATGGAACCGTTAGGGCCAACCGACGTGACCTGCCATCTATGTTTGCCAAGAAAAAATAAAACAGGAGAAATTGTTGCCTGGCAGAAAGGAAAGATGATGGCAATGCGTTGGCGTGACAAAAAAGACGTGTGCCTAATGAGTACAGTGCATAACACCTCCACTGCCATGGTCCACGCAAGAGGTGGGAAAGATGTCATGAAGCCACAACTTGTGATTGACTACAACAACACCATGGGAGGAGTCCATAGAGCCGATCAGGCGATGACATTTTATCCGGCTATGCGGAAACAACAAAAAAAATATTACAAAAAAATCTTCAGGCATCTCCTGGAACAATGCCTCTGGAATGCCTATATACTGCACAGAGGAAGGAGTGACAAGCCTCTTGTTCATTCTGACTTTATCTGGAAGGTGGCGCAGCGGATTTTTGTGAAATACCAAACGCCATCAGTGGCCGTGAACAGATCTGGACGTCGTGCTGTTGACGTTGTAAACCCTGAACGCCTAACTGGTCGTCACTTTATGGATTACATCCCACCAACTGCAAAAAACAGCAGCACCTACAAGGATGTGTGTAGTTTGCTGCTCAAAGCGAGATGGCAATGGAAAAAAAATCTGAAAGGAAACCAGGTTCCATTGCCCTGATTGTGACGTCGGTCTATGTGCAGTCCCATGTTTCAAAATTTACCACACCCAGGATGTTTACTGAATTTTCTTTGTTTGACAAATTTCATTATTTCTTACATTATTGAATAAAATTATTGAATAAAATTATAATATTTATTAAATTATAATTCATGATTTTATGTTTCAAACTTTAAGTAATTACTAAGAATTGCAGGCCTACAATACATAACACCAAATTTCCATGCAAAATAATGGTACAGCATTTAGTACAAAATTCCTGACATAATCATACCGCCAGGGAGGTTAAAGAGGGAAAAGTTATAATAATAATAATAATAATCTTTATTTATATAGTGCCAACATATTCAGCAGCGCTTTACAATACAGAGGACCAAATTTAACTATCATAAGAAACAGCTATTAGAAACTACAATACAATACAAAAAAACAATACAATACAAAGCATAATACAATAATTAGAGCAAAATAATGACAGCCCTGCTCATAAGAGCTTACAATCTAACAATTAGGTGGGGGCGACACAAAGTACAGGTGTTTATTTACAATGATGGTATAGTCAACTTGAGGAGATGGGGAACAGATAGGAACAGCATAAGTGGTCACCAACTATTATTTGTGATCCACTTGAGACTGGTGGAGCGGATAGAATATGTCTATATAACTTTGACTAGGGATCATGATAGGCTGCCCTGAAAAGATATGTTTTTAGGGATCGCCTGAAACTATGTAAGTTGTGGATACACCTTATTTCTTGTGGTACAGCATTCTAGAGAATTGGTGCAGCTCGGGAGAAGTCTTGGAGCCGGGAGTGGGAGGTTCGGATTAGTGCTGAAGTGAGTCTAAGGTCACTTCCAGAGCGAACAGAACGAGTAGGGTGATAGACAGAGATGAGGGAGGAGATTAGGGAGGTGCTGCACTGTGAAGAGCTTTGTGTGTGAGAACAAGCAGTTTCAATTTGTTCCTATAGTGTATAGGCAGCCAGTGCAGGGATTTGCATAGAGCAAAAGCGTCCGAGTAATGGTTAGATAGATAGGTGATCCTGGCTGCTGCATTAAGGATAGACTGGAGAGGGGAGAGTCTAGAGCGGGGGAGGCCAATTAAGAGAGAATTACAATAGTCAAGGCGGGAGTGAATCAGGGCCACAGTGATGGTTTTTGTGGTTTCCAAGGTGAGAAAGGGGCGAATTCTAGCAATGTTCTTCAGGTGCAAATGGCAAGAGCGGACAAGAGATTGTATATATGGGGTATAGGAAAGATCAGAGTCAAACATAACACCCAGACACCGAGCCTGCTGACTAGGCGTTATCGTGGTGCTGCACACAGAGAGATGCCCTGCTATTGGATCAGGCGGGCTGCTCCGCACTGATTACACCCTTGACGCTGGGTTACAAGCTTATGTATTTTGGCCCAAAATATCTAATAACACCTCACATTTTCATTTTTAGTGTTTTGTTGCATCTCTTTTTTATCTGCAGTTTGAGGTTGGGCCCTCATTTGTGAGGCATGTAATCAGTGCGGAGCAGCCCGCCATGATCTAATAGCAAGGCATGACCAATAGGCTGCTCTGACACTATGCTTCACGTGCACCTGAGTGGCAGAGCCCTATGGTGGCCTTGTGTCTATAAATGCCACCAGTCACCTCCCTGATAGCATGGCCGGACACTGGTGTTACAACTGCCCCCATCTGTGGGTTGTAGGTGACTGTGTACCGGTATACAGACACCTGTGTTGCCTCTCAGAGGAGATATCAGCCTTCTGCTAGGTGCAATGGATATTTATGGGGCAATATTTTGGTGATTTTTTTCTGATTGACATTCACCAAACTAGGACATACAAAGTGTGAAACAAACATATAGCAGCAAAATTATGGTTAGTACTCATAAGCGTGAGGGCCCTTGACGGTGGGTTAAAAGCTTATATATTTTGGCCCAAAATATCTACTAACATCTCACATTTTCATCAGTTTTTTTGCATCTCTTTTTTTATCTGCAGTTTGAGGTTGGGCCCTCTGGGGGGCGTCTGTCATTTGTGAGGCATGTAATTAGTGCGGAGCAGCCAGCCTGATCTAATAGCAGGGCATGACCAATAGGCTGCTCTGACACTATGCTTCATGTACACCTGAGTGGCAGAGCCCTATGGTAGCCTTGTGTCTATAAATGCCACCAGTCACCTCCCTGATAGCATGGCCGGACACTGGTGTTACAACTGCCCCCATCTGTGGTTGTAGGTGACTGTGTACCGGTATACAGACCACCTGTGCTGCCTCTCAGAGGAGCGATCAGCCTGCTGCTAGGTGCAATGGATGTTTACCGTGCAATATTTTGTTGATTTTTTTTTGAGGGAGGGAAGTAGAAACAGGATATTTTGTGCTGACAGATTCCATTTAAGGTGTAATTCAGTGTGATAAAAAATAAACAGTGTGATGAGGTAGCTATGCATAATTCATTTAATATGAAAAGTATATAATACACATACAGTCGGTATGGAAAGTATTCAGCCCCCTTTCAATTTTTCACTCTGTTTCATTGCAGTCATTTGGTAAATTCAAAAAGTTTTTTTTTTCTCATTAATGTTCTCTGTGCACCTCATCTTGACTTTAAAAAAACAGAAATGTAGAAATTTTTGCAAGTTTATTAAAAAAAGAAAACTGAAATATTCCATAGTCATAAGTATTCAGACCCTTTGCTCAGTACTGAGTAGAAGCACCCTTTTGAGCTAGTACAGCCATGAGTCTTTTCTTAGGAATGATACAAGTTTTTCACACCTGGATTTGGGGATCCTCTGCTATTCTTACTTGCAGATCCTCTCCAGTTCCGTCAGGTTGGATGGTGAACGTTGGTGGACAGCCATTTTCAGGTCTCTCCAGAGATGCTCAATTGGGTTCAGGTCAGGGTTCTGGCTGGGCCAGTCAAGAATAGTCACAGAGTTGTTCTGAGGCCACTCCTTTGCTATTTTAGCTGTGTGCTTACGGTTATTGTCTTTTTGGAAAGTGAACCTTCGGCCAAGGCTGAGGTCCAGAGCACTCTGAAAGAGGTTTTCATCCATCATACCTCTGTATTTGGCCGCATTCATGTTTTCTTCAATTGCAACCACTCGTCCTGTCCCTGCAGCTGAAAAACACCCCCATAGCATAATGCTGCTACCACCATGTTTCACTGTTGGGATTGTATTGGGCAGGTGGATGAGCAGTGCCTGTTTTTTTCAACACATACCGCTTAGAATTGTCACCAAAAAGTTCTATCTTCATCTCACCAAAGAATCTCATTTCTCATAGTCTGGGATTCCTTCATATGTTTTTTTAGCAAACCATGCAGCTTTCATATGTCTTGCACTGGGTAGAGGTTTCTGATGGGCCACTCTGCCATAAAGGCCCGACTGGTGGAGGGCTGCACTACTGATAGTTGACTTTGCGGAACCTTCTCTGATCTCCTTACTGCATCTCTGGAGCACAGCCACAGTGATCTTGGGGTTCCTTCTTTACGTCTCTCACTAAGGCTCTTCTCCCATAATTGCTCACTTTGGCTGGATGGCCAGGTCTAGGAAGACTTCTGGTGGTCCCAAACGTCTTCCATTTAAGGATTATGGATGCCACTGTGCTCTTAGGAACCTTGAGCACTGCAGAAATTCTTTTGTAACCTTGGCCAGATCTGTGCATTGCCACAATTCTGTCTCTGAGCTCCTAATAGGCACTTTGTTTGACCTCATTATTCTCATTTGGTCCGACATGCACTTTGAGTTCTTATATAGTCAGTCTTTCCAAATCAAGTCCGATCAGTTTAAACACAGCTCGACTCCAATGAAGGAGTAGAACCATCTCAAGGAGGATCACAATGAAATGGACAGCATGTGACTTAAATATCTGAGCAAAGGGTCTGAATACTTATAACCATGTGTTATTTCAGTTTTTCTTTTTTAATAAATTTGCAAAAATGTCTACATTTGTTTTTTTTCAGTCAAAATGGGGTGCAGAGTGTACATTAATGAGAAAAAAAATGAATTTTTTTGAATTTACCAAATGGCTGCAATGAAACAGTGAAAAATGCAAAGAGGTCTAAATACTTTCAAAGTATACAAAGTATTAACTGGGCCCATCTCATTGATGATCCTTCAATGGAATCCATCAGGTTCTTCAATCTCAACATTATGAAAACTCAACAGAAAAGTAGTCAGACAAGTGGTGAATGTGTTAATGTCGAAAAATACAAGTCTGTTGTTCGTACCCATGACCAACCATTAACGGTGCACAGCTGCAATCAGGATGTTTTAATATCATACTGGATTTTATCTAGGGATGTTATACAGTTGATTTATTTAGGTAATTATATCTTTCACACCACATTGCTATAATACTGGAAGCGAAGAAGTGATTTTTTGGATCATGGCTCAAATATAGATTGTAAGCTGTGTCAGTACTAATGAAAGGGTTTTTTTTGTTTCCTTTTAAAGAGAAAATCCACAGGGACACTGTCCTCTATATAAAGTTGTTGCTGGCACTGCCCCATGTCATACATACAGTTGTGGCCAAAAGTATTGACACCCCTGCAATTTTGTCAGATAATACTCAGTTTCTTCCTGAAAATGATTGCAATCACAAATTCTTTTCTATTATAATAGAAAAATAATAATTATTATCTTCATTTAATTTGTCTTCAATGAAAAAACACAAACGAGAATGAAGCAAAAAGCAAAACATTGATCATTTCACACAAAACTCCAAAAATGGGCCAGACAAAAGTATTGGTACCCTCAGCCTAATACTTGGTTGCACAACCTTTAGCCAAGATAACTGTGATCAATCGCTTCCGGTAACCATCAATGAGTTTCTTACAATGCTCTGCTGGAATTTTAGACCATTCTTCTTTGGCAAACTGTTCCAGGTCCCTGATATTTGAAGGGTGCCTTCTCCAAACTGCCATTTTTAGATCTCTCCACAGGTGTTCTATGGGATTCAGGTTTGCACTCAAGTCTCCAGTGCTTTCTCTCAAACCATTTTCTAGTGCTTTTTGAAGTGTGTTTTGGGTCATTGTCCTGCTGGAAGACCCATGACCTCTGAGGGAGACCCAGCTGTCTCACACTGGGCCCTACATTATGCTGCAAAATTTGCTGGTAGTCTTCAGACTTCATAATGCCATGCACACGATCAAGCAGTCCAGTGCCAGAGGCAGCAAAGCAACCCCAAAACATCAGGGAACCTCCGCCATGTTTGACTGTAGGGACCGTGTTCTTTTCTTTGAATGCCTCTTTTTTTCTCCTGTAAACTCTATGTTGATGCCTTTGCCCAAAAAGCTCTACTTTTGTCTCATCTGACCAGAGAACATTCTTCCAAAATGTTTTAGGCTTTCTCAGGTAAGTTTTGGCAAACTCCAGCCTGGCTTTTTTGTGTCTCGGGGTACGAAGTGGGGTCTTCCTGGGTCTCCTACTATACAGTCCCTTTTCATTCAGACGCCGACGGATAGTACGGGTTGACACTGTTGTACCCTCGGACTGCAGGGCAGCTTGAACTTGTTTGGATGTTAGCCGAGGTTCTTTATCCACCATCCGCACAATCTTGCGTTGAAATCTCTCGTCAATTTTTCTTTTCCGTCCACATCTAGGGAGTTTAGCCACAGTGCCATGGGCTTTAAACTTCTTGATGACACTGCGCACGGTAGACACAGGAACAGTCAGGTCTTTGGAGATGGACTTGTAGCTTTGAGATTGCTCATGCTTCCTCACAATTTGGTTTCTCAAGTCCTCAGACAGTTCTTTGGTCTTTCTCTTCTCCATGCTCAATGTGGTACACACAAGGACACAGGATAGAGGCTGAATCAACTTTAATCCATGTCAACTGGCTGCAAGTGTGATTTAGTTATTGCCGACACCTGTTAGGGTGCCACAGGTAAGTTACAGGTGCTGTTAATTACTCAAATTAGAGAAGCATCACATGATTTTTCTAACAGTGCCAATACTTTTGTCCACCCCATTTTTAATGTTTGGTGTGGAATTATATCCAGTTTGGCTTTAGGACAATTCTTTTTGTGTTTTTTCATTGAAGACAAATTAAATGAAGATAATAATACCAAAGAATTTGTGATTGCAATCATTTTCAGGAAGAAACTGAGTATTATCTGACAGAATTGCAGGGGTGTCAATACTTTTGGCCATAACTGTACAGTTAGATGACTTAGTAAAAAATGTGATTCCATTTCTGCTATATTTGTGGTGAGGTGACTTTTGAGTCTCAAAAGCAAAACTTGCCTCATATTTAAGAAAGCCTACAACCTATATCAATGTCAATATCAATGTCTTCCTTGGTCCTAAAATTCGTGTGCTTCTGCAAGATGAGGAATTTTACCATTTACTGCGTGGCAAGGAGAAGGCTTCATGGGTAGCATTCCAGTTAATGGTAACAAATTTTCTTGGAAACACCAAGTCAGACAACTATAAAGAGCTGGTGGAAAACCTTCTTCAGGCTTATCATAATCTTGTCTGCAACTTGTCATTAAAGATTAATCTCTTGCATTCTCATCTAGACTTCTTTGCACCAAACTGCGGAGCATGGAGTGACGAGCATGGTGAGCGATTTCACCAAGAAATTGTGACTATAGGAAAAAGATATCAGGGTAATTGGAACCCTTCGATGCTGGCAGACTACTGTTGGACAATCACCAGAGATATTACAATGCTTGAATACAAGACAAGTAAAAAAAGAGCCGAGTATCCAGTGACTAAGGACATACTTTGCACTGTGCAATAACATTAATTAAAATTATAATTTTTCAAAGTGCTTAGACATGTGAATTAATTTTAGAGTAGATTTAAATACACTTGAGTTTCCTCTGAATACATCTAATAAAATCTGTTTGACAATACATGTGCAGTTTTATATTTGTGGAAGTAATAACTACATATTATAATTATTAGTTTACGTAACAGTAAAACACAAACTCTTTGATTTCATGGAGACTAGAGTCAAATAACAGTTTTCCTCGTCATATCTGAATTCAGCACATCAAAATCACCAAGTAATAGATAATTTGATTTCTGAACCAGACAACTTTTGACATTTTATGTCTAGTGCAGGGGTCCCCAACCACCGGGCCGCGGACCGGGACCGGGCCGTCAGGGTCCTTGCGCCGGTCCGCGGCGAGCTGCCGGCTTCCCCGCCCACCGCGCCCCTCACCTCCTGATGCCGCTCTGAGCCTCAGCCTCTGCCGCGTACATATGGCATTAGGAGAGCTGTCGGCCAATCAGCAGCGGCCATGCCCTGCCGCACTGTTATTGGCCGACGGCTTCTCTCATACAGCAGCAGCTGAGAGGCAGAGACGTGGCTGAAGTTTTTTCATATATCGCGCTATTTCCAAGTGCAGCAGTGATGTGTGTGTCACGTGACGCGCTTGGAAATAGCGCAATATATGAAAATACTTCAGCCACGTCTCTGCCTCTCAGCTGCTGCTGTATGAGAGAAGCCGGCAGGAGCGGTGAGCAGAAGAGCATCTGTGTGTGTGTGTGTTTCAGCAATGCCTGTGTGGGGGGTGGATTGTACTGGGGGCAGCATGTCTGTGTGTGGGGCATTCAGGGGTCAGTGTGTGTGAGGGGTATATACAAGGGGCAATGTGTGTGTGTGTGATGGGTATATACAAGGGCAGTGCGTGTGTGTGTGCGCGCGCGCAGGGGTTGTACGGGGGCAGTGTGTGTGTGCGCGCGGGGGTTATACGGGGCAGTGTGTGTGTGCGGGGGTTATATGGGGGCAATGTGTGTGTGCGGGGGTTATATGGGGGCAATGTGTGTGTGTGTGCGGGGGTATTAGGGGGGCAATGTGTGTGTGTGTGTGTGGGGGGGTTATAGGGGGGCAATGTGTGTGTGGGGGGAGAATTTATGCTATATGCAGGGATGCGACGCTGCATTATATTATATGGAAGGACATGAGGTTGCATTATACTTTATTGAGGGATGTGACGCTGCATTGTACTATATGGAGAGCTGTGAGGCTGCATTATATAATGTGGAGGGCTGTGACGCTGCATTATACTACCGTATATGAAAATAAGATGTCGCGCATCTTTTGAGGAAACAGGGCAGTAAACTACACCCCTTCTCCATAGCCCCGCCCCATAAGTTCAAAGCCCCGCCCGCCGGGCCCCGGAAGGACGGTCTTGCATGAAGCCGATCCCCGGTGCAAAAAAGGTTGGGGACCCCTGGTCTAGTGTAATCCAAGCTATTTTCTAATAGACTTGCTTTAAACATTCCCCGCCATTTCCTAACTACACTAAAGCTATGTGCCCACAGGATGTTTTTTTAAGCAGTCATGATTACAGCGTTTTTACTGTGTTTTTGCTGCGTTTTTGATGCTGCATTTTTTCGTGTGTTTTTTCCATTTGACTGCAGCAAAAACACAGGAAAAATAGAACATGTCAATTCTTTCCCATCCGTACCAAAAACACAGGTATTTGACAGTTCTTGACACTTGCAAAACCAATGTGTGGGCACAGCGTTTCTGTGAAACACATTGGTTTTTCTGGGAATCAAAACCACAGGAACAAATTAGCATAAATTATCATAAAACCAATGTAAAAACTGCACGCAGAAACTTCAGCAAAAACGTGCTGTGGGCACATACCCTAAAAGCTAATGTATTTTGTTCTCCTATCTTCTGTTCAGATGATATTTTATGAGTACCACAGTGCAAGCTGCGGGAGAGAACGCACTCACTTCCTCAGCCTCTGCTCCTCCCTGAAAGCCTCACATAAGGGAAGTTGGTTTCAGGGGTGGGGTTGTCACGGTTGTGTCCACCCCCATCCCCCGACCCACAGTGCGCTGTCTCAGCCTCCCCCTTCTCTGCAGTGCACAGTCTAAGCCCTCCCCAAGCAGTATTCCAGCCTCTGTGCGATCGGGCTGTCTCTGACTGATATCAACTAATGCATAGTGATAAGCTGACATCAGAGAACGGTCAGCAAACCTGCGTGCGGAAGATCAGCGCCACCCCGCAGGTGACGTCACTGGTCTCTGCCATGCAGTTTCTGCATAGTCATGAGCTTAAAATGAGGTTTCCTGCGGGGCTGCGCTCATGTTCTGCACCGTTGATCTTCCGCACACAGGTATACTAACACTTCTCTGATGTCAGCTTATCACTATGCATAGGCCGACATCAGTTTGCTTGGGGAGAGGGGCTGAGACAGCATACTGTAGGGCAGAGGTAAGGTCGGGCTGAGAAAGTGCACTGTGGGGAGGGGGAAAGGTGGTGGCTGAAGCAGCGCACTACAGGGAGGTGGGAAAAGGTAGACATCCATAAACCAGCATCATTAACATAATGCTTTTTTTCAGGAAGGGGCAGAGGTTGAGGACGTGACTGCAGTTCCTTCCCCTGATCTAATGACATTCTGTGCGAGTATCCTAGCCCGCACTGGGTCACTCTCACAAGATGTCATCAGACCAGGAAATGGGGGAAAAAAACAGTGGCTATTAGATAGTGTAGAGAGGGGACTGTATGGAATTTTTAAAGCAAGCATATTAGAAAATATCTTAGAATTATAGGAATAAATTAAATAATAAGTTAGGAGAAAAATGCTTTTGGCTTGGACTATTCTCTTTAAGAAGAAAGATTTAAGCTATGGTCAAAGATTTTTTTTTTTTTTTATTTACTTTCTGATGACATTCAGTTACCTAACATGTGCTGAGTTGATGGAGAGATACACTTAAAGGCCCCATTACACGGCACGACACAGTTAACGACATCGCTGATACGTCACGGGTTAGGAGGCGTGTCAGCGACGTCGTTGCGGCCTCATTGCGTGCGACTCTGGCATGTTGTTACGATAAATTGTTGGATCGGAGTTGACAGGTTTACCAACATGTAAAACCTGACAATATCAACTGAAACAACCTGCTGCATCGTTCTGTGCGACACCTCAATAACTATGTCATGGACGACTTCGCCCATTCACAGCAATAAGCAGGGAGCGTTCGCGGGGTTTGCGAACGATTCCTGCTCACAACATTGTTGGTGAGTTGTCCACGATATCTGGACGTGTAACATCTCACCAGCGATGTTCAAATGATGCCAAAAACGACCCCGCACCCACGAATTCGTTGCCGACATCGTTTCAACGTCGTGCCGTGTAACGGTGCCTTTAGTGAGACGGAAATTGTGTGCTCTAGGGGATACTAATGTGAATGCCTCCAAAAGCCCTGTCCGAATTATATCTTACAGCTCCTGTAACGTGCCACACCATAGGTAACATAATGCTTGCATTATGCAAATAAAGCACACATTGCTCATATATATATATATATATATATATATATATATATATATATATCCGCTCTGTGCCAGTCATTGCACTGGCTGCCCGTATACTACAGGATCAAATTCAAATTGCTTGTTCTCACCCACAAAGCTCTTCACAGTGCAGCTCCCCCCTACCTCTCCTCCCTCATCTCTGTCTATCACCCCACCCGCTCTCTACGTTCCTCAAATGACCTTCAACTAACATCTGCACTAATCCGATCCTCCCACTCCCGGCTCCAAGACTTTTCCAGAGCTGCACCAAACCTCTGGAATGCTTTACCCAAAGAAATCAGGACTATCCACAACTTGCATGGCTTCAGACGATCCCTAAAGACACATCTTTTTAAGGCGGCCTATCATACTCCCTAACATGTCCATTGTACTGTAGACAGTGAATGGGCTATCCTCTGGACATTATTCTTCTACAAACTCCACCAAACCATAAAGGTCTACACAGACTGATGACCATTCATGTAAGCTTAGCCCTATACCCCATTTCCTCAAGATGCCTGGACCACCAGTGCAATAAGCCCCGGCACCTTGCACAACCCCTATCCCGTTGTAGATTGTAAGCTCTTTTCAGCAGGGTCACCTTCATTTCTTGCTTTATTTATTGTATTTTTTTTTCCACATTGATTCTATGCCTATTGTTTTTGTATCCAATGATTGTACTTTATTTGTTCTCTATTGTAATGACTTACTGTATATTTTCTGTACGCTAACCCTACATTGTAAAGCGCTGCGGAATATGTTGGCGCTATATAAATAAAGCTTTATTATTATTATTATATATATACACACATATATACATACAACACACACACACACCACACAACACACACAAACACACACACATGATATATACACACACACATGATATATACACACACACTATATATAATATATACACACACACACATATGATAAATACACACACACATATGATATATACACACACATGATATATACACACACACACACATATGATAAATACACAACACACACGTATGATATATACACACACACATGATATATACACACACACTATAATAATATACACACACACATATGATAAATACACACACATGATATATACACACACACATATGATAAATACACACACATATGATATATACACACACACACTATATATATACACACACACATGATAAATACACACACATATGATAAATACACACACATATGATATATACACACACATGATATATACACACACAATGATAATACACACACATATGATATATACACACACACTATGATAAATACACACACATGATATATACACACACACATATGATATATACACACACAATTACACACCACATGATATATACACACACACATGATATATACACACACATATGATATATACACACACATGATAATACACACACATATGATAAATACACACACATATGATATATACACACACATGATATATACACACACACATATGATAAATACACACACACACGATATATACACACACACCACACACACAGCGCCTTCCACTAAACATTGAAGAGATGGAGACAGAACATTTTGTTAAAGATTTTCTCTTTTTTTTATACCAGAAAAAAAACCTTAAGGGGTTAAACACCAGTCCTGGATGTCAGTAGGCCAACTACACTGGGCACTATGTGCTGACTTCCTATTACACTGGGCACTATGTGCTGACTTCCTATTACACTGGCACTATGTCTGACTTCCTATTACACTGGCACTATGTGCTGACTCCCTATTACACTGCCTCTATATACAATTATTGAAGCTGCACCTATATCTCTCCACGTTTTGCCTAAAATCCTATTCCTTACCCAACAACAGCTCTATTCTCCCCCTGCAGTGTCCTCCTGACTAAAGACTGAGAAGTGATCAATGATAATAAACAAGCTGAGTCCTCCTACACATCCCATATGCCAGATGAGGTCAGGGAAACTTAACCCATAAACATGCTGCTGGTCTTGTGCCTACTGCCCTAAGGAAGAAACAATGTGTGTGTATAGCTTTAATTGGGAGAAGGGGCTTCAGCCATGTGTTGGAACTTTGTTTACACTTCTAGTGTTAGCTCACTTATCTCCTGGCTGCTCCTCCCAGTCACAGTCAGGCTTAATAAAGCTGCCAGCAGAGGGGAAAAAAAAACAAAAAAAAAAAAACCACGGCTCTCTGGCTCGTTCACTGTGAAGAGCCGGCTCTTATCAGTCACATGAAAGAGCCGGCTCAATGTGTCGGATCGTTCGCGAACGACACATCACTACTCAGCAGCCGGCCCGCTCTGATCTGCGCCCCCAGCACGGCGGACCCGAGTGATGCGGAACCTTTGAGCCGGTGCTCCAGGGGAGCTGTTTCCATGCCGCACTACCTCGCTTTCCTGTGTAATGACATTTACCTTCCGTGTTTTCCTGTGTAGATCACATGTGGATGTCATGGGGAAAAAGAAGGCGACAAGTGGTCTGGGGAGAGCTCTGATGAGAGACCGAGCACAGGGCCAGAGAGGACTGCGAGGGAAGGACTCCTGGGTGAGTGACCCGAGCCGCCATCTCTCCTCCTCTAGGACCGCTTACTCCAGCGCCATTACTGTCAGCACTGCAGGGCACATACAGCTGGCAGCTGGCACTGGTCCGGGGCCCTGTGTGTGGGCATACAACAGTGATTCGGGAGGGACATTATATATGTCACATTGGCACACTTATATAGAATCGATGAGTCTCCCATTAAGTCCAGGATCACACCCCTTCCCATCCATGGAGAGCAGGACCAGTGAGATCTGTTGTGTATCTGTATGACATGTGAGGTAGTTTTTACCATTTCTCTCAATCTGATTTAGGCACGTCATGTGAGCGCACCCAAACCTGAGGTATCACATGTGAGCGTACCCAGACCCTGAGGTATCACATGTGAGCGCACCCAAACACTGAGGTATCGCATTGTGAAGCAGCGAGCCACCCAGACAGTGAGGTGTCGCATGTGAGCGCACCCAGACAGTGAGGTGTCGCATGTGAGCGCACCCAACAGTGAGGTGTCGCATGTGAGCGCACCCAGACAGTGAGGTGTCGCATGTGAGCGCACCCAGACAGTGAGGTGTCGCATGTGAGCGCACCCAGACAGTGAGGGTGTCGCATGTGAGCGCGACCCAGACAGTGAGGGGTCGCATGTGAGCGACCCCAGATCGTGAGTGTGTCGTGTGAGCGCACCCAGACAGTGAGGTGTCGCATGTGAGCGCACCCAGACAGTGAGGTGTCGCATGTGAGCGCACCCAGACAGTGAGGTGTCGCATGTGAGCGCACCCAGACAGTGAGGTGTCGCATGTGAGCGCACCCAGACAGTGAGGTGTCGCATGTGAGCGCACCCAGACAGTGAGGTGTCGCATGTGAGCGCACCCAGACAGTGAGGTGTCGCATGTGAGCGCACCCAGACAGTGAGGTGTCGCATGTGAGCGCACCCAGACAGTGAGGTGTCGCGTGTGAGCGCACCCAGACAGTGAGGTGTCGCGTGTGAGCGCACCCAGACAGTGAGGTGTCGCGTGTGAGCGCACCCAGACAGTGAGGTGTCGCGTGTGAGCGCACCCAGACAGTGAGGTGTCGCGTGTGAGCGCACCCAGACAGTGAGGTGTCGCGTGTGAGCGCACCCAGACAGTGAGGTGTCGCGTGTGAGCGCACCCAGACAGTGAGGTGTCGCGTGTGAGCGCACCCAGACAGTGAGGTGTCGCGTGTGAGCGCACCCAGACAGTGAGGTGTCGCGTGTGAGCGCACCCAGACAGTGAGGTGTCGCGTGTGAGCGCACCCAGACAGTGAGGTGTCGCGTGTGAGCGCACCCAGACAGTGAGGTGTCGCGTGTGAGCGCACCCAGACAGTGAGGTGTCGCGTGTGAGCGCACCCAGACAGTGAGGTGTCGCGTGTGAGCGCACCCAGACAGTGAGGTGTCGCGTGTGAGCGCACCCAGACAGTGAGGTGTCGCGTGTGAGCGCACCCAGACAGTGAGGTGTCGCGTGTGAGCGCACCCAGACAGTGAGGTGTCGCGTGTGAGCGCACCCAGACAGTGAGGTGTCGCGTGTGAGCGCACCCAGACAGTGAGGTGTCGCGTGTGAGCGCACCCAGACAGTGAGTGTCGCTGTGAGCGCACCCAGACAGTGAGTGTCGCGTGTGAGCGCACCCAGACAGTGAGGTGTCGCGTGTGAGCGCACCCAGACAGTGAGGTGTCGCGTGTGAGCGCACCCAGACAGTGAGGTGTCGCGTGTGAGCGCACCCAGACAGTGAGGTGTCGCGTGTGAGCGCACCCAGACAGTGAGGTGTCGCGTGTGAGCGCACCCAGACAGTGAGTGTCGCGTGTGAGCGCACCCAGACAGTGAGGTGTCGCTGTGAGCGCACCCAGACAGTGAGGTGTCGCGTGTGAGCGCACCCAGACAGTGAGGTGTCGCGTGTGAGCGCACCCAGACAGTGAGGTGTCGCGTGTGAGCGCACCCAGACAGTGAGGTGTCGCGTGTGAGCGCACCCAGACAGTGAGGTGTCGCGTGTGAGCGCACCCAGACAGTGAGGTGTCGCGTGTGAGCGCACCCAGACAGTGAGGTGTCGCGTGTGAGCGCACCCAGACAGTGAGGTGTCGCGTGTGAGCGCACCCAGACAGTGAGGTGTCGCGTGTGAGCGCACCCAGACAGTGAGGTGTCGCGTGTGAGCGCACCCAGACAGTGAGGTGTTCGCGTGTGAGCGCACCCAGACAGTGAGGTGTCGCGTGTGAGCGCACCCAGACAGTGAGGTGTCGCGTGTGAGCGCACCCAGACAGTGAGGTGTCGCGTGTGAGCGCACCCAGACAGTGAGGTGTCGCGTGTGAGCGCACCCAGACAGTGAGCAGAGAGGGAGGGCAGCGCAGCATTGTGGGGGGGCAGGAGCAGGAGGGTAGCGCAGCATTGTGGGGGGGCAGTGGAGCAGAGAAGGGGGTCAGCGCAGCAGAGGGGAGGGCGGTGGAGGGGGGCGAGCAGTGGATACTCCAGGAGAGCAGGGGGAGCTGCTGTCTATACCTGTTATCTGCTCCCCGCTGTGCGAAAGGGCCTTTGGTGATGTCACAGTCATGTGATGTGTAACTCCGCCCACAACTGTGACATCCCCACAGGTCCCCCAGCTTCTGCAATGGATTTGTGGGGGTATGCGGGATGCAGGGACCTGGCGGGGATGATCGGGTGGTGTGTGAGTAGGGGACACTGGGTTGACTGTTGGGAGTGGGTGGCGGGTAGTGGAGGGGGTGTGCGGGGACCTGGTGATGGAGGTGGGTACAGTGTGGGTGACAGCCAGGAGGGCGGTCATTGCCATACTGCGAGGATGTCCTAATATGGCGGTCGGCGCACTTCCTGGGCTTTGTGGGGGATTGTGGGATATCGATATAAGCCCGGAAGCGTGTGACACACATCATGTGACCTTAGCTGATTATATAGTAGACTAGAAAAAGGCCCGATGCTATTGCATAGGGAGTGCGGTGAAATAAACATCTGTGTATCCTTCATGGTGCTAATAGGAGCAGTGGACATGTGTCACACTGTTTGCACATTCCAACATATCTGTTTTATGTCATCCTTCTGCATTTGTGTATTGTATTTGTTGCATGATTAGAGTTCTTTTACACCTACCTGTACACTATCGCTTGGTAGTTATGTACTGTATTATGGTATGTGATGTTTCTCATCCAATGTTTACTATGTGGTGTCTCCTCTGTTTTCTGTGTGTCTTTACAATACATAGTTGCTTGGAAGCTGTTGTGACTATAAATAGATGTGGTACATTGTTTTTTTTGTGCAGTTTGATGTCTCCCAGGGGCTTCCAGATCATCGCGGCGGGGCTGGGAGAGGAGTTGGCGGGGCACTTCGGCTCCGTGCTGCCGGGAGATGCACGGTATTTCAAATGTGGTGCCAAAGCAAACGGCGTTTCCCTGATTGGTCGCCACGTTCAGCGTGCCAACCAATCCGAGAAGCGCCGCTCGGTTTGGCGCCAAATTTTAAATACTCTGACCGCCGCTTTTCTGATTGGTCGGCACGCTGAACATGGCAACCAATCAGAGAAGCGGCGCTCAGTGTATTTCAAATGTGGCACCAAAGCAAGCGGGGCTTCTCTGATTGGTCGCCACACTAAACGTGGAGACCAATCAGAGAAGTGGCACTTAGGGTATTCCAAGATGGCGCTAAGTTGAGCGCCCCTTCTCTGGGTATCGCGGCGGGGAAGGCAGAGGAGCTGGTGGGGCACTGAAGCTCCGTGCCGGTGGGAGATATGCGCCGCCATCATCTCCCGGGGGCTACAAGATAATCGCGGCGGGGCTGGGAGAGGAGCTGGCGGGGCACTTCGGCTCCGTGCCACCGGGACATGCACGGTATTTGAAATGTGGTGTCAAAGCGAACGGCCCTTCCCTGATTGGTCGCCATATTCAGCGTGCCAACCAATCAGAGAAGCGCCGCTCGCTTTGGCGCCACATTTAAAATACTCTGACCGCCGCTTCTCTGATTGGTTGGCACGCTCCTCCTCCGTAACCCCCGGGCCCCCCCGCGGGGCCGGTGTGCTCCACCTCCATCCCCAGCCCCCCTGTCCCAGTGCAGCTGTTGATACGCCCGGGTGAGAGTTTAGTGCTGTCTGCAGATCGGGTTACTGCTGTTGTGTTGCACCACCTCATCACTGCCGTATACTCCACCTCATCACTGTACATCTGCTGTATACACCTCCCCCTCCTCACTTACACACCTCCTCCTAATCATCCCTGTATATATCTGCTATATACTGCACCTCCTTCACTTTGGCGTGGCACCGACACCGCCAGACACTGACAACGCCAAACACTGACACCGCCAAACAACCAAAACAACTGTACACCGACACCTCTGACTACTGGCACTGCTGTAGATATCTACTATATAATTGCCTAATCGTGTCTGTGTGAGGCCGAAATCACGCGCCAGCGCTCATTGGTTGCCGCCAGTCGCGGTGACCAATGAGCGCAGCATAAAACAGCCACGCGATTAGGCAATTATATAGTAAATATAGGAACAGTGTCACAGCGCCTCTCCTCTCCGCACATTACACCCGCCTTCCCCTGTCTCCTCCGCTCACCTGTCTGTTCCCCTTCCCAGTCGTCCACATGATCCCCCCCCCTCCTGAGCTCTCCCTCCATGACAAGCCAGGGGGTCTCTCTTGAGCTCTCCACCATGACAGGCCACGTCCTCCAGCATAACGGCCTCCTGTCCGCCCACCGCCCTCTCTCCCTCCTCCGCCCCCATACATGGCCTCCTGCCGTCTCTTATCCATCTGCTCCCGGATTCCCCTCAGTTTTCCGCTGCCGTCCACCATCTTCCTCTCTCCCCGGTGTTGCTATCTCTATCTCTCACTGTCGGCCCCGGGCTGCGCTTGCGCAATGGAAGGAATCCGAGCTGCGGCTGTTGCTGCTTCTGTTGCCAGGGAAAAGCCTGTGATTGGATTACATGGCCCCGCCGTCACACTACAGCCGGGCATAGAGCAGAGGGGACGCCAGAGAACCTGAAGAAAGCTCCTGTGCTCACTGCCGCCCCCTACCGTGCTGGGGCTCCAGACTGTGATTTCCTTCACTGTGGAAAGAGGATCCGGCACGAGAGCAGAGTCACGGACGAGGACGGGAACACCGGGCTCCAGCTGGACCGGGTCAGACCAAGGGAAAGGAATGTTGGTGTTGAGGAGGGTGTGTGTGTGTAGGTAGGGGTGTGTGTGTGTAGGTAGGGGTGTGTGTGTATGTGTAGATGTGTGTGTCCGCACACCCGCTGGTGTACTGTGCTGTCCGCTGAGCTCCCGTATACTCTACTAACCATAGTCTAGAATACCCGATGCGTTAGAATCGGGCCACCATCTAGTATTATATAGAAAGCAATGTGGGGCCTAATATACTATACTAGCTGTGAGCCTGATGCAAATGCATCGGGATTCTAGAACGTGCGTTAATTAGATTATAGTAGCTATATTTTTTTTTTTTATTTACATTTTTTTTGAATAACTTAATGTTATGAATATTTTATTTATTTGTTTTTTTTATTAA